>JAHHFK020001500.1:0-39151 GCA_024533555.2 Aedes koreicus | reverse complement strand
AAGATTGGAGAAATCGTTTTCTCTCCAAAAAGCGATCTAGGATTTGTTTTCAAAGTGATGTATTATTCCACGTTTAATGGTTAATTATAGTTCTGGTTGCCTCGTCATCCAAGATGTGTCAAAACAATATGGGTGGAAGTAGAAAAACAGCTTTTTTGATTAGAAATAGCGAATCCAAGTTTGCAAATGGTTCCGTGTAGGAAGATGGCTGTAATATGACATGTGCGCTGTTGCTAAATGGGAATAAAAATTATGGATATTTAACTGATAATTCTGATACCTTTGAATCCATGGTCGATGAGGAATCTATTCTGAGTGCTTCACTGGATCCGGATAAAATTGTGAGGTGCGTTTGGTAGTGAGTTGAACCATTCGTCATTCTGATTGAAGGTGCTTGATGATATCTCAGAGGTAACTGGGGCAAGCGTGGAACTGCTAAAAGGGGGAGGAGCTATCGTTACAGCTTAGGGTGCCGGTGTCGAAGACGTTGGTGGTGCCGGTGGCGATGGTATGCTACGGCCGAACTACTTTCGGTTTGCTTTTTATGACGTTTGCTCGACTCGGGAGGGTTGGACAAAAATATAAGTTTGACAAATAATATGATTAAATTACATTGACAACTAGAGTTTACAAAAAAAAACAAGCGCTCATACCGGAGGAATGTGGAACCTTTCCGAGGGGATTTCGTTCGGTGCTATCCGCTTCATTTGTGTTATTCCCCGTTGTATCGAGCTGAGTTCCTGTTCCGAATCAACCAAGTCGGCTACGGACTCGGGAGACTTTTCGTGCTTAGTCGTTACTGGCGCCTACGCTAGAACTAGCTAATGAACTGGAAGCTCCATCACTAGCGTAAGTCTTGCCGTAGCTATCCGAATTCCTTACGGCCATTGCGACGGATTGATGTTCGTGGGCAGTTATTTTGCTCTGGATGTGTTTCTGTGCCAGCTCGATTTCCTCGAATGTTTATCGAATCCGTTCCAATATTCCAACTTGTGGTAAAAATTCTCACCATTTTGTAGCCCCAATCTATGATTTCAGATAGTGACGTAAAACTCCCAAAAAAAAAGGAATGATATCAAAGCAAGTTTAATGTTTGTTCTCATCCTTTTACTCATCCTTTTACGCATCATCTCACGAACACAATGACAGTATTTTGCATTACACTAATACACTCGATAGTTATTATTAATAGTTCACGAAAACTCAACCGTTCACGGGCAGTGCTTGCGGCGATCTCACTAGAATTAAAAGACATCTTGTTTAGTTTAGTTTGTTCAGAAATATAAAGTGACTTTTTTCGTGATTAAGTGGAGTGGTTTTTGAATGTACTAAAAACATGCCAACTTTTTTAACAATATTTTGAATTAAAAAGCCTGAATTTTCAGGAAACACAAACTGATGCAAAATTAACAAGGTTCATTAATAATGAAATCATAACAACTTCTAAGCTAGAAACTTTCTGACCAGGGTTTAATTGAAGTCAAATTGTTACTCATTTTAGGCTTCATCGGACGCTAGTGAGGAGCAGGAAGTGAAAATTCAATTGGCAGATATCGTCGGTTATGCTTCAGGAGGAACAAGGCTCGTAGTTGAAGGTGAACGGATATACCACGCGAACCATTTACTGCTTGTAGGTGTGCAAACAGTCTTTGAAGATGGCCTGGAATTGTTTGCCTCCTGCTGGAAATCTTCATCTCCAAATTCAGAAACGCATAAAATCCACTCCCGAACAAAAGCTACTTGCAGCGAGTGGACATTCCGATGCTCATGTAAAGCAGGCCTCGGAAAATGCAAGCACGTGATGGCGGTGCTTAATCATTTATTGTTGTAAGTAAATAAGAATATATGATAGTAAAACAATTCTAATATCTATTTTTGCATTTTCAGGTGACCTTCCATCCAACGGCTGACAGTAACCGATATGCAGCAAAAATGGGGTAAAGTTGCCCAAAAAAGTCGCGAGTGACATGTATAAAGCTATTACACTGAGCGACTTTTGCGGTAAACCGTCAGAGTCTCCTAGAAGTACCAACAATACTGTTCCAATGGTTTCGACTAGCGATGAAGAGCTAACACACGTGTTGAACATGTTCCTACAAAGTAATATGATAAGTACTTTATGTGGTGTCTAGACAAACCAGTGAAAAGATCCAATACTCAATGTACTAACTAATTAAAGACACATGTTACTTCTGAATATATCAATACCGTTAGGTGTGTTGAATTTTCCATAGGTTCATCTACACACTTTTCTAACGCTTAATAGGTTAGGTGTTTTGTCTGAAATTCCAATAAAACAATGTGTGATTCAAAAGTTGTATATCTAATATCTAATTTGATTCATTCCAGACGTTCCAGAAAGTAATCTGTATTATGAAGTGTACGGTAGGCCAACGTTGAAAGACAATGTTGAGAAAGATTGTTCGAATGCTGATATCTTGGATGAGCTACTCGATTTTCGGCTTCATAATCGCTACCCTTCGATTGATTCGATAATATCTGTCGAAGATGGCGAAGCAGTTTTTTCTCTCAAAAACTTTTTGGCAAATGCTTTTGGCTGTGGTTTATATAATGACATCAATCAAGACAATATGCAATTCATTGTACCTCTGGAGGCCAGCTTGGATGTCTATTATGAAGTGCAAGTGTGTGTATCAGAACACGAATCTTTTCAAATATGTGCCGATACAATTGAACAGCGAACATGATCAATTTGGAAAGTAGAGCGAAAACGACGAATAACTGCATCGAATGCTTATTATTTATACACGTACTACAACGCTCGACCCAATAGCGTCAAAGATTGGCGGAGGAAAATAACAGGATTTGTTTTTTTTTTCTTTATTTTACGTCGGCCTATTTCCTCACATGGTGACAATCACCGACGCCAGGAAGACGACTCTCCATCACTTGGACCCTGCCTGACGACTCATGAATATGAGCCGGGACCAACGGCTTTACTTCCCTTCCGAAGGAAGACGTGACCAGATTTTTTCGCCTCAGAACAACCACCGACGTCGACTGGGATTGAACCTAGACCCACTGGGGTGCCAAGTAGCAGTCACGCTTACCATTACACCACCGACGCTGGCAACAGGATTTGTTGTGCCAAGCGAAATTCAATCTGTTGCAATCACCCATGGCCTGAGATGTGAACCACTTGCCATACATGCTTATGAACGTGACTATAACAAAGGTGTAAGCGTATGTGGTTTTGTGATTCCACCCCACATTCCATGGTTGGGATGCTCTCCAGTTGGCATCATTATTCATGAACGAAAAGTTGTTGAAGTAAAGTGTCCAAAGTCAGGTGCAGATCATCCTTTGGGTGAAGTTTTAAATAATATAAAATATCTCACTAAAAATTGTAAACTATTGAAGCGAAATCACCAGTACTACACGCAAGTACAGTTGAACATGTTTATGTTAAAATGTACTACTGCAGACTTTGTAATTTATTCTGAAGCAGAGGATAAATGTCACGTTGAAACTATCAACTTCGATAGTAATTATGTTCGGACTATACTTTCATCCATAAGGGAGGTTTATTTCAACGCCTATTTGAAATATTTATTTACTACGAACTTGAAAAGCCCAAATAACTAATGTAGATATAAAATTTTATCTTTGGATTACGCTTTTTTGGGTGTTTGTAATTCTAAGATAACGTTACAGTGTTTTGTATTGATTTTGTAATGATTATTTATTTCTTTTTAATAAACTGATACATTTATTTTAAAATAATTAAGTTCTTTAATGTCTTATTTCATACATTTTTTGCTGTACTTCGATTAAAACCTTTCATTTGAAAGTATTGGCTTCGATACATTTGCAATTCCACATGCAATGAACATAACATCGTCGAGAACAGGAATCAAATGAATATCTACTTTATCGTTGAGAATGGTGAATTGCTTAATCCTTTGTATCGCCCGCTCCACATGCACTCGTGCTGCAGCAATCGAAACATTCTCGCGCAGATTCACCTATGTTAATTTTGTCCAGAAAATTTTCCTGTAAAGGGTGATACGGTCAAAATTTGGTCAAGGGAAAACGCGTGTAAATCGGTGAAATCGTTTATTTAAAAAATCAAATTAAATTTCTTTTTCAAGTTCAATTAGTATAAAATTCAGGAAAAATATTCAGTTAGGCTTCCGCTTTTCCAAATCCGAATTGCCGGGCCTTACGCTTGACCCCTGCCATCAGATTTTGTACAGCCACCTTGTCCACCTTCTTCGCCGCAGAAAGCCAGTTTGCCTTGAACTGCTGCTCGTCCTTAGCAGTTTTTTTGGTCTTCTTTAGGTTCCGCTTGACAATAGCCCAGTATTTCTCAATTGGGCGGAGCTCTGGCGTGTTGGGAGGGTTCTTGTCCTTGGGAACCACCTGCACGTTGTTGGCGGCGTACCACTCCATGGCCTTTTTACCGTAATGGCAAGATGCCAAATCCGGCCAAAACAGTACGGAACAACCGTGTTTCTTCAGGAAAGGCAGCAGACGTTTATTCAAACACTCTTTCACGTAAATTTCTTGGTTGACAGTCCCGGAAGCTATGAAAATGCTGCTTTTCAAGCCACAGGTACAGATGGCTTGCCAAACCAGATATTTCTTTGCGAACTTTGACAGTTTCGTGTGCTTGAAAATATCTGCTACCTTTTCCCTTCCTTTTGCCGTATAAAACTCCTGTCCCGGAAGCTGCTTGTAGTCGGCTTTGACGTAGGTTTCGTCGTCCATTACCACGCAGTCAAACTTCGTCAGCATCGTCGTGTACAGCCTCCGGGATCGCGCTTTGGCCGTCGTATTTTGTTTATCATCGCGATTTGGAGTCACTACCTTCTTGTAAGTCGATAGTCCGGCTCGTTTTTTGGCTCGATGCACGGTTGTAGACGATACACCCAGCTTATTTGCGGCATCTCGGAGAGATAGGTTAGGGTTTCGCTTGAAACTACCGGCAACTCTCTTTGTCGTCTCAGCGGCTTCCGGTTTTCGATTTCCCCCCGATCCAGACTTCCTGGCTGTCGACAAACGTTCCCCAAACACTTTAATTACATTTGTAACGGTTGATTTGGCAACTTTTAGCGATTTTGCCAACTTTGCGTGCGAGTAGCTCGGATTTTCGCGATGCGCGAGCAAAATTTTGATACGCTGCTCTTCTTGCTTGGACGGCATTTTGACAACTGAAGAGTGAATTCCAAAATCAAAATAGGAGCAACATTCTACACACACACACACCTTCAAAATGAGGGTGTTCAGGTTTTTTAAATGTAAAATTGAAAGAAATACGTCAAGTTGATATTGACCAAATTTTGACCGTATCGCCCTTTATATATATATATATATATATATATATATATATATATATATATATATATATATATATATATATATATATATATATATATATATATATATATATATATATATATATATATATATATATATATATATATATATATATATATATATATATATATATATATATACAGCAATTCCATGAAAAAAAGTTATACGATCTCTCAGAATTTTATAATATTCGGTAGGATTGTTCAACATCGAAAAATATTAGACCCGTATTTTTTTATTTCGTTATTAGACTGGACCTTTCTGCGTTAGACTGGTCCAAAAAATCGTGATTTTTCAAAATCTTCAATTTTCAAAAATTTATAACTCCTAAACCGTTTAACCGATTTTAGTCATTTTTGGCCATTGTATTGGTATTTTTTTGAATTTCCAAGCAAAAATACGAAACCTTTGAATATATCAATTTTTGTATGAAAAAAATACAAAACAAATAGTTTTTCTTGAATTTGACTGCGAGGGGCCTCAACGACTCCTTGTTTTAGTATTTTTAAATGAAAGAGCATTCAATTTTACATAACATATCAAAAAATTGGAGATGTTCTGCGTGTCGTTTTGGAGATACAATTTTTTAAATAATAAATCATTACTCTTCATTTTATACATCACCCGCCTGTAGAAACGATGAAGATGCATGGTAGATTACCATGCGTCTCCATCCAATCAAACCTATGACTAATGAAATCTATGAGTAGGTCACAGAATGTCAAGTAAATATTATATAATAAATAATATTTACTTGACATAATTATATAATATTATAGCAACTAAGACTAATGAGACTTTAGGTAGATATTGACAATTTGATTACCTAACATTCTTTTCGTATTATTATTTAAAAGAAGAACCGTTGATACGTATTGACTACCTACTGTAGATGTAGAATGTTTATCGACCTGTGAGATTGAATTGAATTGTTTCTCGGCTGTAGCGATCAGGTCTACTCGCTGACGGGAGGGAGTAGAGTGGAATTTCTAAAGCGGAGAAGCAGCAGAGTGAACAACATCTCTTTCATTTCATACTCGTCGCTCGCTTGCGTTATCTGTTATTCTGTTGCTTTCTCGCTTTAGAAATTCCGCTCTACTCGCTCCCGTCTGCAAATAGACCTGATCGCTATAGCCGAGAAACAATTCAATACCTATTGTAGTCTAGGCTGCAGTTCACTTCACTTGATCGTAGGTACAATATAAACATCATATAAAACACGGAAATTTATGTAAGAAGTTACCAGTTGAAAACAAAGTATCATATCAGAACAGTTATATCAAAGAATATCGTAAAATGAAACGTAAGTGTTCAATTTGTAGTGTTTGGGTGTTGAGTTCGTGTTCCAGAAAAATCAACGCAAAATTGTACGACCATGCTGTGGAAAAAAAGGTTAAAATTGATGAGAGTAGCTCTTTCATTTGTCAAAGTTGCTACAAGAAATTGTATAAGCACATTGATACCATGACCGAAGAACCCATTACAGGACCATCCAGTATAGGCACTACAGGTATGTTATATAAAAGTTCATATAATTCTGTTTTAATTTGAATTCTTCTCTTGCAATTGTTACTGGAACATTTTTATTTTTACATTCTTTTAGAATCGTGCGAAGCAACCAGTCACGAAACAATTGCCCTTGCAGGACCGTCCGGCATTGTTCCTTTTCCCTACCAAAGTAAATAATAAAATAGAAATTATTTGCATGATTTCCAATCAATCAATTTTTAATCAATAATTTGTTATATTTATTTACAGGCTCATTGGAAACAACCAGCTATGAATCGATCGGTACCACCAATAACACGTTTTTGTCTGACGATAATGAAATGCTAACACAGCTTAAGGATAAATTTAAGGAAACAAAAGATAGCAATGAGCGGTATAGGATTTTAACCACACTGCCCAAAAGTTGGTCTACATATAGGATTATGCAAGAGTTTGATGTTTCCCAATATATGGCCAACCAAGTGAAAGTATTACAACAACAGGAGGGAATAATGTCAGTGCCTAAAAAGAGGATTAGTAGAGCTTCGTTAGGAGAGGAAACGCTAATGCGTGTTCGTAATTTTTATAATAGCGACGATATAAGTCGTGTGTGCCCGGGAAAAAGGGATTATTTGATATCCAACAATGAAGAAGGTAGGATCTACATACAAAGAAGGTTAGTTTTATGCAATTTGCAAGAGGCGTACTCCATATTTAAAAATACTCATCCTGATATTAAGATTGGATTTTCGATGTTCGCCAGTAACCGTCCAAAACACTGCATTTTGGCAGGAACAAGTGGCACGCATACGGTGTGCGTTTGCATTTACCACCAAAACGTTAAATTGATTTTTAAAACACTCCAAAGTAAACAATTACTTCCAGATGGTGTTCAGTCCTACCATGATATGTTTTCAAAAATAATTTGTCAAAATCCAAATGAGCATTGCTGGCAGCAATGTTGCGAAAATTGTCCGGGAATGCAAATTTTGGCGGTAGAACTTATGACCATTCTTAATAACGGTCACGTTGAATCATTACAATTTAAACAATGGCGTCAAGCAGAAAGATGCAGTTTGGACTTAGTTGAAATGGACACACAAGAATTTATTGATACTTTTTTAGAAAAATTACTCAATTTATTGCCACATAACTTTACAGCTGAGCGACAGGCAAACTATTTAAAACACGTGAAAAACAATTTAAAAGCTACTGAGTGTATCATAATCTGTGATTTTTCGGAGAATTATTCATTCGTTGTGCAGGATGCAGTTCAAGGCTTTCATTGGGCAAACGCTCAATGTACTATTCACCCTTGTGCTATTTATTTTAAAGATGAAGAATCAAATGATTTGAAGTTTACCAGTTTTATTGCAATTGCTGATTTCACTAAACATAATCATGTCGCAGTGCGTCTTTTTTTGACTCAATGCATAGCGTTCATAAAAAGTAAGTTATCAGGTTTAGAGAAAATTTATTTCTTCTCAGATGGATCTGGAAGCCAATACAAAAATAAAATGACCGCTTTTAATTTGTGCAACATGCAAAAAGATTTTGGCATAGATGCCGAGTGGAATTTTTCGCTACTTGTCATGGAAAGGGCCCTTGTGATGCTTTGGGAGGCGTATTGAAACGAAATGCTGCGAAAGCCAGTTTGCAAGATCATCACATAACAACGGCCGAAGAACTTTATTCATGGGCTATTTCTAAGCCAGACTCGAAAATACACTATCAATTTTTTTCGGAATCCGACTATAATAAAATGGAAAGAAAATTAAAAAATCGTTACACACGTGTGAAGCAAATTTCAGGGACTCAGTCATTCCATAGTTTTAAGCCTCAAAACGAAGAGTATATTATTGTGAAACAAAATTCATTTTCAACGGAAGAAAAATGTATAAAATTGTTATGAAAAAACTTAATAAATAAAAATAAATGTATAAAAGTGTTTTTCTTATTTTTTAACATGTTCATCATGTCGCGCGGCTTTAAAGTGTTTTTTTCTTGGAACTTACACTAAGCAAAAATATTTGAAATTTTAAAGCCTTATTTATTTGAAAAGGTAATCGTCAAAAAATAGCAATTGGTCTGTGTGGTTAACGGAAAGCCTTAAAGACTGATTCGAATGTTATACTAAGTTTGTAAGTAACTCATAGATTTCATTAGTCATAGGTTTGATTGGATGGAGACGCATGGTAATCTACCATGCATCTTCATCGTTTCTACAGGCGGGTGATGTATAAAATGAAGAGTAATGATTTATTATTTAAAAAATTGTATCTCCAAAACGACACGCAGAACATCTCCAATTTTTTGATATGTTATGTAAAATTGAATGCTCTTTCATTTAAAAATACTAAAACAAGGAGTCGTTGAGGCCCCTCGCAGTCAAATTCAAGAAAAACTATTTGTTTTGTATTTTTTTCATACAAAAATTGATATATTCAAAGGTTTCGTATTTTTGCTTGGAAATTCAAAAAAATACCAATACAATGGCCAAAAATGACTAAAATCGGTTAAACGGTTTAGGAGTTATAAATTTTTGAAAATTGAAGATTTTGAAAAATCACGATTTTTTGGACCAGTCTAACGCAGAAAGGTCCAGTCTAATAACGAAATAAAAAAATACGGGTCTAATATTTTTCGATGTTGAACAATCCTACCGAATATTATAAAATTCTGAGAGATCGTATAACTTTTTTTCATGGAATTGCTGTATATATATATATATATATATATATATATATATATATATATATATATATATATATATATATATATATATATATATATATATATATATATATATATATATATATATATATATATATATATATATATATATATATATATATATATATATATATATATATATATATATATATATATATATATATATATATATATATATATATATATATATAACACTTAGTGACAAACGAAAAAGAGGTCCCATACAAGTTTGGTAATGCAAACGAAAAAGAGGTCCCATACAAGAGAACGATAAGTTAGTCTTCAACTTTATAAAAACAATCAGTATCCGTTCCTGTAAGGTTACTGTAGAATAGCTGCTGTCTTTATAAGCCAAAAGAGACCTAATAGGTTTTTCAATCGTGTCCAACATCTTAAATGAATTCAATCCTGTCCATGAGGTCAATTCCGCTTCCGTTTTAAATACAACAGCCATGGTCCTTTGACGTCCAAGAAACTGTTTGTCCATTTTCAGCGGATCAACTCGGACTGCAGCATCTGTTCTTGTGGGTTCCATGTTCAGTTCATTAGAATTGGCACGTCCTTTCCTGCTCACGTCCAGAGATTCTAGCTCTGCGTTCAGCGGATAGCTTTTCCAATTTAGGTGTCTGTGGCAAATTTATGTCTGGGATTGCAGAACTCTTCAAAACACTTCTGTCAGTCAATCGATTTGTTGCTGAAAATATACTATGTGCCTGTTAAATGTTACATGGGTTTTAGTTTCTAACAAAATTACTTGGGCTCACGAAGTTTGATTCACTAAAACGCGAGCTGCAAAACCTTGAAGTATATGTAGGTTCGTACTTTAATTTTAGCTTGTGAATCCATGTTTTCCATCGTCGTTTATCATCAATTTTCGGAAAACTGTGGAAAGATACATTCCGACCATATCGTGACTTGCAACCTGGTACAGCACAGACAGTTCTATTCTCGTTAATTGATGATTTTGGCGAACCATTTTCGGTCACCTCTGGGCTAGCACTAGTAGCCATTTTCACAGAAATGGTAGTTTTGTGTGGGTGTTTTCTGCCGTAAAAGATTTAAAAAATCATGTTAACACTGTTGCGAAGCATGACAAAACCACTGTATGCATGTTTCTGGCATGTTTTTGTGGCTTGTTTATAAGTTTCACTCAGTTTTATTGAAAAATATTCACCTACCTCTTGAATATCCATTTTGTTTCACTCATTTCAACACCTCACAGTTGATTAAAAATAACCCAAAAAACGATAGTGCCAACAAATAAAAAGTATTTTGGTGTTTATTATTTGTTTTCATGTGATCAATATACAGTTTAGTTACTCTAACTATGAGAATTAGGCAAATAAGTATCACCTAATTTATGCACCTTTTGTTTACATCCCATTTCACGCAAACACCAAACTAAAGTAGATGTCGCCACCGTGGCGCTGTCAGAGCGAAAATTAGAGTCGCGTAAAACAACTGTAAAAAACCAACAAACGATCACGAACAAAACGAACGAGATTTCCCATATGTTGGTGGATTTGACAGTTCTACTTCTGTTTTTTTTTCCTACACCCAATTTCGCGCTTACAATTCTTGCCGGCCGGGCTAACCCCTCGCGTTTTATATATTTTCAACCAGCGAACCCGCAATTGCACCCCGACCAAAACCGCCAGGGATGGTTCGGCTAAGCTATTATTTTCATACTTATTTATCTATTTTCAAGTCAAGAACGATCGCGTACCGTTGATCTATCCGTCATACCAACATTGAAGCAAATCTGCGCACGCTTCTGTTCCCGGAGCTAAAAGAATCCCCCTCAGTATCAGCCCCATCTGAAGATCGCGATAGCCGGAGAGTAGACAACAGAAAAAAGCGAAAACGTCAAAAGCGCAGAGCCCCTCGCCACATTACGCGCGTGTGGAGTGGCTGTTGAGAGTGATGTTTCGATTTTTTTTTTCGCCACACAACAATCGAGAGTGCGGTTATCGCTAAATGAGTATCAATCAGCGGGTGGGATTAGTGGGCATTGAAGTGGTATGTTTTGGAAGATTTGAAGGTTATTTAGCTGCGGGGCAGACGGGCAAGCGAAAACGAAACGAACTAAAAACGATGACCGAGCAGGTTTTCCCCTCCGCGATTATCTACGGGCTTCAAGTTTCGGCAGATTCTAGAGAATTTCGATTTCGTTTCAATTGGTCTACGATTTCGCTCTCGTCCGGGGGGTGAGGCGAGGTGGGATGGAAAACTGCAAGCGATCTGCTGTTTGGTCCCCATCTAGAAAATTACCTACTGCTGTCAATCATAGAAGCAAACGATGGGCCTCAAAGGCCTCATTTTTCTCCTGAAAAAAAAACCTCCGAACGTGACCCCAATTGATTGCAGTGAATCGGCAGAAAAACGTTTGTAATCAACGAGAAAATTGTTACACTCGTATCTAATGGCACACAAATTGGTCGGTCGAAGCGAAAGTAATATGCTTGGGCTAAAAAAAAACCCGGAATTTCCCATAAATCGCCGCAAACTCCTACACATCAGCGAACGACGCGGTTCCTTCGTCGCAATCAACCGACCGCGCACACCTGACAGCTCAGCTCCGGGTCAGTCCGCCCGTCACGCCCGAGTGGTGTTACATTTTCTGATTAAAGTCGGCCGGTGGTTGTTCAGTTGGACCTAAAGGAAGGTGGCCGTAATTTCCTGCTTCCTTCAAGTTTTCTGAGGAAGGGTAAGGTGGTATGCCCACGTGTTTGCGCTCACTACCCACGGACGGTTTCGTTTTGCAATTCGTTTTTGCTACGAAATCCGCTGTCCATGTCCGTATGTCAGTGCTCACCGGGTGTGAAGAGTTTGGTCAGTTGGACACGACCGATTCGGGCGGATGTTATGCAACTCGGTGTTCGCAGGAATTAGTAGGCTATGGATTCCGACGGTTTACCTGGGAGGAAGTCGGTTAACAGTGTACCAGAAAGGGGCAGTAGGCTACGGGTTTCGCTGATGTGACAGAGTTGTGTTTACAAATGCGGTTGGAAGTTTTGCTTTGCAGTGGCGTTTTTGTCCGCAAGAGCAACTGCATGTACAGAGTCCCAGACGGTCCATCAATCGGACTATTTCTTTTGAAATAAAATATCTGATGTCTTTGATAAACCCAATGTTGCCCAGGGTAAATCACAAGTCGTTCAAACCGAGCACCTTGAAAAGGCAGTTTTTGTGAATGAAGATCTCAATTTATATGCTTCCTTGATTGTTGGAGAAGGATAATTGTTAAATTATCTAAATGCCTAATTCATAGCTCTTAAACGACGGAACCCCTTCATTTCCAAGTAGCATCGTAAAGCAACGGACCTGTAACTTTCTGTTCATTCATAATTCATTCTCCGATCGAGTTCTATACGGTAACTAAGTAAAACCACTCAACTCGTCGCTTTAACGCAATCCACTTGGAAAAAAGATACCATAGAGCTTAAAACCAAGCCAGAGTGCTAATTTTCAAAGCCATTTAGTAGTCTTCCAAGCAAAGCGCGTTGTAAAAAAATCATCACACTTCCCCATCACACCAGGAGGGCTTGATAAACTATCTCAGCCCTCATTTAATCGGTAAATAACGTCCCTCGTTCGCTCATAACCGGTTGGACAGGAAGTCTGGCTATCGCAATTCTTCTAGCGCAAACGATTAGGCACTAAACCAAGACTGGCTGCTGCCGACTCTCTTGTCATTGCTACTTTGTACCGACCGGCATGTGCACGAGCACGTGGTTTACCCCCTTATGTCTCTCTAGCCGCGGTTTCGCGAAATAAAAGCAAACAAGCGAGATGACGTCTGTCTACCAGTCATCACAAAGAAACCAGTAGTAGTTGTGGGTAGTAGATTGAGCCGATAACCACTTGTGTCGCGTAGCTTTTGCAAACACTGCCGGGTTCCATCGGTGGAACGGCATAATTCCGAATGAAGTCACGAGAATTACTAATCATAAAAGATGTTTACATCCTATATAGAATAAAAACATGGGTATGCTAGAATGCTGCAAATAAAATGTTAATTAATTTATCAAACATGTCGGATTTATGGTCGTAGGCAGAGCGTCATGATTTAAATAGAACCTTTTGAAAAAAAAAACTGAATGTATCCACATAAGGTGATATTTGACCCTTCCTTCGAAACCCAATTAATTCACGGTCGCTGACCTAATATTGGGTTAATTTGTGTAACTGATGACTTATTTCTGTTAACAGTGTATTTGTTTATATTGACTTTCATGTGATGCATTGGAACATCGGAATAGATCATTGCACGGAATTTATTAACCTCACTCTTTTGACAGTTCAGGGAGCTTGTTTACAAGGTGTTAAAATTGGAACCGCTCAAACCGCCATGGCCCCCAGACACCGGAGTTTTTCTGGGTTTCCAGAGAGGCCATCTAACATGTTGAATTTGTGATGAGATTTTGTAGAAGATGCCATTTTCAAACATTTTTTTTAGTAAACAGACGAAAAATCAAAACATTTACCAAGCGAATGAGATGTCGATTACAAGAATCGGCCTTAAATTGATCGAGATATGGCCATTTCTGTGGAACAGGTTCTGATAAAGGGTCCTGGATGCGGTTAACTCTTTAAAGGGCGAACACGAAATTATTGCGACACCGAAAATGTCATGCCAATTTTCTTATACTGTTTAGAATCAAACCAAAATTTTAGGGTAGTTTTATACATATATTTACTTCAAAAATCAAAAGAAAAGTTAATCGATGGAGCCTTGAGTGTAAAATTGAACGCATTTTCGCTTGATGCCCTCCATCAAAGTCTTTACAGTGTCATCCGGTACCAGTTTCTCAGTTTTTTTTTCCATTTTCTTAACATGTCCTTCTCAACTTTGACTGTCTTCTTGCTCTTCCGAAGTTCCCGCTTCATCATTGCCCAGTACTGCTCCACCGGGCGCAGCTCCGGACAGTTCGGCGGATTCATGTCCTTTGGAACAAAATGGACAGAATTGGCCTCATACCACTCCAGGACACTTTTAGAATAGTGGCATGATGCCAAATCTGGCCAAAATAGCGGAGCTTCGTCGTGCTGCTGCAAGAACGGCAAAAGGCGCTTCTCGAGGCACTCAGATTTGTAGATCTCGCCATTTACTGTGCCCTTTGTTACGAAAGGCTCACTCCTCAGTCCGCAAGAGCAGATGGCCTGCCAAATGAGATATTTGGAGGCGAACTTCGACATTTTCTTCTTCTTAAATTTGTCGTCCACATAGAACTTGCTCTTGCCGGTGAAAAACCCCAACCCCGGAATTTGCTTAAAATCGGCTTTTATATACGTTTCGTCGTCCAGCCATATTTTGTCAGCATCTTCTCGTAGAGCTTCCGTGCCCGAGTTTTAGCCGTCGATTGTTGCCGCTCATCGTGGTTTGGGAAGTTCTGTACCTTGTATGTATGTAGTCCAGCTCTCTTCTTTGCATTCTGGACGTAGCTCTGCGACATGCCGATCTTTTTAGCCAAATCACGGCTTGAGACGTTGG
This sequence comes from Aedes koreicus, assembly GCA_024533555.2. NCBI lineage: Eukaryota > Metazoa > Arthropoda > Insecta > Diptera > Culicidae > Aedes > Aedes koreicus. Next base: position 24,096 of record JAHHFK020001500.1, on the reverse strand, counting down.
GATTTGCTTTAATCATCCGCTTCACCTTTCCCTCCGTCTTTTTGTTCTCCGGTACCGGTTTTCTTCCAGCTCCTTTGCCGTGGTCCAACGTCAACCGCTCCTGGAACCGCTTCAACACTCTGGAGACGGTTGAATGGTGAATGTTCAACATTTTTCCCAACTGCCGGTGCGACAGGTCAGGAAATTCCAGGGATGGGCAAAATGGCTCACTTTAGTGAACGGCTCAGAACCGCTCCGCTCACTAAACTGAACCAGCTCATTTGAGTCATTCACTCGCTCATTTCGAACTTTTGGGTTTTTGCTCTAAAATGGAAAATAAAATACAACACAGCTTTTTTGGATTTAATTCAGGATTTATTTCAACAAAACTATTGTACTGGACTGAGGCTTACAATGGTTCACGAGTGATTGACATTTACAAACATTATTTCCGATACATGTTTTGATGTTAATCTGCTCCGTCTATCTGTTATCACCTGCCCCGCCTTAGAAAATATACGCTCACATGGAACTGATGTCGCAGGAATACCCAGCCGGGCCAGCATAATCCGATACAGTTTAGGATAAAGCAACTTTCTGGCTTCCCACCATACCAAAGGATCCTCTGTTCTGGACAGGTATGGTTCGGCTAGATACTTATCGATTTCCAAAACGCAAGCTGATGTTGGATCCTGATTTGTCTGGAGCTTGTTTATGGTTTGATCAAACTGTTCCCAAATAGATGACTTGATACTTGAAGACTGGGGATTGATTGGATGTTCTTGATCAGAGGTTTCGGTGAACGTTCGCATTTCGTCCGCTAGTGTTTGATACGCTGTGTCAAAGTTTTTTTCGTCTCCAAATCCCTGCTTCTTGAAACGCGGATCAAGGAAAATTGCCTGCGCGATTAATTCGTTCGACTCTCTGTTCCCGAATCTCTTGGCGAGACCTTCATCAAGCTCGTGAACTAGCTTCTTGACAATCGATGGAAGCGACCCAGCGGCATGCAGTTCCATATGTTGGCTCAAAATACGTGCAAGTACTGAGCTTTTCGAAAGAGACACAGATTTTTCTGATGAAATTTCGTCTGTGACTTCGTAGAATACCTTGAGTACATTGCAGCTTTTCTCAATAATCTCCCAATCCTTATCGTCCAATGTGCAGCGTTTGGAATCCAGTATTGCCAATGTTGAAACGATAGCCTCTTTGTTGACTTTCAAAGATTTCAACATGTCCCACGTGGAGTTCCACCTGGTTGGACAATCTTGCGAGAGCTTATAAGGTACCATTTCAAGCTTAAGCTGCATTTGTTTCAATTTTGCAGACGCATGACTGCTTTTCTTGAAATACTGCACGATTGCCTTGGCCTTATCAACAACTGGCTTAATTGAATTTGAAATGGCATTTTGTACGACCAAGTTCAGCGAGTGTGCAAAACATCCCAAATGCGGTAGTTTCAAGACTGATGCAGCTGACTTCATGTTCGAGGCGTTATCTGTGACAATAGCAATAACTCGGTTTTCAATTTTGAATTTTCGAAGCACGTCGGCGACCCATGATGCAATATTTTCACCAGTGTGCCTCGGTGAAAACTCCGAGCACTCCAACAAAAACGATTTCAAAATTGTGTTTTTTTTTCGATAAAATGAGCAGTCATCGCGTAGTATCCAACATTAGTGATGCTTGTCCAACCATCACAGGTTAAACAAATGGCAGGAGCTTCAATCACCTCAGCTTCTACACTTTCTTTCAACTCGTTGTAGGTAGCAGACAACAGACCATTGGAAAGCGTTTTCCTGCTCGGAAGGGTATAGGACGAATTGAGAAGATAAACAAACTTCCTAAATTCGGGGTCCTCAACAATCGAGAAAGGATGATACTCCTTACAGATTGTTTTCAATAGCTGCTTGTCAATGAGTCTGCTTCTCTGAACTGGCAAAGGTTTGAGTATGTCAACAAACTGTTCCATTGAGGCTTGTGGAATAGATTTTGACAAAGAGACTGATGTGCTAGCCACAGCAGTATCGGATTTTGTTTTAGATTTTTGGCTCTCACTGTTTTCATTTGTAGCAAAAGGTGTCAGTTGTATATCACCTGATGCTTCAGCGGTTTTTGCTCCAGCAGCTGAAGACTCTGTTTTCCCTGCTGATGATTCTCCTCTGTTGAGCGGGACTCCCGGATGTTTCGCAGTCAAATGCCGCTTCATGTTTCCCGTTGACCCAGACGCCATCGAGATTGCAGCTTTACAATACCGGCAAATTCCTTTCCCTTCAGATCTGGTAAAATGGTACCAGATCTCGCTGGTAATTCTTTTCTGGGACGCCATTTGTGTCTATATTAACATAAAAGAATTATTATCACAGTCCAAAGAATATGTGCAGTACTACTTACTCTTGTTGGAATAATGATGAAAACGATTCGTACCAAGCCGTCCACGAATTTTGAATGATGTAAAGAACGATATGAATGAACGTTTAACGGAAATATAGTGAATCAACTTGAGACACTGGAATTGTCAGTGGCATTATATTCATGAGAGAAGTACAGGTCTCATCCAAATTACGCGGTGGCTGATCATTAACATGCTTAATAGTTTAGTTGTTAATCGTTTATCTCAAGAACTTTATTTTCTATTTATACACCCAGTGGGTGCCACCGCAAAATGCATAAAATAATGCTATATCAATAGATTTGTAGAAGATTTTTTTTCAATCGTATGATGAAATGTTCAATTGCAGTATTTGAAAGTGCACTGTAACCCTAATTTCAATCAGAATTCATTCATTGAATATCACTCCTGCCCCGGTTCATTAGTTCAAACAGTCATCATTTCGAAACGAACACACTCTCAGAGATCCCATTGGCTATTTTCGTTCGAGAACGCCCAACAGCAGCTGTGGGTCTCTTTGGTGACGCGCGCATTTTTTCCGCTTTGTTTGTATATGCTATAGATCTCAGCCTCGCTCCCGCTCTCGCTCTCTATCGTGATTCAGCCGGTGTCGTGCGGTGATGCTTGTGTTGCGCTCGCACCACCGTTCGTTCAGTTGCTTGCTCACACGGTCGTTCGCTCTTTAACTCCGCTCCAGGTTCAGTTCAGATTGGCGAAGGCGCTCCGTTCTGACCGGTTAGCGCTTCTTTTACCTTATGCGCTCGGTTCGCTCACTCTATAGCTGGCTCGTTCATTCACTGAACTAATTTCCCGCTCAATAACCCAGTCAGTTCCCACAAGGAAGAAATGCAATGAGGTGTGTGACTGAACCCCCGCTCTTTAAAATTGAGCGGCTAAACGCTCATTCACTCTGAGGAACCGGATCACCCGCTCAGTTCATGAGCGGATTGCCCTTCTTTTTAATAAAAACTACATCCCCACCCCGAACCACCACAAAAATAATAAAAAAAAAAAAAAAAACTCCCCCCCGCGCTTTTTAAAAACCACCCCCCCCAGCCCCCCCCCCCCCGCCCGGGGCCCAAGGCAACCCCTAAATTTAAAAAAAAGTTTTTAAAAAAAAAAAAAAAAAAAAAAAGGGACAAAAGGCAATTTTTGAAAAAAAAAAAAAATTAACCCTTATGTCCCCCACAAAAAAAAAAACACCTTTAAGTGATCGACAGGGTACCCGGGTACCCACCAAATTCAAATGATTATAACTCCGGCTATTATTGACCAATTTTCATTCTTTTGGCACCGTTAGATTTAAAAACTCATTCGCTCCATGGTCATTACCAGCAATGACCGTTTGAGTTCATCTGGAACCCAGAAATCCGGGTCTCCGGGGCTATGGTCCTGTACGGAGAAATAATTTCGGAACATCTAATGAATTTCCAGGAATGGATGTCAAAATCTTTGGAATTATTCCAGAAACTATTTCCGGAGCAATTTGCGATTAGGGTGAACATGCAGAATGTAAACAAACGGGAAACGATGATAGTAATATTGCAAGTAAAATTTCAAACCGTAATTTACAAATTAACGAATAAATTCAAATACAATCTAGCATACAGACAGAGAACAAAGCTTGCTTCTGATTCATATATAATACTTATGGAAATTCTTTCGTTATTCATTGAAATTTGCAATTTTTTAATATTTGCCTGTCAATACTAGGATGTTTGATTACGCCATTTTCAATGTTGGCCCCACAATTACTGGAAATAAAAGTATCGCCCTAGACTATTCGCCTATTGTTGACATTTTGATAGGTTTCGCCCTCCTCTTTTCGCCGTTGTTATGGTTATGTTACCAGTATCGCCTTTTACTTGTCGCCGTTGTTTTGATTTTTTGTCAGTATCGCCTTTTATTTTACGCCATGTTTATGTTTTGATTTAAATTACGCCTTTCACTTTGTCAACAATCAATATGGCGTAAATTGCAGAGTAAATTGTTTTGAATACGAAACGCCCTTTGCAAAAACAATATTTAATGAATAAAATTAAAGCACAACCAGGACAAAAAGGTCAAAATTCATGATTTAGTTGTAGTAATTATGCATTGCATTGAAAAAACATTTTGTTTATATTTTGCATGTACGCCCTAATCGCGAATTGCTTCGGATTTCCATTCCATTGTGGGCCATATGTTGACTTGTCAAACAGCCATTCTGTAACAGGTTCCCGTTGGGCCTCGAGTGGCCATGAACATATTTAGAAGGAAACTCTGGCAATATGGGTATCAAAATTCATGAAATTTCTCCCGCAAGATATTTTTCAAAGTTTTGTGGCCATCTGCTGATTTTTCCTCAAACCTGTCTTTCCGGAACAGGTTCCCGTGGGGCCTCGAGTGGCCATGAATATTTTCAGTAGAAAACCCTGGCAATATGGGTATCAAAGTTCATTAAATTTCGCCAGTACTTTGAAAAATATCCTATTGGAGGAATTTCATGAATTTTGATACCCATATTGCCAAGGTTTTCTACTGAAAATGTGTTCATGGCCACTCGAGGCCCCACGGGAACCTGTTACAGAATAGCCGTTCCATGAAAAATTTGGCATATGGCCCAAAATAGAATTTGTCTATACCCTGTAAACTATGCAAGAATCACTACTTGTATGACACCATGAAAGCAAACCGGTTGAGAAAAGCTTAGGTTCTCCTGAACCGCTTATCCGAGGGCCGCTATCGGTCAGTGCTGTTCACCGATGAAAAAGCTTTCACAATCGGGCAGCATCACAACCACCAAAATGATCGGCAGTTGCTTCCTGCTGCTTCCAAAAATCGTGGAAGTATTTCAAGGCGTCATCATCCTGCTTCTGTGATTGTTTGGGCTGGAATAACTCATTCCGGCAAAACCTCTGTGATCTTCATCGACAAGGGGGTGAAAGTGAATCAAGCGGCATATCAGAAGCTACTTACTGACACAGGAGCTTCTTGGGCATCGCAGCATTTCGGCAAAGATGAATGGATTTTTCAACAGGACTGGGCGCCGACTCATGGAGCAAAAAAGACTATTACGAACGCATTTTCCCAAGCTTTTTAACGAAAGATGAATGGCCTTCTAACTCACCGGATTTGAATCCAATGGACTATTCGGTATGATCCATCTTGGAGTCAAGAGCCTGCAGTACACCACAAAAATCACTAGAACATCATAAATCGTCTCTTTTAATGGTTTGTGAACAATTATCTGTCGAAGAACTCGTGGCCATCGTGGATAACTTCCCGAAACGTTTGAAGGCGTGCATCTCAGAACGAGGCGGCCATTTCGAAATGAACAAATAAAACTTGTAATTTTCAAACATATTGCTATAACAAACAATACATATTGATTTTTTGATCCAACAATAAAAGATAGTTTCAACACCATTTTGTTGTACGGGTAATAAAGGGTGTTCCGATCAAAATTTTGGTCAAACAGTAATGTGTGTGAGTCGATCAAAGTTTTTATTAATAAGTCAAATTCTTTTTCTTTTTCAAAATCAGTTAATACAGAATACCGGAAAAATATTCAGCTAAGCTTCCTTTTTACCGAATGCGAATTGCCGGGTCTTTCATTTAACACATGCCATCAGATTTTGTACAGTCTTCTTGTCCACTTTATTCGCCGCAGAACGCCAGTTTGCCTTGAACTGTTTCTCGCCCACAACAGCTTTTTGAGTCTTCTTAAGGCTCCGCTTGACGATGGCCCAACATTGTTCGATTGGGCGGAGCTCTGGTGTGTTGGGAGGGTTCTTGTCCTTGGGCACCACTTGAACCACTTGTTGGCAGCATACCACTCCATGGCCTTTTTTCCGTAATGGCAAGACGCCAAATCCGGCCAAAATAGCACGAAACAATTGTGTTGCTTCAGGAATGGCAGTAGACGTTTTTGTAGGCATTCGCTCAGATAAATTTTCCCTGGTTGACGGTTCCGGTCGCAATGTACAGATCCACAGGTACAGATGGCCTGCCACACCTGATGTTTCTTCGCAAACTTTGACAGTTTAATGTGCTTGAAAATATCTGAAACCTTCCCCGTCTGGTTGCCATTTAAAATTCTTGTCCAGGAAGCTGTTTAAAGTCTGCCTTGACGTAAGTTTCATCATCAAACTTCGTCAGCATCGTCGTGTACAACTTTCGCGATCGTGCTTTGGCCGACGTGTTTTGTTTATCGCCGCGATTTGGAGTCACCACTTTCTTATAAGTCGACAGTCCAGCTCGTTTTTTAGCAGTATCCACGGTTGAAGGCGCCACTCCCAGCTTCTTTGCGACATCTCGGACGGAGAGGTTGGGGTTCCGCTCGACACAGCGGGCAACTCTTTTTGTCGTCGCTGTGGCCTCCGGCTTTCGATTTCCCCCCGATCCAGCTTTCCTGGCTGTCGACAAACGTTCACCGAACACTTTTAATACGTTGGTAACAGTTGATTTAGCCACATTCATCCATTTTGCCAACTTGGCGTGAGAGTAGTTTGGATTTTCACCATGCACGTGCATGTCTTCCTTCGACGACATTTTGATAACTGAAGTGCTAATCTCAAAATCTAAATAGAGGCATGATGCTACAAGCACTCATCTTCAAAATGAGGGGTGTGCCAATTTTTTTTAATGCACGATGAAAGAAAATGCGTCAAGTTTAAGTCGACCAAATTTTGATCGAAGCACCCTTTATTCGGACACCCTGTACTCCTCAAAACCCTCACTCTTCAAAACAACTCTTAATTGGTTCATCCAGTTTATCTTTTTCGGCTTTAATTTTATTTCCTATGTCCAACAGAGCTCGTAACGAGCAAAAAAGAACCAAACCAAGTAGAACTCGTCTGCTCGCGTCTACATGAATAATTATGATTAATCAAAACCGACATGGCGGTTTTAAAACTGTGTTTCGCGTTCATCGAGGGGAGCTGTCGGGGGGAAGGAGGGGGATACTTCAGCTGGACCCTCGGCTTACGTACGTTTTTTTTTGTCTTGTGTCCAGCTATTGCAGGAGTGTCAGCCAGTGTCTGGTTTGGAGTTAGATTGGCAATCCTTTACTTCAGCTGAGTTTTTGAGTTTTTGTTGTGCGTGCTGCACAATGGTTCGATTTGTTCAGGGGAATGGTCACACATCGTTTTTTTTTTGTGATATCAATCTCCAAAACCATCAGAATCAACTGAAATTAGTATTTTAAGAGTAATGCGGTAACTTTTCAATCAATTCAATACAAATACAAATACAATACAATCATATTTTCTGTCATCATATATTGTCATCATATATGTATTGCATTTACCTGAAACACCGGTCGCTATTCATCACCGAAATTTATCTCCGCCTTCTCTCCCCCGGATTTAAACAAGTCTCACACCGATGCTCTACAAACCATTATCGAAAGATCTTCGTCTTGCGATATCATCCTGGCACTGGGCGACTACAATCTCCTGTTTTCGGTCTGGAACTTCGACGAGGATGTGAACGGTTATTTTCCATCGAATGCGTCTACGGAGCAGGAACTGGCACTTGCGGAACCGATGCTCACCAGCGGACTAGTCCAAGTTAATTCACTTGTAAATTCAAATAAAAGGCTCTTGGACTTAGCCTTGACCACCGAACCGGATGCTATCAACCTACTTGAGCCTCCTGTTCCTCTTTTGGACATCGATCAGCATCACAATCCATTCATCTTGAAACTAGACGCTTACTGCAATTCGCCCATTATACCCGATTATGATTCGTATCCACCTGAATTGAACTGTAGGCTCTATGATTTTGACTCCATGCATAATGTATTGGCCACTATTAATTGGCAACAGACATTAGAGGGTGATTCCGTCGATGCTATTTCTGACCAATTTTACGACAAACTGTATGAAACTCTCTATGCGCGAGTTCCTCTCCGACGGTGGATTACAAGGCCATCTTCTGTGCAACCCTGCTGGAATCCAACGTTACGCAATCTGCGGAATTTGCTACGCAAGTCGCGAAAACGACATCTCATTGCCAGAACCAACGGAACTAGAAACAAACTCCGTTTAATCGAAACGAGGTACAACGTACTACTAAATTATGGAGAGTGTGAGCTGTTTAGTGGAATACCTGTAACTAGAAAATAAGAAGAATGATTAGTAATTTCCAATTAATTCCAACTACCTTTAAAAAAAAAAAAAAAAAAAAAAAAAAAAAATGGAAATTACTAATCATCCTTCTTATTTTCTAGGTACTACTAAAGTCCAGTTATGAGGAAAACGTCCAGCAATTGTAAGCGAACCTGAAGCAAAACTCAGTGGCATTTTGGACGTTCGTGAAGTCACAACGTTCTTGTAATAGTATTCCTAACACAGTTGAATTCCACGGAGTGGCCGCTAGCACCCCTGTCGGTGCTGCGAACTTGTTTGCGTGCTTCTTCCAATCAGTTTATAGCACAAATGCGCCACCTCTGCACCCAAATAGCTTCGACAGCATACGGAAGTTAAAATGAACTGCCCAGCGCTTTGTTTCTCGCCGGATGACGTCATGGAAGCCTTGAACGACCTTGATGTTTCAAATGGCCCTGGTGTAAAGGGTGTCCACAGTTAAATTGCATCACTTTCAATAAGCTGTAACATTTCGCCCTTTGGGTTAATTTCAACGGAATTTTAGGCGAAATGACCACAGCGTGTATTGTTTACAATGCGTGAGTTTCATTGTGAAATGTGTCGTAGTTTCGAAAATGGAGTCGAAGGAACAGCAAATGTGCGAGAACATTTTGCACACACACCTCGACAACCCACTTCTTTCGCACCGAGCCATAGGAAAGATGTTGAAAACTCAGCAGTCTACAGTGTCTCGTGTCATGAAACGTTTTGGGAAACGTTTAACTGTCGATCGGAAGAAGGTGAGTGGTAGAACAAGTGTTCCGTACTGTGTGAAGGATCACAAGCGAGTGGTTGCTGCCTTTAAACGCAAACCCAACTGTTCCGTTCGGGATGTCGCGAAAAAGCTGCACTTGACCAAAAGTTTCGTTCAGAAAGCCAAGAAACGAGCCGGGCTCCGTTCATTCAAAGTTCAGAAAGCTCCAAACCGCAATGAAAAACAGAATAGGACAGCTAAAACACGTGCGCGTAAGCTGTACACACAAATGTTGATGAAACCACATTGCTGCATCATGGACGACGAAACACACGTAAAAGCGGACTTTCAACAAATTTCCGGCAACCAATATGTGACTGCGAAAGACAAGTTCGATGTTCCAGAGTCTCTCAGGAAACCGCAAGTGTCAAAGTTCCCCAAAAAATTCATGATTTGGCAGGGGATTTGTTCGTATGGTAAACGGAGCAAGCCTTTCGTGACAACTTCAACTGTAAATGGTCAACTATACATGAATGAATGCCTGAAAAAACGACTGCTTCCATTTCTCAAAACACACAACGTTCCTACAATTTTTTGGCCGGACCTGGCCTCTTGTCACTACTCCAAGGATGTTCTGGGGTGATACAAGACGAATTGTGTCAATTTCGTGCCGAAGGATCTTAATCCCCCAAACTCTTCTCCAGAGTTGCGGCCAATTGAAAAATATTGAGCTATAATGAAGCACGAACTTCGTAAGCATCCTAAAGTTTGTCACTACAGAACAGGAAATGTCAAAGTCATGATTGAAAACGGAAAAAAATGTCGGTTCAAGCGTTGTACAAAATCTTATGCGTGGTATTAAGAAGAAAGTTCGGGTTTTTGGATTTGGTAAAAAAATACAGTGAAATAAAAATACCCGAGCCAAGATCAATCGGTTGAGAGACTTGTTTTTGAGGACGAGTTTAAAGTGATGCAATTCAACTGTGGACACCCTTTAGATTGAATTCTTCCATCTCTCCATGTCTCAAGTTTTGCTCACGCTCTCTTGCTTTTCCGATATGCAGCATATTTAACCGTTTGTTAAGAACGATAAAGTTCCCCGGAATTTGGAAGACTGTGTCAATTGTGCCAATCCATAAAGCAGGAAATCAGAACCTTGTTGAAAGCTATCGTGGAATATCTCTCCTCTGTTGCATTAGTAAGGTCTTTGAAACGTTAGTTCACAACGCTGTGTACAATGTTGTCCATCCTTTAATATCGGAGTTCCAGCATGGATTCGTTCAGCATCGCTCTGCAACTACGAATTTGCTGTGCTATACCAAAATGTTGTTTCGAGAGGTTGAATCCCGAAGGCAGGTCGATTCTATGTGTCGATTTTTCTAAAGCTTTCGACAGTGTACCTCACCTGTACGCAGCTGAAAAGCTAAAGGCTGTAGGATTTCCAATTTGGAAACATGATTTTTAATCCTTCTTTACATAAACATAAGAAAAAACATGAATTCAAGTGACGTTGATTTTCTGTAGTTATAGAAACATTTTGATTCTTATGCACAACATTGATTCCTATATACTAAATTCCACTTCTGAATACACTTAAGTTACAAGAAATACGGGTTTTCTGAAGTTTCATGGTGGAAAACAGCGGTAAAATTCCTTAATTTTCCTCTACGCGAAGCTTGTTAAATAACGATGTAATTTAAACTGATCATCAAACAAGTTCACCGAAAAGGTTGCCGGACATTCTTAAGATCATTATTGAATCGATAAAATATTGGAAATCGAAATAAAGCCTGTCCACGTTAAATTTCGGATACTTTTCTTTCAGTGTAAATTTTGAATTATTTCACGGATCGCTGAAAAGTTTAATTTTTTTGACAACTGAAACTCTCCACTTTATTTCGTGGTACAACATGCTAACATTCTTGTTACATTCAGTAAAATGGCGTCGAACCAAGTGGAAGTGTGCAAATGCATTTGGTATGAACGGCAACAAAATCCGAATTTATCGGTACGCGATCTTGCCAAGAAACTAAAACTACCGAAAAATACCGTGTTTTGTGTTTGCAAATCATTTGACCACGGCTTGACTGTGGATCGGAAGGATGGAACAAATCGAAAAGTATGCTTCCGACAATTGGACAAGGTGGTAGCCATTATTGAGAAATGGCAATCTTTCTGTGCAAAATGTGGCTCGCAATGTTGGGAAGTCACAATCATACGTACAAAAAGTGAAGCAGAAGCAAGGACTGAAGGCGTACAAAGTGAAAAAGGTGTCCAACCGTGATGAAAAGCGAAATTTCACTGCAAAAAGTCGCGCTAAGGAGCTTTTCACCCATTTTTTTACAAACATTTTCTTGTATCATTATGGACGATGAAACTTACGTACTGAAAGACTTTAAACAGCTTTCGGGTCTGGCTTTTAATACCGCAATGCATAGGAACGCCGTTGCCGAGCATTTCCGGACAAAGAAAGTGTCCAAATTCCCGAAGAAGTATTTGATTTGGCAGGTCATATGTAGTTGTGGTCGAAAATCTAAAAGTTTTGTTTCCACCACCCCTTTCAATAAGGATGTGTACGAGAAAGAATGTCTGCAAAGGCGGTTGCTACCGTTTATCAAAAGCCACAACTCTCCAGCGCTGTTTTGGCCAATTGTCACTATGTGAAATCCGTCCTGGAGTGGTATAAGGTACAAGAGGTCAAATACGTGTCAAAAACAGCCAATCCACCAAACTGTACAGAACTTCGCCCAATAGAGAAGTACTGGGCTCTAGTTAAGCGGAAACTCTGTGAAACCAAGAAGAAAGCAAATGGTACCGATGATTTCAAGAGAAGATGGAGAATCATCACGGCGGGCGTATCTGAGGATACCGTACGGAACCCAATGGCGGGTGTACCACAGAAAGTTCGAGAATTTTATAGAATGAAGGATTAACATCTTAATCAACTGTTTCTAATGTAGATATAACTCTATAACTGCGAAATAAACAATCGGTTTTGTTGAATTATGTGTAAATTTTTTTGCTGGTAGGGTAAGGGGATGTAATGCTAGCCTAGCTCTTGAATTCGGCCTATGTACCAAATATGCCATTGATTCAGCGATAATCAACAAAATTCTGTTGCCGTCATGATGACCGATTTAATTCGAAGCAATTCAGACATTATTAATCAATTTACTGTAGTTCACTTCCGTGTGATTTTCGATTTTTGAAACTGTTTAGACATCATGATTTCACTAGTTAAGCTGAACAAATTATCTCCATGATCTTCGAATGATCTAAATTTGGCTGAATTGAACCAATAAATCGAACAATGCAACCTGGATGTACAGAAAATAGTCACACCTTATATACTAACTCTTAACACGGATAAAATAACAATGATTTAACAAGAAAACCGTGGACCCAATGTTAGGGACATAGTTTTTTCTTTGTTCCTAACTATAGCATGTTGTCTGGATAACTTAGTAAAAATGTTGTTAATGATAACAACACAAGTTTCGGTTGTATTTTTTCCAGGTGGCTCATAAACCGAAGGAACAAGCCCTGTAGAAAATGAATTATTATGTTTTCACTATCGAACCGACAATAAATCATATATGTGAAAATCTCTTAAGTGTTTCAAAGCAGTTTAAGATTAGTTTGTTTTGTGAAATTTTATATTGAATGAAGCGAATACAGCTGGCAATGCCTCAAATCATTAAATCAGAAAAAAAAACATTCGAAGGCTGCATTAAATGAAAAATCGATCGTATGGGACGAAGTTGCATCCATGAACAGACCCAATTTGGTGCCTATAGACCGATATTGAATCCATATCCCTCGAAAGTTTCTGACTTTAAAAAATAAGTTGTACAGCTTTTCATGATAAATACTACCAAACGTCTTATTTAACGTATCTAAGCAAGTGTATAACAAGCTAAATATCGTTGATAGCCTCAATATTTTATGAGTTATGATAAAAAATCTAATCGATCGATGCATATTAGGCTAAGTTAAGGGCCACATACCCTATTATTTTGATGTCCGAAATTTAACGTGGACGGGCTTTATACACAAACCTTTTTTTTCAGTTTTGGCCCATATCGGTATCACAGTGTGTTGTGAGACTCTACCCTGCACACGATCCGCTCAATTGACGCATTAATCGAGCAAATTAAGCGTCGTCGTCGTCGTCGTCGATCAAAGGGCCGTTGTTTGTTGTTAGAATCTTGGAAGCGACTCTGTGTAAATAAACCGAAGAACAGTAGACTTTGTTTGCGGAAGGTGGATCGAAAATTTGGCTTGCTGTGCGCCAGAGAACACGAAAAGGAAATTGGTTGCCATTTTTTTTTTCGGAAGCCTACTACGATGCGACTGGCTGTACAAGTGTTAGCAGACAGACATTTATTTATTTGCTTCTTTCGTCAATTTAAACTAATTTAACGAATGGAAATAATGTCGCTTCCAATGTGGACCACACGAGGGAAACTGCATCGTATTGGACAGCGAGGGTCGGAAGATTCCAAACACCGTATGGAATTAATTCATGCGGGACGATTCTTGCCAACGTCCGTGTTAATCCGTGTTAAGACGAATGATGGCAATTTCTATTGTTGAGATCGACCGCATCCACCCATATATGAACGCACACTATTATTATTGCATGATGGATCTGATGGCTCGGCATGATGGCACTGTGCTGTGGAAAATTATTATTATTATTGCAACAATACGATCTGTGGGAAGCGTTGATGTTGAGAGGCCGCTCGTTCCGAAGGGGGACGCGAAATTTGACATTTGATTTATGCTCCAATGCGGGATCCGCACTTATGATTCATCAATATCAATTGGGCAAGTTCTTGGAATAGCGCTTCAATTGAATCTAAAAATACGTTCACCCATTAGAAAACGCTCAAAACATTTAATTACCGCTGTTGCAAGCGGAGAGTCACAAGAAGGATCACAAGAAGAATTAGGAAAACATTTTCGAATCCTAAACTCACAAAAAGATTTATCCAGCGACCCTTATTCGATTTCAACCATCACTTTTTATGATTTCTCCGATCCTGTTTTCTTCGACAGCCACCCTCTTGCCTAATTTGAATTCATATTTCTTAAGTAAATATCCTTACACTTGCATCGGTTTGCTTTCTCGGCTAGGGTGGTTCTCTTCGATGCATTCTTCCGGACGATCCTCGAAGGTAACGGTCCACCCTGGGCTAGCGCAAACTGAGTAGGTTTCAGCTATCAAGTGTTTTGTCTGATTTTCTTTTACTGCATCCTTCTACGGGTCCTATTACCGATCGTGACTGGGTCGAATAGAGAAGATGAAAAAAAGAGGGACCTTCTCGGAGGTTTTTTTTTTATCTGATTTATGCCTCTTTTTTCTTGCTGCAAAGTTTACTACTTGATGGAATCCCTAGAGCCTTGATTAGATTTATGTTCTTTATGGTGTTTTTTTTTATTTTTATTTTTTTGTTGGAATAGAACACTTGTTTCCATTCCGCTTCAAATCATAATAATGAGATACCATTGTCATTCGAACACTGAAAACATTGAATTTTGCAACACATGACTGCATGGGTTCCTTCCGTATATAGAGTTTGGAAACCTGGACACCCCTAAATAGGTATATCTCTGGAAATACTTCATCAACGCGTGAAATATTTCGCAGACTGATGAACGTATGTCTGTTCATTGTGTCAAATCAATTTTTGTTGATACTACAAGATTTTAGATCGAAGATTGCGTCGAAAGAAGAGCAAGTGCGAAAAGCGGTTGCGTGCGGTCACAATGAAAATCCGGATCTGTCAGTAAGAAAAATTGCAAAAAAGCTTGGTTTTCCTGCAAGCACAATGCATAGCGTTCTTAAATCTTTCGATACACGTTTGACAACAGCCAGGAAGGCTGGGAGTGGAACAAAAACGGATCTCAAGAACCACCAGAAGAACGTGAAGGTGAAGAAAATATTGCAGAAGAAACCAGATCTTTCGGTACGTACTGTGGCTAGAAAAATAAAAAAGTCCCCAACTTTCGTGCATACTTCTAAGCACCGGCAAGGTTTGAAATCGTTCAAGGTGAAAACTGTACAGAACCGTAATGATAAACAGAATGTGATGGCTAAAACCCGGGCTCGCATGTTTTCCTGCGTGATAATGGACGATGAAACTTATGTGCTGGAAGACTTTAAGCAGCTTCCCGGAATGTCTTATTATACTGCCATGCAACGGAACGACGTAGAGGAGAATTTCAAGACGAAGAAAAAGGCCAAGTTTCCCAAAAAATATTTGGTTTGGCAGGCAATATGCAGCTGTGGTCGAGCAAGCCAAAGCTTCATCACTATCGGAACGGTAAACAAGGAAATATACCGTGAATAATGGCTGTATAAGCGATTGTTACCATTCCTACGCAGCCATGACGCTCCCTCGCTATTCTGGCCAGATTTAGCATCTTGTCACTACGCCAAAGATGTTTTGGAATGGTATAAAGGCGAATGGATTCCATGTTGTACCGAAAAAAGCAAATCCACCTAACTGCCCGGAGTTGCGACCTATCGAGCGGTATTGGGCTCTCGTGCAGAGTCATTGTTACACGAAAATCATTCATTTTATTGTTTTTCTATTATCAAAATGTTGACAACGATAGACTTTATGGTTCAACAACAAAATCAGTTATAATTTAATGCTATTGTATTGTATTTTTTTTTATTCAGTCTAGTCACGTTCAGTTTATTCACGTTGGGCTACGTCAAATAAATCGACCGATAACCAACTTGAAAAATGTCCAGTCAAAAACAACCCATGGCCCCAAAATGTGATCTATGCTGGCCCAGTGCATCACTGCACATGACGTATGAGTGAGTGACGAAGGCACTCGAACACAACCGATAAGTAAAGTATGTTAAAGAGAATGATCCATTTTGTATTGGCAACACAGCAGTCGAAAACGGAAAATTTGACAGCCTGCTGACATGACTTAATCTGTTACATGGAATATCTATGAATGACGTTACATGAGCATGAGCATGAGCAAGGTTACTACTCCGTTGTTGCCAGATCAGCTGTTATTACACAGAGAACCAACAGATGATGCTTGGGACTAACATACATCTTCAATGTGTAAAAACTGGTGATCCCAAACTAAGGCAATACCGGTGCCGGCCTCGCCCGAAATGCAGATCAAGTAGGGAATGGGTAGGAATATGTTGACGTATTACTCGCTTTGAAGGAAGCCGATGAATCCTCTGCACTTCGAGGAGAAATCACTGGGATTTCGGCTAACAGGATTGGGTGGCAGCAGGGTTGTTTCTGTTAACGATAAGCTGTCAAGTGGTGTATTTAAAAATGAGTACCGATTTCCGTTTTAATCGATTTAACAGGACGGATGCTATTGGGGCCACTCACAAAGTGTCATTGTGGTTTTTCATTGGGAAAACAAAGTGATTTTTAATAATGCTAAAAAGCCGATATTGACCGGTTTAAACCAACATTGGGGCCAATCACAGAGTGTGATAGTGGTTTTTCATTGGGAAAACAAGGTAATGCATCTCAACGCTTGAGAGCCAACTTGGAGCGATCTACACCAACAGTACGGATGCCGCTGGAGTCTCTTACAAAATGGGACAGTGGTCTATTTGTTCAAAGATTGGATGGCCCGTCGAGCATGGCGAACGAATAATTTGGATCACAATTAATTATGTACCTCACCACCGACAAATCTTACCCGGCAAACTACGACTTCTGATGCTCACTCGATTACTCGCGCAACGAACAATAGACAAAACACTACGCCCGATAAAAAAATATTGCGGAACAAAGTATCGATGCAACTGATTCAACCGATTCAACCGAAGGTCGACGCAAACCTATTAAAAATAAATTTTATTAATATAGATACAATGGGTAACAATTACCTGTCTTGCTCCACGTTCTTGAGAGCACTTACTACCTTACGAGTCGCCTGTACCCAACTCCGCATGTTTTAGTCCAGTTCCCGGTACATTCATTCATCTTTATGCCTAACTGAAGTATTATTACTTCAAAACATGGTTGACAAATCTGACAAATCCCGCAATCATTAACCTAGAAGTCCTTAGAAAGCTCCATCCTCCGGATCTCGATGACCTAGCCAACGGTGCCTCCTTGCCCAGCCGAGCTTCCTCTGCAACTTTCAACGAGAACAAATTTTCTCGCGGTTCCGCCAGAGCCACGGCTTTGCCTTGCGCAGACAAATTTTCAGGTTTCGAACGAGTGAATTCTACGTTTAGTCCTCTCTTCACGAGCTTTCTCAGCGATATGAGTCGTATTTGAACGGAATATCCGCCAAACTATATTGGTCGTTCACATATTTCACTGTGCCTTCTCAGATTCCAACGGACATCGTCTCTGATCCGTCGTCCAGAACAACCTTCACTGGCGCACTCTTGTCTAATTTGTCTAAAATCGACTTACAGTTTATCATGTGGCCTGAACATCCACCTGGATCTTGATCCAAGGTCCACTACACTTTGATTCAGCTACAAAACAAATCGCCGAATCACTCTCGTCTGCCTGCTTTGCTTTTGCACTACCGGATTTCAATTTCGCATCGCACTTCACATCAATGCCATTCGGGCCGCTGCTGGACTGCTGTAGACAGGCGCAAATGTCCCGGTTTACCACTGGTAGCACACTTTCTCACTCTTCTTCTTGCTGCGCATCTTCATCACCCTCTCACCGCTATTGCCCGAATGCTCACTCTCACGCTGACACTGATATTCATCAAGAAGCCTCTGCTTTAAGAGCTCACTTCGGTGACGAACTAGCCCAAATTTCTCAATCATTTTCTTTACCGATCGATACACACGAAAACGAAAAACACGAGCAAATTTCTGCTAGCATCGCACACACCACTACCGAAGTGCGCACTACTCCAGTCAGCTCCGAGATAACACGCACTGCTCTTGTCTAATGCAACCACAGGATTCTGCACCTTATTCGGCGCTTTGTAACTTATTTTGATACGAATAATTCGTTGTCATTTCCAATAAAATTATTTATATTGTTTTAGCTAGTTTTGTTTCGAACTGTAGACTAATGAGTCTAGATTACACCTGTGCGCGGCCACGCTACGCCGTAGCCGCCGATGAAAATTTTTCAACGCGCTGCCGGTCAAATGTTTTAATAGAATAAATCTTGTTATTAGTTTATCTACACGAAAAATGCATACAACAATTAACAACCAAAATAGAATGACACAAATTTTTATACCTGCTTTTTGCTGAGTGAATTGTAAGCAGAAAAGGCTCAAAGCATACAAGAACAGAGTCGTGCAAAAATTTTTTTATTCATAATTAACGCTTATGAAATTCATAAGGTTATTTGCCTGAGTGTATGTAAACTAGGAACTTTAATATGTGGGTCTAAAATTATCATGTCGTACAGTTTGTACACTAACCTTATATGGTCCCAAACAAATTTCAATCCTACTTTCCTTGATTTGACACAAATGATACATAGGACCTAATTCAATGTTTGGTTTGAAGTAGTTGAATAAAGGGTGTATTCGATAAAAATGGCACACACATACATACTCATCAAAATTAAACTGATTATCGGATTTTCTTGAAATTTTCAGGGAATGAAGAACTACTAATGAGTTTTGATTTACAACATTTGTTTTATTCAATTCCGTCTACCATCCCGAATGCCCGCACCTTCCTTTTCACTCCACCCATCAAATTTTGTACAACCGATTTTCCCAGTGTTTTTGTTGTTTTTACCCAAATTTTCTTCAATTCTAGCTCTGTTTTTATAGTTTTGGGATGTTTGCGAAGTTCCGTTTTCATAATTGCCCAGAATTTTTCAATTGGACGAAGTTCCGGTGAATTTGGTGGGTTCATATCCTTTGGCACAAAATTTTCTCCGTTGGCTCGGTACCACTCCAATACGTTTGGAGCGTAGTGGCAGGATGCTAGATCAGGCCAAAACAGAGTTGATCCTTTGTGCTTCTTAATGAATGGCAAGAGACGCTTCTTAAGGCACTCTTCCGTGTAAATCGCACCGTTTATTGTTCCGGAAGTGATGAAGGGAGCACTTATTTCACCACATCCGCAAATCGCCTGCCAGATTAGAAACTTCTTTGCAAATTTCGATAGTTTCTTCTTTCGAACATCCTCCGGAACATCGAACTTCGACTTGGCAACGAAATATTCTTGCCCAGGAAGTTGACGGAAGTCGGCCTTGACGTATGTTTCGTCATCCATCACGATGCAACCGGATTTGGTGAGCAGCTTCGTGTAAAGTTTCCGGGCGCGGGTTGTCGCAGTGATGTTTTGTTTTTCATTCCGGTTTGGGGCTTTTTGCACTTTGTAAACATGCAACCCAGCACGCTTCATGGTTTTCTGCACAAAACCGACTGACACCTTAGACTTTTTAGCGACATCTCGAATTGACATGGTCAAATTTTTCACCTTGTCGACGGTGAGAGGGCTTATCTCATGCTATAAACATGCATGTGAGGCCAAGAAGTTGACCAGTAGTGAAAGTATCACATATTCCGCCCATTTATTTCACTGCCACGTCGTAGAACGTTTATATAAAGGCACTAACATCAGGTGTGATACTGGCGGGTTATGCCGCAATTCACTCTTAGACTACTTACTTTCTTTCAAAGGGAAACGACTAAAAGTACACTTTTCATTTTCGTGGCAACTTATGTTGTTGTTTATCTATTTGTTTTATGGAATGAATAACCAAAATACCTGGTTTGCTCATGGTACAATAAGTGAAAGTAATAGCAAAATTTTCGAAAACGGTGAATATATTGATCGTGGTAAATATCTGACAGTTCGAAATGAAGCACATAGTCACAGAAAAGTTTAGCTTTAGATTGACGATGACAAGCATGTTTATTAAACGCGATGGCCCGCTTAGGAAGTACGAGCAGTAGATTGGACCTTTCCAAGTAGTTTATTTCAGCAACAGTGCGGAGGGTATGCTCAGTGATGGTCTAGTATTTGACTTACTCTAGAAGTGGCGGGGGGGGGGGGGGGGGGGGGGGGTGGGATGTTTTAATCACGATAGTTCCATTTAAATTCCGGTTCAGTTCCATATCGGTTCCGTTTCGATTTCGTTTCGGCTCCATTTCGGTTCTATTTCGGTTCCACTTTGATTTCGTTTCAATTTCATTTCAATTCCATTATAATTCCATTTCGGTTCTATTGCGATTCCGTTTCGAATCCGTTTTGCTTCCATTTCAATTCCATTTCGATTCCGTTTCGGTTCCATTTCAGTGTAATTTTGATTCCATTTCAATTTAACTCAAGTTCAATTCAATGTCAATCAACTAATCATGGTTTTATTTATTCTTTTTCCTCTGCTGTCAAGGTAAATAAAACTAAATAGCTCGGGGCTGTAAAATGAACGCCATTGACATAAGACAACCTGACTGACTGACCCTTATAACACACTTTAAAATGGAAGCTCATTACATACTAATTCAAACTTTTAGAATTATTATTAGAAGATACCGCAGTGGTAAATAGCCAACATAGGCGCACCACTGCAATTGAGGGTTGTCTAGAAATATCATTCGCTGTATGAATAATAAATATAATGCATACTCTTCTTGCAATACTTCTTGGGGTTGACTTCAGTACTACTAGTTGTCAACATAGACTACATCAAAAGCCTGAATGTCGTTCCTAAGAATTATTGCATTGCAATTTACATGTCTTTTTGAAATCTAGCTACGCGCCGGCCCCCGCCCCAAACAAATAAAAAAACACAACCCAGAAATATATAAATTTGAGTCCCATTTACACCCACACACAACCACGGCAAAAAAGAAAAAAATAAAAAACAACACAATACAAATTCCACACACGCCCCAGGCCCCCCCCAACACACTAGCCTACTAGCTATGGTCGTAGAGGAGGACGTGAGGCAGGTTCACCAACCCCCCGCCACCTTGGGATCCCCCCCTAAAAACTCAAAAAAAAAAAAAATAAAAAATTATTAAAAATGACTCATAGGGTATAAAATGAAGGTCAAGATAATTGCTAGCTATTTTTTAAAAATAAGTTATAGAGGTTGAAGTGAAAAAAATACGCTTTAAGAAGATATCTGACTCCCTTATTTGCAAAAACGAAGCACGTAGACTGAAAGTTGAAACTTTCATCTACAAAATCAATGCAAAATTGTTTGTCTTTTCTTGTTTCCTTTAGGAGAAAAACGCAGTTCAAAATTGGTAGTTTTGCATTTATTTTCTGCATAACTTTCGATCAGCAGCATCAACAATTATCATCAAAGAATGTTTATATTTTTGTATTTACCTATCTCCATTTATGTATTAACAGTTATCATTTTCCACTCACAAATTATCGTTACTGAAACACTACCGCCATCTGTTGAGCACACTGTGTTGGATGATAAAGCTGAACAGATGGCGGTAGTGTGCTAACGTCAAAATTTAAAATATAAAATATTTTTTATTTATTATATTTAACAAAAAAACTTATAAAAAAACATTTTTACAAAGTTTTTTATGCCAATCAAGAACCATGGTTTAAATTTACTTTAAATTTTGTTTTGCTATAAATAACAGGGCCACCCTGTTGCAGGCTTGGCTTGCTCCTCCGTTTGAGCGAAGAGTGCAGTGTATCTGGTACGCGCACGGCATAAGTTGCATGGTGCGCCGTGCGTGTGTGGCATCTACTCTGCACCGACAAATACACGCTCCTCCCGTTCGGTAGATCGAGCGTGCGAAACGGCAAAAGAGAAATCCCGAAGAGCGCGCTCGCCGAGCAAACGAGTGTGTTGCTCGGCGTGCCATCCTCCTTTCTATTGGCGTCGTGCAGTAAAATCTCCGCTCTTATGTTACCTCTGCATAAGGATGGTTGTGTTGACAAATTGAATGGAAGAAAAATGGGAATGAGCTCAAAAACATTACTCTCCGCAAATCTGCAAAACATTCATCCAAAACATCTTTCACCTTGGATTGGAAAATGTTTTTTTCCGTTTAGAATCATGCGGATCATTAGGTTTACTAGTTGATTTTTCATAAGAAACCATCAATTGATTTCATGACACCGCCCATGCTGCATCACATACAAGATGTAAACATAAATTTATTTACGAATTAATTTGCATCGAGATGATTCACTAGCAATGCGTCATAGTGAAAATCGTCTAAAACGCTCCCTAATAAACATGTACCGTATAGGAACGATATTATAGATGGTATGACCATACCACTAACAGTTGGGATGATACCCCGAATTGGTGGTTAGGCACTTATTATGGTTGTTGTTTATGCGGGCTTCTCTATCGAATTCCTGTTGGTTGAATGAAGTTCGGAAGTATTTTCTTTAGGTATTGGTAAGTATCCAAATGCACGCTTGTGAATGTTAGTTTGAATCAAAATTGAAAAACATTATCATAGAAAGCCTTTTTCCACTGTCTCTTGCTTCTCTAAGAAAATTCAATCTATTATCGCAGTTATCAATTCATATAGGTATAAGTGTCAAATTTAAGTGAGAATTCACCAAATAGAATATCCCTCTGTTATTGATCCCTATTTTTGATAAAATATAAGTGAAAAATTATTTCTCATCTGTTCGAAATAAGTCTTCCAGAATATGTTATATTAAAACTTTACATCTGTGACTTTATTACTTGGTTACATTTTCGAAAAATTCAAAGGCAGTTTGTTCCGTCGCATCAATTTGCATTACAAAAAGCTCGCGTATTTTTGTTTCCGTAAAACAACAAAATACATAAAATGACGATAGTTTTTTGCAATTCAAGTTATTGTGACGGAACAAATTCTTTTGAATTTTTTCAAAATGTATCACAGTGAATTGATCCGAAAATGGAAATTATTTTCAATTCGTTGAATGAAGAGTCTGAGCATCTTTCATTAAATCGGTTCATTTTATAAAATTGGTACCAATATCAGTAGTGATAGAGTAAACTTGACCCAGATCAATGTTAAAGTTTTTCATAACTTTTAGAATTTTGTCAAGAATAACTTCCGCTGTATTGCGGCCAAATATAACCACCATAAGGTGGATCGCTGCTCCATGTATTTTTTCCTATCTTTTATCTCATTCTCGCAAACTTATCTCGCTATTTCAAATTGATAAATCTCGATTGTTAGTGAATGAACATCGAATCGAACTCCATCAGATTGTTCACAGCAAGTAAACTTACATACTGATGTGATTAAATATTCAATATCTAGTACAGATTCTGAGTTATATCAATTCTAAATTATGAGGTTATGGCTACCGTCGAGAATGCTTCAGCATAAGCCCATAAGGTCGTATCGAGTTCAAGAGAAATTTCTTTTGCTATATCTATCCCATGTTAAATTCCATTTATTGAAACGGAAAAGTAAAGAATCGAAAAGAAATTTCTGCTGCAGTATCCACTTCAAAAGAACGAAAAATAGAAATAAAACTTGTAAGGTTTCCACGCAAACTAATGGGAGCTGTCACTTTTACTTTCGGAAAAATATTCCGCTCGATTATTCCGTAAGTGAAGGTGACATTTCGTTCCTTGCAAATCAATTGTCAAAATTCCGCTTGATAATATTGAACAAAATTCCGTAACCTCTCTACTTTTTAAGTCGATACTGGCTTATAGCAAGGGTACGATTTGAAATTTGAGTTACAATCTCAAGCACAGATCTTCCCCTACGCAAATCTTAGAATGCACGACATCCAAATGTTGCACTATGTTTCTGCTACCGAAATGTGGTAACTTCAGTGCTTTTTCAATAGGTTGCAAAATGTTGTGAACTCAGTCCTTGGAAAAAAATTGAGCGGAAGTCCACACTCTGTTATCCACTGTACAATACTGGTGATATACACATTACGGTGCATCGAAACAACACATCCATCGAAATAACACTTCTAAAAGTTTTTTTTTAACATCCGCGGC
>JAHHFK020001499.1:0-129097 GCA_024533555.2 Aedes koreicus | reverse complement strand
TTATGGTAACCTAACTTAACTGCCTATTCAGCATATTGTTATTTGGCCTTTTACCATCTGACATATTGTTAAAACTATATAGGAGAATGTTAGTTTATAGTTGTCAACTATAAGGGTAAATGTCTTAACAATAACGGAAACGGTTGTCAACAATAAGGGAAATGGTCCAGAAATGGTTTATGATTATGCGGGCAGGTAGCAGATGCCAGATCATCCTCAGGTGCATTTGGGTGATAATGGCCGCCATGGATCTCTCGTGATGGAAAACATCACGAAAGTTCAGCTTGAAAATTAACCCTTCAAAAAAAAAATTTGCTCCGATTTTAAACAATGCCATGGTTTTGATTTGACAGTTCTACAATTAAACTGAAAATAAATCCTTTTATTTTAAAACTTTTTTTTATTTCAATCCAAAAAGCACATTTTTATTTTTATTGCACAACACTTTCTGGACGAAAGTTCATTTTTAAATAAAAATAATTTGCTTTCGTTTTCAACGATGCCACGGTTTCGATTTTACAGTTCTACAATTAATTCTGAAAATTTCAACTTTGAAATGTACAGAGCAGGAAATGTTTGAACTGACTGTTTGCAGGTTTTTGTTTTCAAAGCAAACCGCTTTCTACGAAAAAGAACCAATGCAACTTTTCAATTTTGGCAAAGGTTTTTTTTTTAATTTTAATAATCATTATTCTTTGTGTGTACCGTAAGTGCGCTATATTTTGCGCATTTAAGAAATTATAAGTTTGATATGAATTTTGAAATGGCCTTAAAAGAGTTACACAATTCTTGTCCTGCTCATATTACGTTGTCTCAAGCCTAGTAAAAGAGCGCAATGTAGTACAGCTCGTAACTGATCAGAAATTGATTAAAAAACAATAATTCTGGACTGATGTATGTGTTCCTAACTATGCGCACTAAAATTAAGATATTCCAAATTTTGCGCACTTGTGTTCTTAATTTTACGCACCATAATAAACTAATAGATACTTATGCAAACATTGAAACAATTTGAGTGGTATAGTCTGGGTATAGTTTTGGCAAAGGAAATTTTATTCAATAAATTCTTTTAAAGTAAAATAGGGTAAGCCAACTAATGTTTGACCTAGCTATAAATCAATTTATGCTTAAAAAGCGAGAGTAACTATTTTTTTGTTTCTTTGGCAAGGTCGAACATAAGTATCCTTAACTTAATCTGAAACTCAACATTTTATTTTTGGTTCGTTTTGTTTCTTCACGACAGCTTTCGTTTTAGCAATTCTTCCAGTTTTTCGATTATTACCGCTGCCAATTTATCAGATTCCATTGCTTCGAAGTACCTTTTATATTCTTCGCTCGTAGCAACCGCACACTGATAAAAAAAAAGCAATGATGATATCTATGTGTCCGACACATGAATTTTTGCAATACGATCAACAAATGATAGATATCTGTAATTACACATACTTTCTATGTGTACACATAACCACTACGTGTGGCCACACATACTTTTAATTTGTCACATAAATTTCATTTGTGTTTCTCAGAGACTTCTATGCATTTGTGAACACATCAGTAGTTTTTCATGTTTTTTTTTATAAATATTTGTGATTATTTCGTGGACCACACGCACCACGCCATTCCCAGTCTTTGTCTATTACCGAGATCCGCTCAACTTTCCCCCCGAACTGACCCGAGAACTTAAACAAAAACGAAAATGAGGAAACCATAAAAAAAATAATTACCGCATCAAATTATGCTAATTTTCTGATAAAGTGTTACACAAACAGCCGAAATGTTGTGTGATGAAAGTAGTACATACCTGTTTTCCTCATTTGGAAGTAATTTCAGCTTTTAATACTGTTTATTTCATAATAAAATCTCTTGTGACAATTGACACTTGTCATAGCACACAGGCTAACAGGGCGGAAAATTTGATGATTTAGAGGTGCGCACAACTGTTTACGAGCCGCGGTTTTAGGTATGAGCATTTTTTTCTCATCATGTATCCCATTAATCGAAAGCCAACACAATTAACAAGCTATTCGTGTCGAAAGCCAATCTAAAAAATGCAGCAAATCATAGTTACAGCACGAAATATACAAAACTGCGCAAAATTAGGCAATGCGCAAAATATAGCGGACTTACCGTGCCTAAAATTCATTCACTTTTTGACGCATAAAACCTTTTTAGGCATTTTATGCATAATTCCAGTCTTCAAGCAAAGTGGTTACTTTGAAGTCATAATTGCATACTTCAGATTTACCGTGTTTACATTTAACCATATGAAAAAACGAAAAATAAATCCACAAACAACCCACTTTGAGAAAAGTAAAAATTTTAAGAATTTTTTCAAATTGCAAGAATAAAGATTTAAATTTACACGGAGCTAGGTTGAAATTTGAAAAAAAAGGCTTTTGCGTTTTGTTTTTTATCAACAAAAATTATTATAATAATCAAAAATAATATATTATTAGTAAAAAAAACAATACCTTGCTGTTACCCTGCCAAAAATTTTTTTGGATAATTTTCCAAAAAGATTTTCCCCTCGTTGCGCCATTTATATTATTCTATAAGATTGTCTTATGTTTTTGCTACCATCATGTGACGATAATGAAACTCATAAGCTGCTTTTTGGAACTGTTAAGATAAACGTATAAACATCACTATGAATAGATAACGGTGGCATACGAGTCCTTTTGAAATTTATAGTAACCTTATGAAATAAACAATGTGCGTGTTAGTGATGTTTCATAAGTCATAATTTATGCATTTCAAAAGGTTTTTTTAGATCAGTGATAGGTAGGAAAAAAACATTGTTGACAAACAAAAAAATTGTCTGAAATATCAATACGGGAATGTCTGACGATTCCTTAAACGAGGAGTATCTGGAGTATGAACAGAATCACAGTACGTCTATTCTATTTACCGATATTAGGGAAGGTCCATTAATTATGTCACGCAGTACAATGACAATCCATACAAACAATTTTGAAGGTACATTCAAAACACGAGACAAGGGGGGGGGGGGGGGGTATAAAAAGTCACTTTTTGCGTGACATAATTAATGGACGTTCCCTTACAAATATGCTAACTATACGCTATTTTCTTTCTTTTCTTTCAGAATCCAACAGGCAGCGAAACTCCCGCAAAAAACTGCTGAGGAAAGAGTCAAAGTAAAGTCGGACTGGAAGCAGACTGGAAACCGAAAAAAATCTTCAGAACAAATTGGAAAGAAAGTTTTTCCAGTTGATGGGAGGCGTTGTGTTAGTAGAATCGCTATAGCTATGTATGAACTTAGTAAGTTCTAGGAACATTTTTTTTCAAATTGGCTGTTGTGATGTAAATTTAAACAATTTTGTGATTGTAGTGGTGTAAATCAAACAATGCAAATAAATCGATTCCACAAATATATTTATTTGTTACTTGCAATCCGGGATCGCCAAAAACACTACATCTTTTGTATACAGTAACTGTTCGCTAACTGGGTGACTTTTAACTGACTTTTAACGCTAACTGGGTGACTTTTAACTGGGCTGCTTTTTAACTGCTCTGAGAAAAATTCTATCGTTATACCGACTATTAAATCATGGTCAGTGACTATCGCATATAATGGTTACAATTACCATGAAAATGGTCGAGTTCACATTGGCATTCTTGACTATGATCATGGTAACAAGGACTATTCCGTCATTATGGCAAATGTTAGATCAACTATTTTTAATGGTCGTTTTGACCATGATCAAAGTCGGTTCAAAATCACTATACTGCAATAACCAGGTGACCAATAAGCAGTTCCAAAGCGTCTTAACGGCAGCCTATCAAGCAATTAAGTCGCCTTAAATGCAACATAAATGCTGCTCAATATACAGCTGCTTTACTGCAACGCTGTGATAATGCTTCATTAATGCTATTTTGCATTCGAAAGGCTTATTACAGGCTACAAGCACTTAAATAGCATTTGAAATTCAACTTTACAACAGATAGCATTCAAGATGCTGATATAATGCTAATATAATGCTTGCAGCATCTGAAATGCAGATTTAGGGTTGATTTAACTGCATATGCTAATGCTTTTTCTTTTTTTTGTTTCTTTTCTTCTTTCTTCTTTTTTTCCCTTTCTCTTCTTTCTTTGTTTTTTTTTTCTTCTTCTTTTCTTCATTTTTTTTTTTTCTTTTTCTCTCAAATATTTTGCGCAATGAACTACATCGCAATAACGTATAAAGCATAAAAACATTATGTATTGCGCAATGAAATATACCAACCGAAATCTGATCGAAAAAAACCCTCGAAATTTCTTTACATTCGAAATGTCAGCCCAGTTACCGAGCAGCATCCGCTAACTGGGCTGTGCACTTAGCCCAGTTAGCGAACAGTTGCTGTATATGATAATCATAAAATCTCCTCGAAAATTGTGTAAGCCGTAGTGAATATAATCGATTCCCTCTCAAAATGTGTGAATGTCGGTAGTATTTCCACAGAGAACAGACATTGATGTCCATATACCTTTTCTTGAAAAACGTGTGTAAAAGTTAATCTGGGCAGCCGCTATAAGAAGCAAATGCAGATAAAAACAAACAAAACTTTTCAGGTTATGTGCTAGGCTTTGTATTGATAAACATCGACATGACAGTTATCGCACAACTGCAGCGCCGCCTACCAGGAGCATAACGACATACATTTGAAATGTCGGTTTAAAGTTTTACACAAGTAGCAGACCGAAGATGAACGTCTGTTCTCTGTGGTATTTCCCCGTTTTTTGTTTGTTTTTGTGCTTCGCCCCCGCACCCGGAAGAAGAGTTAAATCAGCTTAGTTTTGGTTATTAGTGGTAATATTGTGACACTCGGGCATAATTTATTAGTTTAGAGGTTTTTTTGCGCTTTGTCGCGAGTGAATCAATGAATATTAGCAGTTTTGAAGCTCGATATAGTCGCCATAAAAGGACTTTCCGTATTTGGCGTAGTGTGCAGAGAGAAAAAAGAAAAATACACCCTAAGATAAAAATAAAAAAAAATCGTTAAAAAATACCGATAATCGTTCAAAAGTGCACATACCCAAATAATGCGTGGACACAGATAACCTAAAATTTTGTATTAGAATTGAGGGAAAATAAACGTTAAAATTTCCGATTTCTTAGCGTTACTTTTTACTGAAAATAGGGTATTGTTTTGCAGTTTTATTTTACAGAAAAATAATCATGCAGTTCATCAATTTATCCATTCGGATCTTCAAAAAAGACATGCAATTCATCAATTTATCAATGCGGATTAGTATTTCAAATTCTGCACTTAAGAAGAAACAAATGTTCAAATGTATTACAGAAATATTTTTTCTGTTGTCAAAAAAAATAATCAATAAAGTATGCAGGAATACATGTAAAGCTAAAGTAGGGTTCCACATCATAGTATCTAAAATTGAAATTGATAATAACTTTCTGGCTATTTTTTAAACAGTATGGAATTGGTCAGTATCGTCATTATCGGCAATATTCTGCTCTTCCAATAATCAATTACTTTGCTAGAAAAGTTCGAATTTTTAATGAGCACCAGCTACGTCGTTTAACCAAACTTTTGCGTTTCCTGTATTCGTCCATTACAGAAATATTTTTTCGCTCCGGAGTGAAGCCGAATTGCACCTCGGGATTCACGTTTGAATCAAAACAACCCTTCCCCTCTTCTTTTCTTTCTTTTCCCTTTTTTTTCCTCTTCCTCTCCCCTTTTTCCCCCCTTTTTTTTTTCCTTTTTTTTCTCCTTTTCTTTCCTTTTTTTTTTTTTTTTTTTTTTTTTCTTTTTTCTTTTATTTTTTTTTTTTTTTTTTGTTTTCTTTTTTTTATTTTTTTTTTTTCTTTTTTTTCTTTTTCCTTTTTCCCCCCCCCCCCCCCCCCCCCCCCCCCCCCCCCCCCCCCCTTTTCTTTATTTTTGAATGGTTTTAGCCTTTTGACAAAGTAAACTGGACTCTCACCTTGCGTTCAATTTGTGGCCGTGGCCGACAATTGTCACATTGTATGTGAGTGCGACACGCAGAATAGGGCTGCAAATGAAGAGTTAGCTCCCCCGAAGTGAAAATTCTCACCTCTAAGGTGACAAACGCCGCGCAGAATAAGGCTAACCCACAAATAGGGCTTTCTTTCACTCCCACAACACACGAACATAACCAAACATTTTTTAAACAAAACTTTTACTCAACATTAAATGCTAAGGAACGAACCTTTCCTTGAGGACCAACGGGACGCAAGCACCCTTCACTTACCACCTTTTAGAACTGCAACCGCTTCGGAAGTGTTCCCCCGTCGACACTGTCCGGCAGTTTACGCTTCAACGTGGGCTGTTTGTCTTCCTTTTCCTTGCTTCCCGCGTAGTAACTGGCCGGCATCGGAAGTTTGCTGCCAATAGACGGGGCCGGTTTGTTGGAGAAGTACGGCATTTTGAGCGCCTCGGTACAGGTACAACGATGAAGCGGATACAGTGACAGCAACTTGTTGGCAAGATCGAGCAAATCATCCGAAGCGGCCGTAAAAATGTCCCTCAGCGGAATCGGAGGGAAGAACTTGTACTGTACATAATCGGGCAGCGATTTAACATCCGGCCAATTTTCATCCGTAGGGGTTCCCAAAACTTGAAAGATCCTTGTCAACTGGTCCAGGTCACTTTCTCCCGGTAGAAACGGAACCCTCAGCAACAGTTCCGCCAGAATGCACCCCACAGCCCAGATGTCCACCCCCGTTCCATACTGTCTGGCTCCGAACAAAAGCTCCGGGCATCGATACCACCGAGTCACAACCTGATTGGTGTTCATTCGATTGGGGGATCCGAAAAACTTGGCTAAACCAAAATCACCTATTTTCAGAATACCAGTTCCGCTGATTAGCAAATTATTTGGCTTCAAATCACGGTGCAAGATCCAGAATTGGTGCAGATACTCCAGCCCCTTCAACGTTTGAATCATATAGCTTTTGATATTCGCCGGGGTCAGCACAATCTTCGGATCTTTGATTATAACTTCCAAATCGGTATCCATGAAGTCAAACACCAACGAAACGTTGCTCTTGTGGCCGAAAACGTCCAGCAATCCAATGAGGTTGTCATGATGAAGTTCATGAAGGAGTTTAATTTCCCGCAACGCAGTACGATTGATACCATCGGCAGCTTCCTCCCGGTTACCGATTTTGATCTTCTTCACCGCAACAATTTCATTCGTTTCGATGTCCCGCGCCTTGTAAACAGTGGCAAACTATGGATTGCAAAAAGGTTTAATGTTTGAGGCAGTAAATAAATGTTTGAGATAATTACCTGACCCTCGCCAAGAAAGTCTAGCTTTTCGTATCGATTGAGTCTGTTTTCCATGCTTGAGTAGCTTTGATGGCTTCAGAAATACCACAGGAAATTTGCTATGATTGGAAATTTGAAATGAAAAATTAAACGGCTGTCGTGATACCGGCTTTCGCAAAGAAGGTAAACACGCAGGCTCGCAAAAATAACAAACTTGCGGTGACAGCTGGTGCGCGACTTCCAATGTTCGAAAATAGAGCTGGACGATTCGGAGGATGGCATACACCACACACAGACAAAAACCTTGTAGTAAAAACTACCATTTCACCCGCCCTAATAAATTTCGTATGATTATTTTTCTTAACGACCTATTTGGGGTATCATCCAAACCATTAATGAAACGGTTGGAGGATTTGTGATATCGTTCGTTATAGGTAATTTTTTTATCAGGGCGAATAGTATGTACAATTAATAGTATTGTTCACAACGATAAAATGATAACAGGATTTATTGTTTCCACAATAGAATCTAATGTAAATTGAAACATCGATAATATAAAAATGGGGTTGTTATGTATCTTAACCACAGAAAAAAACAGCGAGCAATGTAACTTGTTTTTTCTCTGTTGTTTTTCACCGCTCGCTAGTACATGAGCTCTCGTGTGTGTACAATTTTCAATGTTTTTAATTTTCTCAATTCAACTCGGACTTAGAAAGTAACATATATAACTATTAATGTTAGCTTTTGTTTTTTCGAGAAGTTATTTTCATGTCTCAAATTAAGTCATACTTTGAATAAACCTACTGGTTTGAGTTTGACCTGCTATTTATTATTGCTGCATCATTCCGCCAGACGGCCAGACTATGAACTGGTGCTGTGGAACAAGGGCAGGACAAGATACAAACGAGCTCAGTCCGTTTTATTCCGACCCAACCTTCAAGCTTCTTAGAATCGATGTTTAGCAAATAACCAATCCATACGAAACTGTCATTGGACTTCAGTAAAGCCATCCGTATGACGAATCACATATTAAATATTTTAATAGAACCCTCATAGTCGTGGAATAGGACTCGCCGTTGTTCCATCTTCTACTGCCATTTTCGGAGTGTCCACTTTTTTTTCCAAACAAATTGGATGTCAATCATTTGAAACCCTGGCAACGGATAAGAACCGACGAAGATTGATTCAATTTTAAGCTGTATTGAGTTACTCGCAAGTTACTCGGTGCATCAAAGTAACTCCGAATAGAGCATTCTCATCCTTAGTTTATAACTACAAATTTTGCATATGTAGAATGAAAATTCCAGAAGAATGAAATGAGGAATATTACGAAATACATAAATTAACATAATAATTAGCATACTAACTCATATGAGTACCATAGAACTAAGAAATAAATGTCATAAGGTTGTACAATGAAACTCATATGGTTGCAGTGAGTGTATCATTAGGATTGGATATGACAACAATCATAGCGTTTCATAAGGTTATGTTATTAAAATAAACCCGTTGCCTTGTGGCAAATTGTCAAAAGGATATGTAATGAAGTTTAGTAGGTTTTTTGCACTAGTGTTGTTTTCCAACTTCAAAAAGTATTTTTTTACCCCACCCCACTTCTACTAATTCAACCCTCACTGAGTAGAATGAAACGTAAAAGTAGAGCACTGAGAAAAAAGATTGGTAAACACAAACACTTTCTAGTTTCATTCAATCGGAATTTCAAGCTGAATTTTGCACAAACATCATATTAACTTGATTTCACTACCTACGGTGGTTAAAACAAACTAAAATTTTCTGTAATTGTTTCGAGAACTAAGCAGTTAAGTTCACCTGACATCCGTTTGAATTTACTATTTTGTTGGTTGGTCCATTATGACAGTTATGAAAACAAACAGATTTGTTGGCTGATTCTAAAATCTTTTCAAGGTGGAAACAACAAAAATATTAATTTAGAACAACCATAATTTGTGTTGTATTTTGAGAATATCTTTAGGTAAAAACAATCAACCTGCCTGTTTGTTTCAAAACATAATCGTGGGTTTAAAACAACAAATGGATTTTTAAACTAACTATTTTTTTTTGTTTGGATGACAACAAACAAGTTTGTTGTTTCAAATGGGACTGTTTTTTCTTTGTGTTGTATGATGACAATTCGTCAACATCGGCTTGAATCACGCTCATTCGGATTTACCCAAAATTGAGTAAAGTAAACCCAAAATCATAAAAATTGGAACTGCTCAAAATTGGGTAACCGGGTCTAGACCCAAATTTGGGTGAACCCATATTTTATTTAATTTATGGTTAGTGCTACTCATTATTATAAAATGTGCTTTTTATGGAAATCTAAACCTAAATTCCAAAGAATCAATCACTGTTTTTCACTGTAAAACTTTAGTTTTTTTATCTGGAAGGTACAAATATGTGTCTATTTTGCAAACAGTAGACACATACCAGATTTATGAAGCATAGAGTAACCACCCAAACACATAATGATAACGGAAACGGAACGGCAAACGGCAAGTTTGACAGTTGTTGCAAATGATTTCGAACCATCCAATTAGAATCGGCTTGGATCTTGCCTGTTTTATTTCCGACAAGCAGGCTTACTGAGATCGGGCTCTGCCGTTTGTCGTTGCCGTTCAGGTTCCGTTGTCATTGTGTTTGGGCCATGAGATCTAGCATGAGATCTACCCACTTTCATAAATCGCCCTACACTCCCGTTTCATTTTACTCAATTTTTGAGAATAATTGTATACTATCTTTTTTTCCAACGGAAATGTTACTCAATTTCCGTAAATAGTGGATCAACTCATAAAATTGAGAAGATCCACTTTTTACGAAAATTGAGTAACATTTCCATGAGAAAAAAAAAGAGATAGTATACAATTTTACTCAAAAATTGAGTCAAATGAAACAGGAGTGTACCCATGGTTTGACATTTCAGCCTGTTATATGAAAATGGGTACTCAATTTGGGGTAAATCTGAATGAGCATGATAGCCATACTTTTGACCGATTTGAGTCAATCGTACTCAATTTTGGGTTGTTTTAAATATTGAACCAAAACCGAGGTTCTTTGCGATGAACAACAACGGGAACAGCTTCACGGCAATGTTGACAATATGAACAATACCTCAATATGGGTGTTTTCTACAACTACAATTTGCCCGCACCCCCGTTGAAGCGCACAGCTCTATTTTCGAAGTTCCTCGCGGGAGTCGATCATCAATCCTAACTGAGTTTGACCCTGGTCCGTCTCGCCAAAATCTAAACAGCTGCTTTTGACAGATTGCAAAAAGTAAAAACTCATTAATTTGCGAAAAATAACATCAAGGTACTAAATTGTACGTGTATTCTCCCACATTTCTATTGATAGAACGCGACAGGCCCCCGCACCTTGCAGTTCGGAGTGCAATACTTCTAACGTGTGATCAAAATTGATGCGGAATCTCTTCAACCCAAACAAACAAGAAACGGAAAATTCAACAGGCGCAATTCAGCAGAACCACCAGAAGCCGTTGGTTGGATGCCCGCACGTAATTACCTTTTTTCTGTGCTGACCTATTGAAACAGCTGAACAATGAAGTAAACAAAGCATCTCCACCCCCCGCATTCCGAAGACCGATGTGACGTGAATAGAAGTTGATTTTTTTTTCGGGCCCATAGAAGCGGATGGTCTGAGTGAGTGAATCGTGCGTGTTTGTGAACAAGAATTACCACATCGGATGTTACATAACGTGAGGAGCGGGGTTCTGTGCCGTATGAATGAATTATTGTTGATTCAAAGTGCATGTTGGGGGTTCTAAGCGGTGATTCGGGTAGAGCGATTCGTTGCTGGCGTTGAAACGATTCGGCTATGAGCGCAGTTGAACCGAAGGTGCGAGATCTGGAAGAAGCGATGAGAACATATCACCAGGAAAATCAAACGAGTGTGCAACGTTTATTCTACAGATTGGTATGTTGATTCTGGCTGAAACGTTTTGAACCGTATAGAGAATTGGCTGACAAGCGACGACGGTGAACGAGGACCTGGTTCTAAAATTATTCAGCCACACAGCTGGTAGTGGAAGTAGAATCCACTACACACGATCAGTGCGGTGAAGCAGAAAACTAATATAGGCGCAAAATTCCGTCATCAAACGAAACGACCGCTCAAGCGATGGCCGTTGTAAGGGCCGGTACCGAGCTGGACACTCATCGGGGCAGCTCCGGACTGATGTGTTGGCGCGAGTTTGTCTGCGGTTGGGGAGCAGCTTTCGTCAACATCACCGTAACATATCCAATCTACAAGATGATCTTTCGACAGATGCTGCACGGTGTCCACTTGAATCAGGCTTTCGGCCAGATACGAAGCGAAGGGATCACTTTTCTGTACCGAGGAATTTTTCCACCTCTAGCCCAGAAAACCATCTCTTTGTCGCTGATGTTTGGAGTGTACGACGGAACGCGGAAGCCACTGGTGGACTACTGCGGGGTGAATCAGTACGCGGCAAAGTCAATCGCTGGCATTGCGGCTGGCACGGTGGAAGCCGTTCTGATGCCATTCGAGCGGGTCCAAACGCTACTGGCCGACGCCACCTATCACCAGAAGTACCAAAATACTCACCACGCGTTTCGGTAAGTACCTATATATCAGTGCAATGGCAGTAACGAACTTTAGAAAGGGGATCATATTGCAATTGGAAACGTTGAGTCGTCCGGCGAGTGTCGAGTTTTAGATTTATTAGCTGACAAGCAACTTTTTTTTGACGATCAAGTTATATTTCTGTACTTGATGTTCCAATACAGGTTACGAGGTGACAACGAGTCGTCTCACATTTAAAGCCGCGCAAAACCCTGCATGTAAGAGTATCAGGGAAGTCGGAAAAAAAAAACAAAGTGTATGATTTGCTTTATCGATGACCTTTTGTTTTTTTTTTATCATTTTTTTAAAAATCATTTATTTGTACAGGCTCAATCGAATCAACTTTACAGAGCCAAATTTTTATACTATTATAAATCAGTTATCTTGAAACTAAAGTTAGAAGGATAGAACCGATTACTCGCGGCTGTCTCGAGGTTAATAGGAATAACAATTTAAAGGATAGGTAGATGGGCGGAAATTTGAAGTTTGGATTACATAAGACATTTATTTTTAATTCAAATTTGTTTAAAAACCAATAACTATAAAATTTTGAGTATTCTTTAGACTTAAACATTTTGGAGAAAGAAAGAAAAAACGCACAAACACAGATTTAAAAAAAAAGCTAAACATACAGGTACATACACAGGGCTAACTACAACCTAAGGCTAATGTTAGTCAAAAACACATAAATGAGTTCCATTAACTCCAGATCCCGTACCGCCAAAATATCTCGAACCGGTACATTGAGTTGTCTACCTCGAGCCCGAAGAGAATCATAATGCTCAGATCCACCCCACGCCCAAAAACGCGAATCCCCCCCGGAATTTTCCCCACTGCACAGATATTGCTATCGCTCAGCCCAACACGGTATAAATGAGCGTTCAAAGAATAATGATTAGACATGAGGCGAGACATCACACGAATGAAGTCGCGACCCACATCCATACCCCCAAACCAAGATTTCTTCGACACCTTTGGGATGATAGAATGTTGCCATCGCTCCAAATCTCCTTTACTTCATTTATGCTGCCAGCTGACGAGTGACTGTTGAAGGGCTGACATCCTGTGTTATGTACAAATGGTACAAAGTCATGAAGCGAGTTTGAGCATTCAACTCAAGGAGCTTCTCAAAATTATCGATCACCTGAGGGTTCATAACTTCACACCTGGTGAGGAGCCGGAGAGACAATTCTGAAAACCGATCCGAGAGTGGCAACATGCCAACATGGTATGAGTCGAGTGCATGCAACCTAACGCAATACGAAGACACCGATACCGAATACGTTCAAGTTACAGAATAATGCAATCGGAGGTATTAACCTTCTGGTTAGCGTTTGCTAGGTGTTTTGGCGGGTCTTCAGTTTCTTCAAGATTATATAGTTTTGACGGAGACTTCAACTCTGAATTTAAGAGTCGTCAAAACGAAATTAAGACCCTTCAAAACGAAATTAAGACTCTTCAAAATAAAATTAAGACTCGTCAAAATGAAATTTAAACCCGTCAAAACTACCTCGATGATTGCGGAGCGAAGCTCCGCTATACAATCTTGAAGAAACTTAAGACCCATTAAAACAACCGGCAAGCGCTAACCAGAAGGTAAATACCTCCGATTGCATTATACCGGGCAAATGCATCTAAGGAGCATTTTTTCAAAGTTTAAGGAGCATTTCCCCAAAAAGAAGGGTGCATTTACCCTGCTGCCGTTAAAAATGGACTCCGACAAAAACAGAAAAGGTGTGATAAAAATGCACGTTTACGTCAAATCTTTTCCTGTCTTCAGTGAACTTATACCTTTCAGCATAAAGAATAAGTGCACCGAAGACAACAAAAACGATTTGACGTAAACGTGTACTTTTTTATCACACTTTAAAATGCGCAAAAAGCACTTCTAGAGTCCAATCACAACTGCAACCAGCAATACATTTACTACCATTGTTAACCCTGTTCAACAACCCATATAAAAAGGACCCAACAAACCAGTGAATCCAGTACAGCAACCGTTCGCTAACTGAGCTAAATGCGCAACCCAGTTAGCGGATGCTGACATTTCAAGTGTAAATAAATTTCGAGGGGGCTTTCGATCAGATTTCGGTTGGGATATTTCATTGCACAATACATAGGTACATTCTATTATGTTTTTATGCTTTATATGTTATAGCCCAGTTGAACAGCAGATGCGAATTTTTAAAATGTTGACGCTAATTTATTTTTAAAAAACTGCCCTGTTCGCGAACACTTGTTGTAGTGCTAATAACGAATCTGACTGGTCACTAATTAATACGCTGCACTTATTCCAGACTGATCATCATCGAGCAAGGCTTCAGGGAGCTGTACCGTGGCTTGGTGCCGATCCTGTGGCGCAACGGTCCTTCCAATGCTATGTTCTTCGTGCTTCGCGAGGAAGCAGACGTCCGGCTACCGAAACGAGTAAGAATTCATCCCTTATCCCTTATCAACCCTTTGTTCGAATACTCACAATTCCTTTCCTCCGACACACGCACACAGGGTACAGTGGTAACGCAAAGTACGCAGGAATTTCTGTCTG
The DNA here is from genome assembly GCA_024533555.2 of Aedes koreicus. NCBI lineage: Eukaryota > Metazoa > Arthropoda > Insecta > Diptera > Culicidae > Aedes > Aedes koreicus. Next base: position 114,681 of record JAHHFK020001499.1, on the reverse strand, counting down.
GCGCGTGCATAGGCGCATTTATCAGTTCCGTATTTTACCCGATCAACGTGCTGAAGGTGACGATGCAGAGTCGAGTCGGTGGTCCAAGCGAGAGCATGCTAGCGGCGTTACGACAGGTGTACAACGAGCGCGATCGGAAGTTTCGGAACGTCTACAAGGGCGTAAGTATGAACTGCACTAGAGCCTTTTTCAGCTGGGGCATCGTAAACAGTGCGTACGAGCAACTGAAGAAGGTTTTCTACTAGACAAGAGCCAAACTCACTTCACTGTCGGCGTCAACAATGACGATGGCGTTCGGCGACGACGACAATAAACAGAAGAGCCGGTACACGGTTGGGAGAAAATTGTGATGTACATATGTAGACATGTTTGGACGAATTTTAGTCAAATTGAAAAGATTTATATGGAAAAAGATTAAAAAAATGAGGTAGTCAAATTAGTAGAATTTCTAGTCTAGGACAAAATTGTAGAAGTGTAAAAAAACCAGTCTCATTTAAACCACAAACACTCGTACGATTGCATGCTTGAGAATAGGACACTGATCTATTCAACTAGAAACGTAAGCCGACTATACAAATACTGGAATCTCCCATTTTGTTGGAGATCTTGTTATTACGCTCACATACATGTTAGTTTGGGAACGTTTCCACTTTATGCAATAATTGTGTCTCTGATTGCTGTTGCCAGTTGCATTTAAATGTGCTTGGATTTCGTGTCTGTGCTAGAACCAACTTAGTCTCTCCGCGAGCGACCATGGGTCTCTGTGGAGTGTTCTTGTAAATAGGTATCCCTAGTGTGTAAATACAACAATTGATACTAGGCTATAACAATCAATTTGGAAACTGTTCACAATGAACACTGTAATCATAAATGGTAAATGATGATGGCGACGGACTGCACAGTGAACGTACACGTAGGGTGCTAAAAGCAAATAACCAATTGTAAGGTCTACGAAACGTTATAGTTGGTAAAGATAGCGCAAACAATTAATGGGACAGAAGATTTCCGCATCATAGATAATTGTGGTTTAGTGATTTACGGTTGAACTAAAAGAAATCCCAGTCTTCAGCACCCATCTAAAGGAGGAACGAGACCGGCCACAATTAACGCGATTAGAAGCCGGGGGGTGCATGTGACCGTATCGGTGATAGTTACGTGCGGTCTATTATTCAGGTGCAAGATGGCGTTGGCAAAAATGCCTGTGAGAGAGATGTTCTTGCCGTTCGTTATGATTGTCACTACCAAGATGGTGTATTAGGATGGCGATATGGTTGACGGTGTAGCTGAAGACGGAAGAAAAACCTACATATGGGGGTTATCAAAGCGGGAAAGGAACAGGTCGTTTTCTTGTAGCGATATCTGGTTTCACTGACGGCTTTTGCTGTAGACTTACATTGTCTCCCTAATCGTACGACTTTTTACAAACGTTTTAGGTTAAAAATAACCCTGATAAAAAATTACCTTAAACGAACGATATCACAAATCCTCCAACCATTTCTATTATGGTTTGGATGATACCCCAAATAGGTCGTTAAGAAAAATAACCATACGAAATTTATTAGGGAAGCTCCTAACTAAAGCTTGTATTACACTGTTTGTCCAACAGCCAAATATTTGTCATAGGCAGCTAGACAGCGGACAGATATCATAGATGTTTGTCAGATGCCTATCTGCCTATGACAAATATTTGGCTATTGGACAAACAGTGTAATACAAGCATAAGCATTAAAAAAGCTCTACAACGGCAGACAAATTCTCGGAAACTTTTTCAAACAGCCGTATGTCATTTTGTAAACAAAGAGGGGAAGTAAGATTCAAACGTAAATTTCTCGAAACCCTTAGCACTTTCATGCAAACTTGGGCCACCAACACAAGGAATAACATTGCTTTACATGTTTGTGATGCTACTTTATATGAGGGTACTGAGAATTTCGAGAAATTTACTTTTGAATCTTACTTCCCCTCTTTGTTTACAAAATGACATACGTCTGTTTGAAAAAGTTTCCGAGAATTATATACCGCACGTTACATCTTCAAGAGACACCGTTTGAATTGAGGCCGATCAACGTTGAAAGACTTCAAATCATGTTTATTTGTTCGTTTAAAAGTTTAGATTCGATAATATTATTTTAGAATTTTGTATAATTTCGAACATATCTTCTACATATTTCAGATACTATTTGACTAGACAACATTTAAAAATATAACCATGCTAAACCTTAGTAATTCAAACTAAATTCGAGCTAATTCAAGTTTGCACTACTTATGTTACTTAATTAATCGTAAAGAAAATCGTCATCGACCTTTGTCGTACGCTTTCTCTTCGAACGTCGCAATCCAACAGGCTTTTCGATTGAGGATTCCGGGTGCTTCCTTTTCCGATGTCTCCGTGGTATCTCCAATTCATTTTCAGGGAAACCCCTGAATTCTTCCTCATCACTACCAATTGGCAAATTCTCCCGGTATCGGAGTAACACCGTTATATTTGGCTTCGTAAGCGTTCCACTAGTATTCATCCGAAACTGATCCCGATGTGCCATTAGGCGCACGCTTCCAGTCTGCACCTGGAAGATATTTTTTGAAAATCGTTTCAGGAAGATTTCCTTAATCCAGCGAACATGGTGATGTGGATTGTTATTTTTTATACCAAAGCACATCACCACCGATCAGATCGTCCATAGTGTCATACGACTTATGATTAGAACTTGTAGTGTCACTTTCCCCCCCCCTCCTTGTTTTTTTTTTTTTTTTTTTTTTTTTTTTTTTTTGGTTGTGCTAATCTATAAGTTTTTTTGGGTTATATGAAAATATTTTGCCTGATGGAAATTCGGAATCATTCGACAAACAACTATTTCTATAACTAGCTGAACCCGGTGCGTGCGCTGCTACGCTTGCAACTAAATGAAGGAAAATTTAATATAACTGTCACGTTTATGGTTTTTTTTTCGAAATGAGTTTTTTTTCTTGAATAAGCAGGGGTTCAAACTTCTATCAAAACATGCTTCTTACCCGAGAAATACACGGTTTGTGTTTAAGTAACCTGGATAATTCTCATTTTTGGTAGAAATTTGTATTTCATTTGTATGGAAGCCCTCCCTTCCAGAAGGGGATGGTTTCTCAAACCACCATACAATCATTGACTTCAAAACCCTCCACATGCCAAATTTGGTTCCATTTGCTTGATTAGTTCTCGAACCATCACACTGGGCTCATCGATTATAATAAAAATGTGAGTTTCATTTGTTTGAAGCCCCCCCCCCCCCCTCAGAAAGGGAGGGGTCTTGAACTACCATAGAAACATTCTTGCCTTCAGAACCCCCCACATGCTAAATTTGATTCGATTTGCTTGATTAGTTCTCGGGTTATGATGAAATTTGTGTCTCATTTGTATGTGAGCGCCCCTTCCTGAGAGAGAAGGGGTCTCAAACAATCATAAGAACCTTCCCCAGCCCCAAAAACCCCTTCATATAAATTTTCACGTTGGTCGGTTCAGAACTTTCCGTGTCTATAAGGGTCTGACAGACAGAAATTCATTTTTATGTATATAGAAATCTAGCCTCCAAAAACCTCCATATGCTAAAAGTGGTTTCATTTACTTGATTAGTTGTCGAGTTATGCAGAAATTTGCTTTTTATTTGTAGGGGGAGCCCCCGCCCCTTCAAAATGGGGAGGGGTATTGAACTGCCATAGAAACATTTCTTGCCTCCAAAAACCTCAACATGCCAAATTTGGTTTCATTTGCTTCATTGGCTCTCGAGTTATGCTAAAAATTATGTTTTATTTTTATGGGAGTCTACCCTTCAAGAAGGCGGAGGGGTCTCAAACCACCTTAGAAACATTTATTTCCTTCAAAAACCTCCACATGCCAAATTTGGTCCCATTTGCTTGATTTGTTCTCGAGTTATGCAGAAATTCGTGTTTTATTTGTATGAGAGACCCCTCTTTCAGTGAGCGGAGGAGTCTTAAACCACAATAGAAACATTTCTTGCCTTCGAAAACCTCCACATGCCAAATTGGGTTCCATTAACTTGATAAGTTGTCGAGTTATTCAGAAATTTGTGTTTCATTTGTATATGAGCTCTTCTTTCAGAGAAGGGAAGGGCTCGAGTCAACTTAGAAACATTTCTTGCCTTCCAAAACCTCCACCTGCCAAATGGGGTTCCATTTGCTTGATTAGTTCTCGAGTTATGCAGAAATTTGTGTTGCATTTGTATGTAAACCCCCCTCCCTCCCCCTTCCAGATGGCGTAGGAGTCTCAAACTTCCATAGAAACATTTCTCTCCTCCAAAAACCTCCACATGCCAAATTTGGTTCCGTATGCTTGATTAGTTCTCGAGTTATGCACAAATTTGTGTTTCATTAGTATGAGAGCCCCCCTCTTACAGAGGGCGGAGGGGTCTTGAGTTACCTTAGAAACATTTCTTGCCTTCAAAAACCTCTACCTGCCAAATTTGGTTCCATTAACTTGATTAGTTCTAGAGTTATGCAGAAACTTGTGTTTCATTTGTATGGGAGCCTCCCTTTCTAGAGAGGAGAGGGGTCTCAAACTACCATAAAAACATTTCTTGCCTCCATAAATTTCCGCATGCTAAATTTGGGTTTCTTTGCTTGATCATTTCTCGAGTTATGCAGAAATACGTGTTTCATTTGTATGGGAGCCCCCCCTTTCAGAGGAGGGAGGGGCCTCTTACTCTTACCCGTGTATACAAATTTTCACGCCGATCGGTTCTTCCGCTCGCGAGTTAAATCGTGACAAAGGAAACCCCAACTCATTTTTATTTATTTTTATTCATATAGGGAAGATGTACCTATATTAATCTCAACACTTTGCAATTCATCCTAGTTGAAATAAAACGATATACACGTGACAGAATTAGTTAGTAATGTTTGTTGTAGTTATTTAACGTTTATTCAACTGCCCAATTGTTTAATTCATCGTAGGATGAATATAGGAACAATGAGATTAATATGGGGGCATTAACCCTAGATTAAATAAAAACAAATTAATCTGATCCGCCAAATCAAGCTCTAACATGTCCGGCTTTAGCAAAAACTTTTTCAAGACCTCTTTTACCGTTCAAACTAGTCTCTTCGCTTGTACAACTTTCCCTTACATTCCTCCATGTTTTTACCCACAATAAACACATCATCCAAGTAGCAGTCTACAGTTTCTATACCCTCTAGAACCTTGTCCATAATCCCTTGAAAAATAGAAGCACTTGATGAGGCTCCCTGGGGCTATCTATTAAACGTGTACAAACCTTTTATAGTGTTGATTGTCATGAAATGTTTGGATCTCTCTGTTAGAGCCAACTGAGTATATGCTCCCTCTAAATCTAAGGCACAAAATACCTTGCATCCAGCCAACCTAGCAAATACATCTTGTGCAACGGGAAGAGCATACGAGTTTGGAACAATAAGCTTATTTATTTATGCTTTGCAGTCAATTACCAATCTTATCTCATTACTCTTTTTCATCAGAATCACTACTGGAGAAGCCCACTCGCTGGTCTTTATATGTGTAATTACCTTCTCCCTCTCCAGTTTATCTAAATAAGTCATAACTTTATCCCTTAGTCTGTATGGAACATCATACGCTTTTTAAAAAATGGGAACGTCTGATTCCGCCTCAAAGCCCTTGATCGGCGTTGAAAAATCCTTGATAAATACGCATTCGCAAATTTTCTTCTCATTTCATCAATTTCCGCCATGACGCATCCCTCAACCATGTTGTTAACTTCCAGAGAATTAGAGAAAAAGTTTCGCCATTTGGGGAAAAAAACATCTAACCATGTTCTACCCAATAGGGGAACAAAATTATGGTTGCAGTCCAGTACCAATAATTGTAACTGGGCTTCCAATCCATTAAATTTCACCATAACTTTAGCTTCCTCCACAATTTTCAGTTTTTCGCCATTTACTACCATTAAGTGTTTGTTATATTCGCTAAGCGATGTTTTAAAAGTCGAGAAATATTGATTTCTGGCAATTTCCGATACCGAAGACCCACAGTCTACCTCCATTTTTAATATTTGACCTTCAACCCTTAGTTCTATTAAACAAAGATCACTAATTTTGTTTATAGAGGAAATCATCATGTATTTTAAATCACCCTCGAGATAGAGACCTCCTTCGTCGCTGTCCGAATCCTCCGTCCTCAACCGGTTAAAAAGTTCCGAGATGTTTCTTTCCGTACTAGGACCTGGACGGTTTTTTATCGACCATGTTGACTGATTCCCGCTGCATGTTTTTCAGCTTAAAACATTTCCGCTTGATGTGTCCCTTTGCTCCGCAGAAATCACACGTTATGTCGGAATAACTCAGCTTTGGCCTCCATTGCCGCCCTGACTTGGATTTCTCTGTTTCCCTCCAGTTTCGCGTCATAAAGCCTCTGTTGTTATCTTGTTGTTATTCTTGTGTAGGGCCTGTACCCAAATCTCTCCCTAACTGGTAGCTTAGGTGAAGTCCCCAAGTAACCATGAAGCTCTATATAGATACATCAATTTTGCATTATATTGCGATGTAAGTTTATGGTAAAAAGCAGTCTAATCATACATGCGTACTTAAAATAGAACTAAAGTCGAAAAGGGCCCCACTCCTGTCAAATTAAAGCTAGCGCACATGCTTTCTTGAAGTCCGAGAACAAGTATAATTAGGGCATAGTCACTTTTTCAGCAGTTGCATTACTGCTTCTACTGAAATGTTTTATTGCATTTTAAAAAGCAAATAGAGCTTGGGATATTTTGAAAAAAAAACATCAAAAATGTATTTAATTTTCTTCTATTTGAATTCATTTTCCTCTGTAACGTTTCATTTAGGGATATTAATTCATATTATTCTACGGCATCTTCGCGTTACATTGATGGGATGCATTTTTTATAAGCTCAAATGTGTTTCCTAGATCGGGATTCGAACCAACGCTTCTCACGACTGATCGATAAATGCCGGTTGCGTTAACACTCTTAGCCAAGAGAGCAATGGAATTATACAAGACAACTGCATAATATAAACGAAGTATACTCTAAGCATACCCTCTTTGTCGTTCTATAAAAACATATTTGCAGCTATTTTTAGATTCTGGCTAAACACGTCGTTGAGACTGCGATACCCGAACCTTTTATCAGTGCAAACCTCAACCCGATACGAGTTACAAATGAAATCTTACCCACCGCCGTTCATCACACAACAAGCCGACACAATTTCGATACCCGGTGCAGGTTGAAACTGGATCATAAATGAAAATGATATATCATTTATATGAGAATGAAGATTCTTCGTTGTAAAACAGCTCAGTCCTCTGAATACCAACAACCGGAAAAACCTGCGCCTCCCCATAATGCAGCCATATTCCAAACCAAATTTACTGCTGCTAAGTCCAAGGTGAAGGAGAATGAAGATGACGATTCTGGATCTGACAGGTAGCTCGGCTCGATCATATGGTTCTCATTTCTAAAGTCAAATCGGAAAACGTCATCCAGATGATACTGCACCACTGCTGCTTTTTAGCTAGCGATGAAGCATTTATTGAGATAATGCAATAATGCATCATTTAATGCGTATTTAACGTTAAGTTGTTTGTAGATATATGGTAATGCATCATAACATTTTTTATGTAAAGGTAATGCTACATAGCATGGGAATTGTTAAAAAAATGTCATATGGCATTACTGTTGCTGATAGTCAGTCGAATTAGTGTTATGATATAATGCTTGTGGTTACTTGGGTCGCCTGACGTCCACCCCTACTCGTATTAGCCTTATCATAAACTGCCAATAACTTTGCTAGAGTGGATTCGGGTTTAGAAGACGGATGCTTTAGGGAAGCAATCAGACCTTGTTGGTCATCGTTATTATTACCTGCCACCTTCTATGTTGCAATTATCTTTTCCGAAGTCGCAAGGGTAAGCTTTTCTTCATTCGCTCTCGAAGAGATTTTTCCCTAACGCCCGCCAAAATCCGATCTCTTATAGCCAAATCCTTAAACTCCCCAAAAGAGCAGAATTCCGCCTGCAGTTTTACGGATAGTACGAAATCTTCAACCGTCTCATCCGGTTGTTGTAGGCGATTGTTGAATTTTAGTCTTTGTATAAGGTCAGATTCCGTTTTATCTAACCTAAATAGTTCGCAATTTGCTTATCATGTTCTCATAGGACACCTCGGTTAAATTGCTTGTTGGGAACAAAAGCATTAACTCGTGGAATATTGCTTGTCCGCTGAGTGTCACAAAGTAAGCCCTTTTCGATTCGACGGCAACGTTGTTTAACGCAAAATTAGATTCCAAACGTTGCACCCATTCCCCAAAAGGCGTTTTTTTCGGTAAGGTTCAATTAGGCAAGAGGTTGAGGGTGACTATAAGGTCAAACAGTTGAATAAATCAGTAAGCGATGGAAAAATCCCAAATCAACATCAAATCGATTAAGAAAATAAAAGAAAAATGACTCACCAGTTTATCGCAGATTTCTACACCACCAATGTGAAATAAACACTGCAGAATTACTGTACTTGCAGGTATTTCTTCTGCTATAGACTCGTATGTAGACTTACTGTTCCACAAAACTGGATTTGGAGCTTTTGTTGATGCTAAATGGATGGATGCTAAATCAACGTCCTGATGGATTGTACACCTACTGTACCCACAGTGATTCGATGTACGATTATTTGCTGCTTGTCATTAGCAGACCTGCGAAAAATAAAACTTTCCGGCTACAATATACAGCACAGAAATAGCTATGAGCGCACTGGATATACTTGCGGATTGGAAACTTTTGTCCAGTTGAATGTTGTACCGTGGATGACCTGTTTATGAATACACTTTCGGTTTAAGTAGCTATCATTTACCTTCCCACTATATGGAATTAAACTTGGCTGCTTCCAAAACACAACTGCAATACTACAGCTTCACTTGCTACTAGAAAAAAATTCTATCCTCGTCGCCAAACTGTTGTGTTTTAGGTATCTATATCTATCCCTATAGGGATATTTCGGACTAACTTTAAAAACGTTAATGTTTAAGAGATGATAGCCGAAACTGAACTGCCGGTAGCAACCAATGTTTATTATCTCGAAACCTCTAACTCGATGGCTATACAAAGAAGGCGAGTGAGACTCAGTTCATCTCTTGCTTCGAAACTGTCATTTGACAGTACATTTCATACACAACGAACTTACTGTATACAAATTGTTTATCAAAGCATCATCAGATATGTTGCATTTACTTACAAACCTATTTCCAATTACAGCCATTTTGAAATCTACTTTTTGAATGCTCTGAACCTCCCGATGGAGGTCTGAAATTCGCCCATTTAGGATCCTCCTCAACGTCCTATTCTGAGCTGATTGGATTTCGTTCCTGTACCAAACTAACAAAAAAAAAAAGAAATTAAGTATTTTATTAAAATAACAAACCAAAATTTTTAAAATGAATTACAAAAATTAAAATAACATCTTCCCTTACCGAAAGAAAAAACTAAATCAAATTACAAAAGTAAAAGAGACATTTCCTTTTATTGAACCCCAAAACATTCCAAATTTAATTTTTTTTTTTTTCTTTTGGATATTGTTGCACCAAAGAAATTTTCTATTCTTATTTTTTCCTTTCCATTAAAGCAAATTTAAATTTGGTTTGGGGTGAAAAAAAAAAATTCTTTCGAACACCACACCGACCTTGTGAGTCTGAGCGCATGGGACCCACACCGAGGTTGCGTAAAAGGTCGCAGGTGAAATTTGTTGGTAGACTGCCAGTTTGTTTGCCCCTGAAAGACGAGATCTAGCGGAAACAAACATCTAACCAAAGTGAAACACATGATGAGAATCTTCTACGCGTGCGAACGGAAGAGAAGCTTCACGCCAAGTTCCAATCCGAGATAAGTTTTTTCGGTGGACCACTCAACCCTTGTGCCGTTCATGATCAAGGTGTAAGTTGGAGAAGGTTTCAATTTATTCGATTGCATATGAAGGAACATTATAGTTTGAGGCTTGGAGGCGTTGATTTTAATTTTCCGCGTTGTACCGTAGTCAAAAAAGGAGTTAAGGTTTCGTTGAAGTCTATTGGTCAGTTCACGAGGTCTTCTACCAATGACGGCTATTGCTGTGTTATAAGTGGAGGGATATCGGACTCGAAAGTTGTGCGAAAGCGCTAGAAGAACTGCGCGTTTAGGTTAAAACGTTTTGGTGTCTTCGGCGTGGTTATTATTTGCGTAATATGGGCACTTATTGTAGAAGAAATCGAATCGATTTAACGTAAACGCGCAGTTCTATTAGCGTTTTCGTTCAACTTTCGTGAGAATTTATCGCGTAATTGGTAGCATTTATAGTGTTTGAACAACGTCGATAATATGTTCCCTTACTCTAACCACTGTACTGCTTCAACTAGACAATAAGAGATAAATAAAACAGTTTCTCATATGCCTCCGCCATGGCAGGACGGCCAACTTCCCTGTTGTAGCCCATCGGATTCAAGCTGGTTGGTCACGGCACCATATGATCGCGCACGGGTGGGGATCCTACTTTGTGTATGGGTTATGTGTATAATCGATTGAAATGAAATAAAGAGCATCGATCGTTCGGCCGTCCTGCCATGGCGGACCCAACAAACATCGGTTTTGAATTAGAGCTTGTTCAAACAAATTTGGAGAAGCTATTCAGCTATTCTAGAAGAAACAGCTGCATAGCTTCTCCAAATTTGCTTGAACAAGCTCTAATTCAACACCAATGTTTGTTGGGGAGGCATATGAGAAACTGTTTTATTTATCTCTTATTGTCTACACGCAAAAAAAAACCGCAATAGAAACTACCATTTCGAGGGTTAAATTAAGCGCAAACACCAACAATTTTCAGCTGACTATAAATGCGTTTGATTTTACCATGCCTGCGATTAGATCAACCATGGTGCGGTTGATATCAATATGAGGTCTGTCAAATATACCACAAATGCTGAAGGTATTACCACAAACGTAGTAAATTTGACTGAAATTTCATGGTAGTTTTAAAGATATGCATAGTCGGGTAAAATGGTAGTTTTTACTACAAGAATTTTTTTCTGTGTAGTTGAAGCAGTCTAGTGGTTAGGGTAAGGGAACATATTATCGTTGGACATTTGGACGTTGTCCAAACATATATCGTTGAATTGGTAGGAATATTTCGTGACGATCGCTATTTTCAGATATTCATTGGACACTCTTCCCTTGCCGTAAGACGTAGCCTAAAGACTGACTAAGAGTAAAATGATACGCACAAAAAGACCTGTAATTCGTGATTCAATAAGTTTAAAAAGTCCCTTAATGGTTGCTTTACAGTACTTTTATCCAAAATTCGAATTTACAGCATTAGATGGTTACATTTCTCCAGTTCGAACGAAATCTCAAACCTTCCTCTTGATGGAGGCCATCAGCGCCCGCAAAGTGGAAACGGACACGGAATCAGCGCATTTCTTCCATTTTGCACGCATTTGCTGGATGTCCTTGACTGCCCCGCCGCTTTGTTGAAGTCGCTGTTAATTGCCCAGTATTTTTCGATTGTTCGAAATTCGGGCCAATTCGGAGGATTCATTAGTGTCGGGACAAAATCGATCTTGTTGGCAGCATACCACTCAAAAACCACCTTGGAGTAGTGGCAGCTCGCCAAATCTGGCCAAGAGATGACTTCGCCCCTATGCTTGCGGACGAACGGCAATACACGCTTTTTCAGGCATTCATCGATGCAAACTTGGGATGTCGTCGTCGAGGATGTGACGACGAATGATTCCGTTTTCAGACCACAATGGCAAATCGCTTGCCAAATCATGGCCTTCTTCGCGAACTTGGCGGCAAACACGAACTTGAATCTTTCCGGTACATCCCCATGTCCAGTCGTGATGTAAAACATTTTACCAGGAAGCTGCTTGACGTATGTTTCGTCATCGATCAAAGTGCAGCCATTGTGTTTCGTCATAACACGGTCGAGCAAGTGCCTTGCACGCATTTTGGCAACGGAATTCTGCTTAATGTGCCGGTTCGGGTGTTTACTGGGTTTGTACGACTTGTATCCTTCCCAGGCAACGATGTTCCGCACCGTTTGAAAGTTGGCGTTGTACCTTCTGGCCACATCTCGAATCGAAAGACCGGGGTAGGCTTTAACGCAGCTGAACACCTAGCTGTTCCAGTTTTTTCGTAGGTCCGCTGATCCCTTTCCACACTCATGGTTTCCTTGTAGGTTTTGAGCACTCGACAACTGTTATTTTTACCCGCTGGAACCAACCCTCTTCCGGGTTTTTAAATTTTAACCCCCCCCCCCTAACTTTTTTAAAAACGACACAAGTAGAACAGAGTATGTGTGAATGATATATTAAGATGCTTTGTATGATTCTAAGAGTATTGAGTTACCTTTCAGCCACTAAAATCCTTCAAACCATCTTAACATTTTCTTCACAAATACTCTGTATACTACAATCCCCCCCTCGTCTACTCTGAATCTTTCTTTATGTTTTGAACTTTCATGTGCTTGAATTTAAAATCACTGTATTTATCAATTTCTTTTCCTCGAAGCCTGGTCCACTGATGAAGACTATATACCCCTTCATGAATTTTAAAATTTGAATCTTTGAGCTTACAGTGCCTAATCATGTCATAAATCTATTGCAAACGTTATCTGCAAGTTCCACTTTCCATCAGCAAATCGTAAAAATCAGCATCGACCGCAAATATTCAACAAACCTAGTTAGTTTCATAAGCATCCAATTAACTATACATCACAATTAATGTACATTAAAATTTGTATAATTTGGGACATTATTCCAATAAAGCATCATTATCCTCAGAAGACATCATAATTGTTTCAAAGATTATCATAGGTCAGCATTACTATGAATTTGAAGTTTATAATTAACCTAAAAAATCCTTAGTCAATCCAATATTCTATTTGCAAACTCATGGTTAAACTTAAACTTAAACATTTTAGATATCTTTGCCAAGAGCATTATGGTGAGTATACTCGGGTAATGCAGCATAATCCTTGATTTTACACACTTGTCAACCCCAACATTACAGTGAGCTTCCATAACGCCACTGTTTCAACATGATACCTACTTGATGTTTTTGTTTTACAAATCATACCTCCTACTGCATTATAGAATTTTGCCAGTTTGGAATCTCATATCTATAAAATATTCTTTTTTTTTTTGTTCAATTCTTCATCGTCTTTCTGAACTAATCGGCGTTTCTAGATCCATTATATCAGTTATTATCAAAGAATATTAGACCATGATTTTAACATAATTAAAATCATAATTTCCAAAATCTATGCTAAAAGCTACTGCTGATCGCTTCAAGGTTGCCAGAAATCACCACATTGCAATCAATTTTACTTTTGCCCAACTTTAACATCAACATTCTTTTCACAACACCGATATTCAACATAACAATCAAACTCAACATCATAACTTGCAATATTGCCCAACTTTTATGTAAATTTTCAATAAATTAGCTCGGTTCAATGCGGTTCTGAACACAGGCTTCTTATCTTCACCATATTAAACAAAACTCCTTTTCTAAAGCTTCATTACTCATAACTTCAACATATAAAATCGTTTAGAGTCAAAATATTTTGCATCTTGTTTGTTTCACAGCGTTATTTTTTTATTTTGATCTCAAGCCATATTATCAGACGCATCAACATCCACTATGTTTGAATTTATATATACACGTAAACATTGACGTAAGCCCATTATCCAATACCTTCACTGTAACCTGCCACGTTGAAAATTCGACGTGATCAGGTGGAATAATCGAAAAGTATCTTAAATTCCTAAAATCGACTGTAAATACCATGCTGAAACGTTACCGGGAAACACTATCGCTGGATCGCACAGAACAAAACAACCGTAGAAGCAGAACATACTATGTCAAACTATGAGTGAAAATCCGTAGGACAATCCTGGGATCTCCTTGCGTTATCTAGCGAAAAGGTTCTCTGCTCCGTACAGTACATTTCGACGAATCTGTTGGCGTGAAGATTTCCAGTCGTACCATGCCAGTAAGCACCTCAACAGGACCCTGAAACAGAACCTGGTTGCCAAACCTCACGCAAGAGTTCTATACGAACAAGTTCTGATGAAATACAACGGATGCATTTTGATGAACGAACACTTTGAAACGCCATCCATTTTAATAATTCAATTTACTTTTCAATACCAATTTGCATGCAATATGGTGAAATTTTGTTTTCAACTCCATTTCTTGTGGTCTTATTCAATTCCAGATCAATTCCATTATTAAATCACCTACGACCTATTTCACTGCCTATTACCTCATCTTCCTCCGTCATTCTGTCAGAGAGGTTCTGTTTTTCCCACTGCGGCCTACTCCACTGCCCATTTCCGTCAGGGAGCCTTGCCGAGGGTACTTATTATCTCCTCCGCCCTTCCGTCGGAGGGATTCTATTTTGTATCTCATTTGGCCTACTCCACTGCCCATATCCGTCAGGGAGCCTACCGAAGTAAATTTTATTTCTCCCTCTTTCCATTGGAGAATTGTTATTCTTTATATACTCGTATATTCACCTGCACTTTCACAAGTGAGCAGCGTTGTTAATCAAACAAAATTGTACCTACCAACTGTGCCATTGTCGTGACCTGACCGAAGTTTTCAGCCTCGATTATGTTGCTTCACTGTTGCTGCTGCTACTGGTCCGTTGCTGCCAAAGTTCGTTACAAGAAAGAACTGAATCAGCACAGCTAGCTGGTATTTATAGCTAACGGCCTCGTATGTCAATGCGTTGCGTTGGTTTTGTTTATTCTTACGAATTGAGGAGATTTTCGCATAGCTTACTACAAGTTTTATTTAGTTTGACACTATGTTGATTATACTCAAATCGAATGGTTATAACCAAATCGAGAAGTAAATTAATACTCTTAAAATCCTTCAAACCATCTTAACATTTTCTTCACAAATACTCTGTATACTACACCCCCCCCTCCTCTCTCCCTTTCCCCCACCCCCCCCCCCCCCCCCCCCCCCCCCCCCCCCCCCCCTCCCCCGCTCACCACACACCCCCCCCCCCCCCCCACCCCCCCCCCCCCCAACCCATTCCTTTTTCGGGATATGACTGGCAAAAATTCCCGTACCCACCCCCCCCAAAAAAAAACGATCATGCGACGACAGTGGTCCCAGTTGTCGTGACCTGACCGAGGATTTCAGCCTCTATTATGTTGCTTCAATGTTACAGCTGCTTTTGATCCGTTGCTGGCAAAGTTCGTTACAAGAATGAACTGAATCAGCACAGCTAGCTGGTATTTATAGCTAACGGCCTCTCATGTCAATGCGTTGCGTTGGTTTTGTTTGTTCTTCCGAAGTGAGGAGATTTTCGCATAGCTTACTACAAGTTTTAATTTGTTTCACGCTAAGTTGATTACACTCAAATCACATGATTATACCCAAATCGAAAGGTAACTCAATACTCTTAGAATCATACAAAGGATCTTAATATTTCATTAACACATACTCTGTATACTACAATCCGCCCCCACCGGCAAAAAAGGTGAGGGTGAAACCCCCCAACCCCCAATGAAAAAAAAAAAAAAGAAGGCTATGCTCTCATGACAAAGAAAAAGGCAACATTACAGCGTTTCCTATCAAGAAAAAGGACAAGGCTGTGTTTGCATATTTTTAATATTTTTTTAGCAACATCCATCAACTTCAAAACTATTCATTTAAATAAATTCATTTACTTTTCAATACCGATTTGTTAGCAAAATGGTGAATTTTTTAATTCAACTCCATCCCATATGGTCTAATTTTAATAGCAGTAATTATATTGATCAATTCCATTCATAAAACACCTATTGCCTACTCCACTGCCGATTACCTCATCTTCCTCCGTCATTCTGTCAGAGAGGTTCTTTTTTGCCCACTTCGGCCTACTCCACTGCCCATTTCCGTCAGGGAGCCTTACCGAGGGTACTTATTATCTCCTCCGCCCTTCCGTCGGAGGGATTCTGTTTTATATTTCATTTGGCCTACTCCACTGCCCATATCTGTCAGGGAGCCTACCAAAGTTAATATTACTTTCATTTTTCGTATATTCGTATATCCTTCTGCACTTTCACAAGTGAGCAGCGTTGTTAATTAAACAAAATTGTACCTACCGACTGTGCCATTGTCGTGACCTGACCGAGGATTTCAGCCTCTATAATGTTGCTTCAATGTTACAGCTGCTTTTGATCCGTTGCTGGCAAAGTTCGTTACAAGAATGAACTGAATCAGCACAGCTAGCTGGTATTTATAGCTAACGGCCTCTCATGTCAATGCGTTGCGTTGGTTTTGTTTGTTCTTCCGAAGTGAGGAGATTTTCGCATAGCTTACTACAAGTTTTAATTTGTTTCACGCTAAGTTGATTACACTCAAATCACATGATTATACCCAAATCGAAAGGTAACTCAATACTCTAAGAATCATACAAAGCATCTTAATATATCATTCACACATACTCTGTATACTACAGCAACTTCCGGCAGGCATTTCGTACTATAAATTTCCCCGTTCACAGCCAGTTCGGAGCGAAAGAAGAGCGGCTTTGACATCCCCTTCTCGCTGATTGTCAGCCAGCAGCTTCTTGGGGAACTTGGTTTGTGAAATGAACTTCACCACGGAGCTCACATCCTTCCTGGGGGGAGTCGTCAGTCGTTGCCATGCAGGGTGATTTAGGTCTCGTCATCCATCACCACCGCCACGTCGCGATTCGCCGGGAAAATCGAGTTGACCATCTTATTCAGCCGCTATTTGAATAAGGCCCGTCTGACGTTTGCTACCACGGGTAGGAATGCCAGCATTGTTTACAAACAATGCATCTTTTGACGTTTGGTTTTTAGAGATGTTGGCTACAGGAAAATCGCTGTCCGCCAGCTCCCTGGTCCCACACGAATTTCAAGCTAAGTTGAAGTTCGAAAGCGCAACCCCACCGCAAATGTCATGCTGAAATGCTGAGATGCTGAAATGCTGATTGAGCCTTCAATGCCCGTCATCATGTTGGTCCATGCTCTAAAGATAAATGGTTCTGAAACGCAAAGACCATCCCATAGCCCGCAGCAACCATCAATCAAACCAAAATGATAAATATACAATTTCCAGGTACACGATCCGCCCTCTCCCCGATACTGTCAAATTGGCAATCTTGCCCATGCTACGCCAACCAGCGCCTCCATGGTTCACTCTTCGCCTCCTCGGGTGGGGCGGGGCCCTCCTCCCCCCCTCCCTCCCATTTGGACCCCCCCCCACATAAACATCCTACACCCAACAAATTTTAAAAAAAAAAAAAAAAAAAAAAATGGGGGGGGGGCCCGAAGGATAAAATGGAAAAAGCTCACCCGGATTTCCAGAACATTCCGTTGCTGTGGTTATAACATCGAGCAACCAGAGCAGGCACGTGTACCCTCCAGATTACATTCTGTTCTTGAAGAGTTAGCTCCAAGACCATGAAGCAAACATCTCCGAGTGACGCGGCTGAACACGAGCTTCTCCTGCCGCACGGCTGTACGTCCGGAATTCCGTCTCCAGCGGGGACACTTTGTTTTCACACCTCGTAGTAGACCGCAAGTAACTCTTTGGTGACCGAATCATCCTCCAAAATAAATCGAGTTACCACCACTCTATACACTTGTAAAAAAATTCTCTGAACATAAACTGCGCTTTTACCTTTTGAAGTTTTCTGAGATTCATCGTATCTTCTTCAGTTTGTATGGAGTTCCCTGAAATTTAGTTAGTTCGAATACGTTCGAAACGCCTCTCAAAAAACAATGATGGCAAGGATGTTTCGGATAAATCAGGTTCGCGTCCCGGTTTCAATAGTAATTGTTTATTGCAAGTTCAATTTTTTTTTTCAATATGCAATATTCTTACAAAAAAGAGACAAAATGAGATATGATCCTTTCGGACGATGATTCTTAGATGATAAGAGCTGGATCTATTTCCGTCATAGGTATAGAATAGTATTGCTTGATTCGATCATGGTGGATGTGCCCGTACTAAACTTGAACTGTGTGTTTGATAATTTAATATGCCAAAGCTCTTGCTTAGCTAACTCATATGACGTATGGTAGGTAGGTAGATAACAGTTTTTTTTTTAATTTGCAAGCCGCCTCGGTCGAGCAAACACGAAATATTCAATGGAACAGGTCCTAGCTTCTGAAGCCACGGGGGCGCTGTTCCGAAGAGTTCGGAAATCTGGTTCAACAATTTAACAATAAGGAATTATACACGTGATTTTGTTTTGTTTGAGTGTATGTGTGGTGTGTGGGTATGTATGGTCCCTAATCTTACAAACTAAAAGCTGCTGCTTTGAAATTTCCGCCGTAAACTTTCTCCGCTCCTCGCTCGTAAAGCGGGAAATCTTTCTTCGTCAACGTGTTTTGTTGGCCCTAATCCTAGCTAGATTCTCAGTCCAGTCCAGTTTGTAATTCTGTTGTTTACTTTTTGCTTAATTTATAAGAGTATAAATAGTACTATAACTGCACATTGCGCGTGATTTTTGTTCTCAAACCAATGCTAAAGCCTGTTTTGCCCTATGTTTTTCGATTTCAAGAAAATATCCACTTGGTAGGAAATCTCTAAATATTAGTTATCACAATTTTCTATACAAGTGTTTATGCGTATGCGTGAGTTTGTGTGTGAAATGTTTTTTTTTTCTAAACTGTAGAGCGCTGTAAAAGCCATTTAGTAGTAGTAGTACTAGCACCACAGACGAAAAACAAACCCATACGATATGACACTTCCTTCCCTTGCGACGATATATGTTTTTAAATTTTTCTCCATCTAATTTCACCTAATTGCTAACGTTTCTTTAGAAATATTTACGCATTTTTTTTCTATTTGTAGGTTATCACCTAAGGCTAATATTGCAACGTTTAACACGTTCTACTAAAGTCGATCGTGTATTGATTCTTCTCTCTCCGTCAGTAACCAGACCAGGACTCGAAATTTCCCTCAATGCTCTCTAATAAAGCTAATATCTCGCTTCCTAGCAATGTATCAGCACTATTTGACTCATCCTGGGGAAAAATCGTGAACTTGGCGACTACCGTTGGGATCTTGTCCTATTAAACTAACCATATTAACCTATCCGTTTAAAGAAAACCAAAAAAAAGTGACACATTCTCTCCGGATATAAATCTATGCCTCTAGATAGGTACCCTTACGCGTTCTAGTAGGAGTTCGTTCAAATAACAAAACAAAAAAAAATAGCATCTATCAAATAAAAACGAAACGATAGGATTCTCTTACTTCCGAGGTGGGGTGCAGAATTGAACAGTGCAATCTTGTATGTGTACGTGTGTTTGTGTGGAAAAATAGTATACAATGCTTAAATGTTCTGTTTAAGGAAGATTTGCTATAACTTTACAAAAGGATTCTCATTCACGTTTGTCGTCCCTGTTGATGCGAATGTTTCGGTCATTCGCATTCACGTATTGCATTTTTTTTGTCGATAATTTTAGTCTCTATCCCACTAGAGATTAAAATCAAGTATTATGAGTTGCTTACGGGTTGGCTGGGTATCGCTTATGCCATCCTGGGACACAGTTCTGAAGCGAATCTTCTGATCGGTTCGGTACCGACGCTGAAGATTCGAACCGGTTCCATGCCAGTTGGCAAAAGAGAAAAAAAAATTGATTGGCCAATTCCCCGTGCTGGGCCATTCGACTCCTTTCGTGGTTGTAGTGTGCGTGGGTGGGTGGGTGTGTTGTGTCCGAATAGGTAATCTATTGTCGAGGAGAACTATTGCTTACGTTGTTGGGCATTTCTCAGGGTCAATTTAGAAGGCACTTTTTTGTCATGGAAGTTAGAAAAAAAAAAATCGAGAATTACCACAATCAACCAGGGGTAGCAGTCAGAGTAGGGTTGAAAGTCCAAAGACTAGACCGGATCCTGGATCCGGTTGTAATAACTAAATTTTGCAAAGAGCAACGAAGAGCTCCTTTTGATTTGGGCTGCGCTGCTTCAATCATATACTTATCTATCGATTGCACTTTTCCAATTAAGATAACGCCAATAGTTGAGGCCGTTCGTCGGGCGTCTTAACAGCCTCTCAGATGCAGCTATCGTCGTTCGAATGTACTCACAATACTTGATTTTAAATGAGTCGTTCTCATGTTTCTATCGTGGGCCCCGTCAGCTTGGTGGCGTACACATTGGCAACCTGGAAGAAAACGCAATGGGGGTGGTTAGCAAATTTACTACGTTGGGGTTTAAAGACAAGTGTTTCCTGTTGGCAATAAATGGAACATCGTATAGATTCCTCTTATTCTGTTACGAGAAACAGAACACCGCAAATTTCAACATTGCAAATGTAACAGAAATTGCCTAAAGGCCTTGTTTATGCTTTGTCTCGATTTTAAAACTGCAAAATCTATAAGATATAAGTACCTTCTAAATATCTTCAAATTCAGAATCTTCATTCTCAGTTACTCTTGCCAGTAAGGTTGTACAAAGATTAGGATTTTTTTCCAGAATACTTATGAGAATAATAGTGAAATTATCTGTATTTTAAAAAACTCTTAAAAACTTTCAATCCTCCAGAAAATTCAATTCATCCAAAAACATATTTTCGGTAAATGTACACGTAAAATTTACGTTCTTTCGTCATTTTGAACATCTCTTTGTGATTCTTAAATTTACCAATATCTTAGAATTGGTTGGAAGTACCCGTGTCCTAAAGACTGACCCAGAAAGTATGGACGCAGTGAGAAACCGCTGCCATTTCGCAAAAAATGATAACTACTTCATTTTTATGCACACTTAACAAAATTTACTCTTCCACAAGTCACACATCTTACTCATAATTTTCAAATAATACGCACAAAACAGACAAACCGCCCCAAACAAAACCAACCACCGCAAAAAAAACAAACAAAAAATATCTTCATCAAACCCACACTCGCAACACCCACTCCCATACAAAATTATCCCTTATTCAATATTTTTCCCCATACCTGTACCCACCCTAAACCATCCCACCTCCCCGTCATCTCTCAAAATAATCCCCCCACCACAAAAAAAACCGCACCATATCAAATCTAACCCAAACCCATCAAAACGGATAACCGAACGTTCATTAACGAAAGGTCCGTAAAAAAATAACCAAATACTACAAAACTTTCTAAGTGTGTAGGAGCCGAGCACAAACGTTAACCAAACTTCAATACCGATTGGAGTCGAAATCGTAGGTTTTGCGGACGACGCACAGTGCTTTGTCCCTTGGACAAAAATGGAAAAATCGACCCTCGTATTTAGTCGAATCAAGTAGGCCATGATATTTACATATGTTTAAACTACGCTGTATGCGCATTCGTATCTACGTGAGGTCACTAGGACGATCAAAACAACTCGTGTTTGTAAACAATTCCATCGCTGAAAGTGGGTGATTTATTACTTGTTAGTGAAAAGCATCTTTTTCATTGCCTAAGTTTTCGAACGGTACCTTTCACTGTGAAAATCGATATGGAAAGCATAAAATCAAGTACGTAAAATCCAATTCAATGTTGGACATATTTCGATCATTGTGATAAGTAAAGCTTCCAAGTCATGCGCATGAAGTTATATAGGAAGAAATAATCTACAACTTGAATATAAAGGGCGAACACGAAATTATTGCGACACATTCAACAGGGCATAACTTTTTTACCATTGGGTAAAAATCAACCAAATTTTGCACACTTTCTCATTGATGTGTATTGTTTACATGCTGTCAAACTCGAAGTCGTGTTTTTCGATTCAACGAAAATGGAGGTGAACCAACGCGAGTCGAGAGAACCAATTCTTTCCAAACACCTGGAATTTCCTGACCTGTCGCCCAGGCAGTTGGCAAACATGTTGAACATTCACCATTCAACCGTCTCCGGAGTGTTGAAGCGGTTCCAGGAGCGGTTGACGTTGGACCACGGCAAAGGAGCTGGAAGAAAACCGGGACCGGAGAATAAAAAGACGGAGGGAAAGGTGAAGCGGCTGGTTAAAGCAAATCCCAACGTCTCAAGCCGTGATTTGGCTAGAAAGATCGGCATGTCGCAGAGCTACGTCCAGAATGCAAACAAGAGAGCTGGACTACATACATACAAGGTACAGAACTTCCCAAACCGCGATGAGCGGCAACAATCGACGGCTAAAACTCGGGCACGGAAGCTCTACGAGAAGATGCTGACAAAATATGGCTGCTGTGTGATGGACGACGAAACGTATATAAAAGCCGATTTTAAGCAAATTCCGGGGTTGGAGTTTTTCACCGGCAAGAGCAAGTTCTATGTGAACGACAAATTTAAGAAGAAGAAAATGTCGAAGTTCGCCTCCAAATATCTCATTTGGCAGGCCATCTGCTCTTGCGGACTGAGGAGTGAGCCTTTCGTGACAAAGGGCACAGTAAATGGCGAGATCTACAAATCTGAGTGCCTCGAGAAGCGCCTTTTACCGTTCTTGCAGCAGCACAACGAAGCTCCGCTATTTTGGCCAGATTTGGCATCATGCCACTATTCTAAAAGTGTCCTGGAGTGGTATGAGGCCAATTCTGTCCATTTTGTTCCAAAGGACATGAATCCGCCAAACTGTCCGGAGCTGCGCCCGGTGGAGCAGTACTGGGCAATGATGAAGCGGGAACTTTGGAATAGCAAGAAGACAGTCAAAGACGAGAAGGACATGTTAAGAAAATGGAAAAAAAACTGAGAAACTGGTACAGGATGACACTGTAAAGACTTTGATGAAGGGCATCAAGCGAAAATGCGTTCAATTTTACACTCAAGGCTCCATCGATTAACTTTTCTTTTGATTTTTGAAGTAAATATATGTATAAAACTACCCTAAAATTTTGGTTTGATTCTAAACATTATAAGAAAATTGGCATGACATTTTCGGTGTCGCAATAATTTCGTGTTCGCCCTTTATCCTTCTCTTCAACTTCTCTCAACAACTTCAATATATCCAATATATCCTGATATCCTGATTCTATAGTATAAAATATAAGAGCTGGCGTTTACGTCACTTATGAGATGGTCCATTGGAAATTGGTCAATTGTTGTAATAGAAACTGTTATCATACCTCATATTTTTCCTAAAGAGATCCTGATTCTTTGGCGTTTACGGAATTTATTTCAGTTTAACATAGGTCAATAATGCAAATAGTAGAAAAACTAGTTCACAACCATTTTTCCAAAGACACCATTGAGTTAAAACGTTGACGCAAGGTTTCCCCCCATTCAAAACACCGTGCGACGTCGTCCTGGTAGTTTCAGGTGGGACTCCGGGAGAGGTAGAAATGATGGCGATTGAAGTGAGCGACACGATTGA
This sequence comes from Aedes koreicus, assembly GCA_024533555.2. Classification (NCBI taxonomy): domain Eukaryota; kingdom Metazoa; phylum Arthropoda; class Insecta; order Diptera; family Culicidae; genus Aedes; species Aedes koreicus. The sequence goes on along the minus strand of JAHHFK020001499.1, from coordinate 91,388 downwards.
TGACGGAAGGCTTGAAGTAAAACGGCAGACATCCCACCACGCAACGGAACTACTATTGGTCAGCAATTGTAGAACGGTGCAGTGGGCTGAAATCACTGTTGGAGGTCGTGGGAGGGATGATCGATTGCCAGCTGAGTTTCCACAGCCACGTCGACTAAGTTCGTGAGAAGGCGGCTAAGACTATCAACGCAGTAGCTAGAATCATGCCGAATAACAGTGGACCAAGCAGCAGCAAGGGGCGTCTCCTGGCTGGTGTCCACATCGATACTGAGGTATAGGGGTCCAGGCTGGGTTTCAGCGCTGTAAACCAAACAGAACCGAGCGAAGTTGAACAGGACGTATTGTCTCATGGCTATGCGAGTTGTAAGCGCTTACAGAACTATCTTGTCGGAAGCAAAATTCGTTTTCACCGGATGATCCCTATCGGCATCACTCTAGCGGAGGACAACGAGTGTTACAAGCGAAAGGAAATCAGAGGAGTCCGGAAAATCGTGTTCGTTGCAACAAAACATGGGTGTGCGACATATAATCATCAAAGAAATCTTATGCAGAAGGGATTTAAGTTCATTCTGCGGTCAGACAACATAAGCTTCAGTGAACTACATAAGCCACGTTCAACTGAAACTTGACAGAACGATCATCGCCACTCGGTATAGCTCAGGGTTGAATCTGTTCTTTATCATTCGAAGAAATTATTTTAGATGTCAGGAAGTTGAACCGGGTCAAGGAAGATGCATGCTTTAAACTGCATGCTTTCAGTGAGTTTTTGCGAGCGCGCTTTGAATGCTTTCTACAGTTTTTGGGCCAAGGTGTTATTTGCTAATCTCGTCAGCTTAGCCTGGCAATCAAACAGCATGCATAAAACTCACTCAAAGCAACATGATGTCTTAGCAACTGCAAAGTAAGAACAAAAGGCACTTCGAAGGCTTCGCAGAACTTTCGATGAACTTCCATTGCGCAATATAAACTAAAGCATGGCTTATGTATTTTAATAAGTTTTAAATAAATAGTGGGTTTATCACTATGGGGCCTGTTATAGAAGTCGAGTCGACCGCCTTTTTGCTCGACAAGCGAAATTTGGGATATCCAGATGTCGAAATTGACGAGATTTTATCGAGTTGGTCGACTCAATCGACCCCACGGAAACTAGTGACTGATATGTCACATTTTGTGGAAAAGTTTTTTTTTTATTTATGTTTTTTCTTATTATTGAGTAAAAAGCAAACAAAAAAAGAAAAAAACAATTTAACCATTATTATTTTGCAGTGGAAAACACGGAAAAAAGGGTTTTTCAGGCAAAAAAAACTATAATATATTAAAAAAAAAACAAACTACGGTCAGTTTGAATGGATCATCGAACTGATTAAAATATATGTGGACATCGCCAGAGGCTTTTGTGGCGTAAAGCCAGCAAAAATAATGTTAAGTAGAAATGGTAGGAAATTGACCAGGACCACTAATGCGTTGGGTCGGAGTAACAAAAAGTAAAATTGATTTTCTCGTTTGAATACTATTTCTATTGTGATACTAACACAGGCTCTCAAGTCCAGTCGGTCGCCGCACGGAGACTAAGAACAACTGTAAAAGTGAGACTTTCTCGGAACAAGAACTTCTCCGACATAAACTTCTCAGAAGGCTAGGGAACACTTCATAGAAGTTCAAGCAGGAATATCCAAAAAAACAGGACCATACATCCCCAGAACTTTAGGAGAGAACTTTCCCGAGAATCAGGAGAGGACTTCTCAGAGCATCAGGAAGCGAACGAGGAATTCTTAGAACTTTGGATCTTTCCAGAGGTTCTGAAGTTCTTCCCAGAAATTCAAATTGGAACTTCCCAGAAGTTCAGGAATAAACTTCCCTGAACTTCAGGACAAAACTTACCAGGAAGAGCACTGCCTATAATTTCAAAAATCAGAAATCAGAACAAACTGCCATATAGCTCAGGACGATACGTCCCAGAATTTCTGAAGAGAACTTCTCTGAAGTTCAGCAAAGGACTTCCCAGAAGTTCCAGGAGAAACTTCCCAAAAGTTTAGTTGGAACTTCCCAGAAGGGCTAGAGAGCTTTCCCGAAGTTCATAAGAGAACATTTAAGAATTTCAGAATGAGGCTTTCTTGAAATTCAGGAATAAACCTCTCAAAAGGACAAAAATAAACTTTCCAGACTTATAGGGGTTACTTCCTAGTAGTTTGAGCAAGAATTTCTCAGAAATACAGGAACAAACCTGAAGTTCAGGAGAAAACTTTCCAAAAGCTCAGAAATTCAGGATGAAACTTCCAACAAAATTGAGGCAATTTTCCACTAAATTCTGGAGAGGACATTCCGAATGTTTTGGTACAATTTTGTTCAGAGTTCCGAAGTTTAGAAAGAATAGGCGCCAGAAAAAAACTTCCTTAATTCCAGGAAGAAACATACCAAAGAGGGTACTACCTATAACTTGAAGAAGGCATGCTTCACAACTTTCACGAAAGAACTTCTCTGAAGGTCAGGAGAGGGCTCCCCTGAAGTTCCAAAGTAAACTTCCCAAAAGTTTATTTGGAATTACCCAGTAGTGTTAGCTTTCGTGAGAGCGTTCAGGAGTTCCCAGAAGTTTTGGTAAATACTTCTCGGAAGAACAAGAAGAATTATAAGGGGTACTTCTTTATAGTTCAAGCAAGAATTTCCAATAAATTCAGGAACAAACTTTCCTGAAGTTCAGGAGAAAACTCCTCTGATGTTCAGAAGAGGACTTCTCAGAATTTCAAGAAGAAACTTTCAAGAAATGTAAGAAGATTTTTTAAAGAAAATCTGGAGAAAATTTTCCTTAAGTACCAGTTCCTCCAGAAGTTTGGTGGAATTTTCTTCGCAGAATTAGAAGTCTAGTAGGTCACTGTTTTGTTTACCTGTCTCTTGCACTGATATGATTTAGATAATGTATAAGTGTGCGTGTATTAAACGACAAAAAGGTTCATGATTGCCAATATGCATAGATTTTCGATTGTATTATTAAAAAAAACAAAAACATCCCACCAAATCAAAACCAACAACAAAACAAAAAAAACAACACCCTCCCAACCCCCCCAAAAACTACAAAAAAAAATTAAATCCTTCAGCCAAAATAGTTGATAAAACTAAATAACTCTCCTTCTAAATAATTTTTAAAAAAATATTAACATATCAAGCTGAACAGAGCATTAGGTCCTAACAAACATTGGGAGACTCTCTTCGTCGACTTTTTCTTTGCGTTCTTACGGCTATGTAAAAACATGTTCAAGAATTTTCAACACACAGTACGGTAATTTGAAGTGTAGTTAAGGGTCCAATACGTCAAAAACATCGGCAAATCGTTTAATAGACAAACTATTAACGCAAGAGAAAGTCGACGAAGAGAATCTCTCAATGTTACTTAGGACCTAATGCATTGTTTAGCTTGATATCCACATATTAATTAATAACTTCCTCGAAAAATAGCAACAGCGTCCCAATGAGGTTTTCTGAATAACAAAATGATTAGGGTAATTCTCAAAACAAGAGTAGGAAATGTAAATACTTAATCTTCGACTGTCAAAAATGACAGCTAAATTGATGAAAATCCTGAATTATTGCATGGTGTAATCTTTCAATAACGTACGACACTACAGTAAACAGTTGAGTTCGGTTGCCGAATCGATCAAATTTAGTCGCCTTCTGTAATGTGCTATTTTGCTCGACTCGACAGTGACAAGTATCGAATCGAGTTGCTCGACTCGACTGCCATAATTGACCCCTATGATTAAAAGATGACCGTGAAGCAAAACGTAAATAAGTTTTTTCGGCATGCAGCTAGCAACAGTAAACAGCAACATATAACACCGTAATAATCATAGCCAACTTTTGCACTATCGAGGCGATTCAATCTTTGAGAATCAATGAATGCATTCATAGACGATTCTTTTATTTTTCATTCATAGTACAATGAATGCATTGTAGGAACGATTCAACGCATGAACAAAAAAATCAAAAATATTATTTTTTTCTTTTTTTTTTTTTCTCTTCTTCATCCCCTTTGGTTTGTTATGATGGAGGCAGAAGATCACTCAGATTGAACTACTACCAAGAGCGTGCACGCAAATTAAAAAAAAAAGAATATTATAGGATTTTTTTTTTCCATCCCTCCCACCCCCCCCCCCACCTAACTGAACAGAACTGCAACACCAATGGAAAAAAGGCCAGGGTCCAGCAACGCCGGCGGAGAAGAGAACATGGTCTGGGCCTCCGCCACCACAGATCGGTACACTTCTCTGGGTACACATAACGCTTCTAGCAACAGAAGGGTGATTGCTATTAAAGCTAGCTAGAGCTGAGTCGGAAGAGAAGTGCATGACCACTAGCCTGGGACAAAATTTAAATTCCAGTTCCCTAATGATTTTCGGAAGCCTTTTGGACCCTGTAATAACTGTGCAAAATTTCAGCTCGTTTGGTGAAACTATATTTTAGCGCTAGTGGTTTTAATTTTACATAGGATTTTCCATGGGAAAACTTACTTTTACAGATAAAAATCTGGCAAGGTGATCCATTGTCCTTAAAAAATAAATCAATACAACCACTTCCTGGGAAATTTTTCAAGGAAACTTTTCTTCCAAGACCGCAAAGTGATCCGACGCTTGTGGAAAAAGTTATTAAGCTGAAACTGATTGCTATCCAATCAAACGGTTCATTGAACTGTTTTCTCTTGCAGCACTGCCACCTGCAACCTGCTGCTGACTGCGCGAAGCAACCACTGTGTTTTGTTTATGTTCACTCAGCATGGAGGAACTGTGCTGCTAGAAAAAACAGTCCAATGAGCCGTTCGATTGGATAGCAATCAGTTTCAGCTTAATAACTTTTTCCACAAGCGTCGGATCGCTTTGCGGTCTTCTAAGAAAAGTTTATTTGAAAAATTTCCCAGCAAGTTAAGGGATTGATTTATTTTTAAAGGACAACGGGTCACCTTGCCAGATATTTCTTTGAAAAGGTAAGTTCAACCCATACCCCAACCAAACCCCCAAAAACAAAATTTTCCCCCCCCCCTCCAATTCAGCCCCCTCTCCCCCCCCCACACCCTCCTTCCCCCCCCCATCATCCCCCCCAATCCTCCCCACCAATAAAACCCCCCTGGCAACCCTTCATCCAAAACAAAACAATTTTCCCCCAATTATCACTTCCTCTTCCCCTTTGATTTCCAACCAATAATTCAAATAAAAAATAACCCAGCTAACCAAAAAGCATTAGCATATGCAGTAAATCAACCCTAAATCTGCATTTCAGATTCTACAAGAAGTATATTAGCATTATATCAGCATCTTGAGTGCTATCTGCTGTAAAGTTGGATTTCAAATGCTATTTAAATGCTTGTAGCCTGTAATAAGCATTTCGAATGCAAAATAGCATTAATGAAGCATTATCACAGCATTGCAGTAAAGCAGCCGTATATTGGGCCAAAAGCGGCATTTATGTTGCCTTTAAGGTGACTTAATTGATGATAGGCTGCCGTAAAGATGCTTTGGAATTGCTTATTGGTTACCCGGGAAGTATAATCATGTTTCCAAAGCCTGCTACCAGTCTAAATCAAGTCGAAGATCATGTTATTGTTACTTCCGAAGGAAGGATAACATTGCGAACAGCTGAGAACAGGTAATCATTCACTAAACTTACCCTGTAGATCAGTTCGTACTGCTCCCGCGTCCGTACGGCGCTGGCCCGTCCCCGTCGGACGTAGTACACGATGTGCGGAATGTCCACCGTCCGCGGTGGAATCTCAACGGCCCGCAGTGCCACGTCACACGCGACGATCGTTCCCGTGCGGCCAGTGCCCGGCGAACAGTGCACCGTTATCGGTCTAAACGAAAGAACGTATTCAGTATGCAAAATTTGACCTTCAACAAATCTCCCTGCCACTTACCCCTGAGTCCTCTGCAGCGATTTGTGCTTGTCCATGGTACCCCCGTTGCTCATCAGGCTGGGCGGCGGAGCCCCGTCCGACGTCGTCTTGCCCGTGGTGTTATTGTTATTATTGGAACTATCTACATTATTGCTACCTATTGCTACACTACTAGACTCGGTGGTATCGACCGAAGTGGGTTCCTCGGCGATACTGGTTATACCGCCGTTGATTCCATTGCTGGTCACGACGGTGTGTGTGTTGGTGGTGCTGTTATTGGTGTTGTTGTTGTTGTTGTTGACGCCATTACTGGCAGTGGCGTCCGCCAGTTCACCCGGAGCCAATCGGGAGTAGCTACGTGCCTCCAGCAGCATTGCGATGATCGAAGACTCGTCGATGGGCACACCGGTGTCCGGCCATTGGTACCAGAAGTGCATGATCTCGCGCCAGGTGTTCGTCTGCGTGTTGCGCAGATGTACCGTCGAAATGGTGTACTTTTCCTTGTTCTCGCGACTCTTCAGCGTTAGCTGGAAGGGAAAGAAGGGGGGTTTTCTGAAAATGATCAAGCTCTGGTGCGGGTGGTTATGAATCAAACCTGGAAGTCACCGAACGTTCGGTTATTGTCCAGCACGACTGACGGCGGTAGGTACTCGGCACACTTTTCGACGCCGCTCTCGCTCAGATCGGTAGCCATGATGATGACCTTCGAGTTCTGCTCCCAGATCATGCGCCAGAAGTCGTTGATCGTGTTCTCCATCGGAGCCTGACAGGCGATGTAGTAGTTGACGTTGTCCTTGGGACCCTATGGCGATCAAATCGATTAGAAATATAAAATCAAAAAGCGTAAAAGAAGCTCACCTTAACGAAATTTGCATTGATATACTCAGTCTTCTCATCGTCGTTGATGCGTTTCAGATGTACCCGGGTTTCCGGCAGTGGTACCACGTTTGCATATCTGGAAACAAATTTAGGTGGTTATACCGTTTACGCGTTACCTAAAAGAGGGAAACACTTACCGATTTTTTTCCTCGCATCCTTCGGGCACCTCATCGGCCCGGGCCGTCACGTTGGGAATCTCCTTGAACTCGTCGTAGATGGCCGTCTTGTTCTGGATGATGTTGGCCAGCTCGGCTACCGTCAGCGGGTTCGTCTTGAGGCCCGGGTCTTCGAAGGCCGAATTCCCGTAGGAGCGCTTTGACATTCGCATCGTGTTCCCTTTGCGACGTACGCTGTTGTAAACCGATACGTTGTCCAGGCTGTAGGCATCCAGCCCCACCGGGCGGCACCGTTGACCATAGGACACCTGCGCCTGTCGCTTGCGGAAGATCAACTGCAATTGCGGATAGTACAACTGATCAACGAAAGATTGCCCTGCTCGGTCCCTGTGGACGGTGGCGGACCAAACCGGCTATTTACACTATGTGCACGCGTTCATTCATAGTCAAAGTTGGGTTGGATAGCGAAAGTAGGAAGGAGGGTGGAACAACGCAAGATGATTGAGGATTGCAAACTCAAGTGGTCGTCAACGGAGAACAATTTTATAGCTATTCGCTAGATTGTTTGGTGCTCAACTATGTACATGTTTACATTGATCAAATGGTAATGTGTCTCCGGTTGAACGCATTATTGAAAAACTTCAAAATCCTGCTTTCAAAAGTTCAGTAGAATAAGTAAGTTGAACACGATACTAACTCCTCATTTATGAGATAACGTATGCCTTATCGAAAATGAACTGATTTTTGCTATTTTTACGCGATTGCCGTGCCTCCTGTTGGTGAATCCACCTGTGCATCACCAATCGTAGCAACCTTGTTGTGGACAGAAAGAAATTGACATTGTTATCAGTTCATTTGCAGTGGCCATGGAGAAAACAGTCAAGCAATTACTCTTGATGGTCCACCCCGGAGCGAAGAAGTTGGATATCGTGAGGCATTTCCTGTCCGCCAGACATTGCCGATCCGGCATTTACAACATCCTCTACCATCTGGAGAAAGGTGAGAGCGTCGGACGGAAGCCAGGTTTTGAGCGCCGGATAGTGCAACATGGCCGTAAAGTGCAGCATAAGCCGAAGAGGAAGACCGTAGGCAAGGTGGCTGGGTCTGAGCAGCAAGCAATTACCCAGAAGAAGCGGCTGATGATGCTGGTTAAAGACATCTTTCCAGCGAATCGTGACGTCGTGGTCATAATGGATGACAATATCTACTTGGCGCTGGACGGCAATTAATGGTAGGGGACTGGGTATTCAACGTCCCCCATCAAGGAGGTAACCATTGTCGTTAAATAAACCTCCTACAACAAGTTTCCGTAGGAGGTCCTTCTGAGGCTGCCGATTAGCGAGTAGGAAACGTCCAACCCGCTGTTCTTTCTTTCGTACAGAACGAAGTCTCTGCCTTCATCAAGAAATATCACGCGAAGGGGGATGTGATCTTTAAGCCGGACCTGTCCTCGGTTAATTATGGCAAAAAATCACTGGCTGAAGATAAATATTGTACTGAAGAGCGCCAGCCCACCCAACACCTCCCAGCTAGGACCGATAGAAAATTTTCGGGTGAACCTCAAACGGAGGATCTACCTGAATTATATCGTGGCAAAAGCGGAGGAGAAGCTGATAACCAAGTCTACGAAAACTGACAAACACGCCGACATCCATCTTTTCATCGATCATGACTAAATTTTCGGCCGACTGTAGTAAGGCCGCTTGGCAGGGCGTCGAAGCATTTTTGCCGAAAGGCTTTATAAACGTTGGGTTTAGGAGAATTTGTTTTGTTGAATTGTCTTTTGTAGTTATTTTTTCATCGCCATCCGAAATCAGTGAATGTTTTTAATGCATACGTTAATCCGCAACAGGTACAGAATTGTTCTCCCTTCTAAACCCCTCGAACCAAATCCTCCACCATCCTATAGTCTCATTACACTACGGCACACAATATTAGAATTGGGAGGCATCACAATTAGAAGGTACTTCTTAAAAAAACCAAATCCTCACACCAGGTAAACAATCCGGAAAGATTCAAGTTAGTAAAGGAAAGTCTCTCGCATACTCTGTTTGTCGTCTTCTGTGGGTGTCAATATGGGTCTCGTTTCGGAGATGTTAAGTCCCAGTACGCAGTCCTGTACAAAACAACCGTTCCGCACTCCCGTATCCGTATACTCACAAACGCCGCCACGAGCAGCAGAACGACGATCACGCTGACGAGACTGGCTACGACGGCGACGACCACTCCGCTGCCTTCCTCCTCTTCTGGCTGGGGTGAGGTAGGGGTCGTTTGATTCTGGTCCAGCGGAGACCGAGACGACGATCCACTGCTGTTGATTTCGACGTAGTCTTCTTCGGTGATGGACTCCTCTTCGGACAGTTCGGTGGTGGTCATCTGGCGGTCAATTGAGCGGCGCGTTGTCGCCGTTGGCTCCGGTTCAGGCGAGGCGGATGGTTCGGATTCCGGGATCGGGTTGGACGTTGTTTCCGAAACGGTATCGTAGGCGTTCTTGTCATCGATCAATACCGGTCGGTTCGGGATTGTGGGTTCTTCGGCAGATTCGGTGGTTTGACTCGGAGAGAGGTCCACCTTGTCGGTGGTGCCGGTGGTGGGACGGAATTCTACCAGGGTCGGTTGAATGGTTGACTGTTGGGTCATGATGTTCTCGGTCGTTTTGCGAACCGAAAGTCTTGTTGTTGGTGGAGCGTTGGTGGAGGTGGTCATAGCTATCTCTTCGTTGGTTTGGTTGATTGCATTGGGATCCACTTCGGATGAGGAGGAGGAAACCTGTTCGTCTGAATTCTGTGGCAGGGAGTTGGATAGAGATTCGTTATCTTCGCTTACGGGTGTCGCTACGCTACTAGTGGATGTGGTCATTGTGGTTGTTAGCTGAGGAGTGGTTTCTTCAACAAACCTTACCGCATTGGTAGTAGTGGGCTCTGGTGTCGTAGTTCGAGGTCGAGGCCTTCGGGTAGTGCGCATCGATTCAAATGTGGTTGGAAGGATTGCTTCCGTCGTAATTTCGACCTTCTTCGCTATGGGAGAGGCTGGCGAGTACGTGGTCACCGGAATGTCCTCTATAGTGGTACTAGATTCGTACCTACCGGTGGTAGTAGATCTTCCAGGCAAGGCAAAACTTTCGCTCTCATCGATGTTTTCAATGACTTCATATCCACGTGTTGGACGCACCGTGGTTACAACCTGCTCAGTCTTAGCATTGATAGCAGTAGTCGTCTCTTGAATGAAATTGGTCAGCTCAGGCCGTTTGGTCGTTTCCAATGGCACCTTGCTGCGATCTTCGAATTTGAAATCTTCCAAATCGTCGTCCGCCGGCAAGGTCGTAGAAGTTGGTTCACTCACCAACTTCACAACAGGAAGCACCGAAGTGACCTCCACGGACGCCTCCGGTATCATTTCCGTCACAACGGCCGTGAGCCTATTTTCTTCGCTCAGAGCATCAACCGGCGTCTTATTAGCGTACTTGCGGCGATCCTTAATTTCATTTTTCAATTCAACCTCGATGTCCGAAGTGGTCGGTTTCACAAACGAACTGTTTGCGAAGTCAGCATCCTGCATGATCACAGCCCAGTCCATCAACTGTTTCAGCGTATTGTTTGCTACCGAATTGTCATTCTCGTCGCGAATCACTTCCACGCTCTCCCCAGAAGCATGCCCAGCTTTACTGGACGCTCGATCAACGATCCTCATCCCGGCCAAAGCCCATGCCGCCCCATTAATGTCATTGTCCTCGGTTGCGCCAAATTGATCCAAGAACTTGCCCTTCTTCTGCGCCTTCCCTGGCTGAGCGGTCGTCTGATTCTGAACTCGAACCTCATTCGATACCAGCTCGTAATCATTGGTCTCAATTTCCAGCTTTTCCGCAATCACCGACCGATTGCTTTCGACCGTATGGTTCCGATCGGCCAGAGCTTCCGGAACAACAACGACTTCATTCGATTCGGTCGCCAATTCTTCACTGGCAATCAGCGTATCCAGGGATGTCGTAGTTTCCCAAAAACTGATTGGGTCTTCCGAAGATTTCTCGGCGAAAAACTGCTCCCTTTCGGCACGGGACTCTTCCAGCGAAATTCCACCCTGGGAAAAATTGGACGGAGAAGTGTACCTGAAATTAGAAAAATTGAGGCGGTTAGGACTTTCATTTTTTCATAAGCAATTCAAAAACAGGAAAGCGACCTTCAATTTCTCGAATGACCTATTGCTCGTTTCGGTTTGAAATCGAAATTGCTTTCCTTTCACTCAAATCTATTCGCCAAGATCCGACATAATCATATCGTTAATGGCAAATGTGTTAAACAGAAATTTTCTAACCGTGGAAGAGGCTGCCCCTTTCCTCTGATAAATCATCATGTTTATGCATGCGGTTGGTGTATGAAAAATGAGATTAACAGCCCAATCAATTCAACCACCTCGCATTAATGCGTAAGTTTCCGCATGGCAAAGTGCGAAGTGAGGTTATATTTCTGGGGGGAAAAGTTTCCCTGGATAAGCATTTTTCGGGGCTTTCTCCATTTCCAACCCAGTTGAGTGTGGTTCGGTCAGATATGGGATAAACCGAAAACCGAAAGTGGAGAGAGAGAGAGGGAACGAAATTCAAATGATCAATCGAGTGCGATCTCTCAATTATCATGAAATCATAAATCCAAATCGAAAGTGACGAGGTGCGTTCGGGTTTGGACAATTAACGGTCGGCTATTTTACTTGATTGGTTTTCATGCCAGCCAAGTGAATGTTTTATCTAAAGTAGATCTCTTTTAGCCAAATATGTTCGTTATCACCGCAGATTTTCGATAGCCGTTAGTTTGTGGCAATCGAAGACGACAGATGGCCGAGACAAATGTCTTTGTTTTTCTTTTGAAAAACTTACGTGAATATGTTCATTCGACAAATCAAAACTACCTCATAGTAAGTTGTTTCGGTTGCAATGTAAATTACTTCCTGAGTGGAAAATCGGTGATGGAGTGGATAGTGGAATTCCAGATAGTCCCGGTCTTACAAGATAGATAAATAAGTTCAGGGGTTATTGGAGAAATATATTGAACAATGTTGATTTCAAGGTGTGGTAGATGTAATAGTTCAATGAGAATATTGAAAATACAAATATTAATAATAGTACTTGAATGCTCAAAAATAAATGAAAATTGTTATATATTTTATTTGAGTGATTCGCCATGAACGTGATAATAACTCGTAAGAAGGTTATTCACGTAGAAGCGTGTTCAAACTCAATCGCAGTAGGTGCATGTGAATGATCCCTTCAGTTAATTAGCAGATTTTGTAGAGCACAGTAGCGCGAGTGCATAATGTAGGAAGAATAGAATCGGAGCTGGAAACCAAGACCAGGTCACGACAATGGCGCAGCGGGTAGGTAGAAATGCAATAGAGGAATCCAACTTGAAAAAAGAAGAAGACACCGAGTGGTGATAAATCTGACAGCTCTCATGTTAAAGTATACACGGTATTGGAAAACTCCTTTTATGACTTTATTTTGCACATTTTCAAGATTATAGTTGATACGTCAAAAAGTGACTAGTTTTTATACACTAATGAAGAGTACTTTTTACGCCTTTTCAAGTATGTCAACGGCGACAGAAAAATGCGTAAAAAGTAGGCACCGATGAGAAAAGAAAATCAACTCTGCCGTGACTAGATGCTGATGCCATTTTCAAATAAGCATTTATTTGATAAGCGCAGTATTTAAGTTCCGGAATTGTTTTAGGCTGTTGCAGTATAAAAATGGAGGAATTATCCAATACGTTGGATACAGACGTATTCGTTAAATTGACAGGTAAGTTAAATATTTGCTATTGTCAGTAATTACAAATGTTTAACACTGTATGAAACAAAACAGGTCTCCCATGCCCTGAGGCCGAATGCAGCAATTCGGGATACAATTTTATGGACGAATCATTAAGCTTGGGACCGAACTTGGAGCCGATGTGCTTGTACTTCCTGAGCTAAAAAATTATATTCATTTTCTTCTTAACATCCAGCCACTGCTATAAGGTTAAAATAAATAGTTCCAGAACGTCTGTTAATCAACTCTGTAACAAAATGCGTGATTAAATTTTTGCGCTACCACTAGATATGTATTTGTAATTTTTATTTTTAAATTAATAAACATGACTGTGTAATTTATGGCTGTCTATATTACTTCCTAATTTGAATTTCGGAATTGAGCCATTTTCAGCCATACTCGAGCATTATTGATTTTGTGAAATGCGTAAAAAGTATACATATGTTATGTTCTCAAAAGGAGTAAAAAGTGTGCATATTTACATTCCAAAAGGAGTAAAAAGTATGCATATTTTACTTTTCAAAACGGAGTAAAAAGTATGCATTTTTACACTTTTCAAAAAGGAGTAAAAAGTATGCACATATTGACGTATATTCAGTTTACGCAAAAGGGAGTAAAAGTAATATACTCCTTTTTGGCGTAGTCCCAGTTTCCCTCGAAAAAGCATACTTTATAGTCATAATAGCGTTAATTAAGATTACCGTGTAGGCAACCCCCGAGCATCTTGACAGATGAGCTTAGTTTCACGTACCCATCTACAAATTGTAGATGTCTCTACCGTGCATAAACAAAGGGACCTTCCATTCTCGATACTACCGCTTTTTAGCTTTGGAATACATGTTTTCGTTTCCTTATGTGTGGATGTTAAAAATAGTGCAAGAACAAATTTTCATTGAGGCGTAATGCTCATGTGGCTTTCTTTCCATAAATTTGATTTCAATTGTATCGAATGTAAATCATAATTATTTGAGAATGGGAATGAGAGAAAGTAGAAGAAAGAGAGAGATAGAGAGAGAGAGAGATAGAGAGAGAGAGATAGAGAGAGAAATGGGAGATAAAGAATGCAGAATAGGAGATTATTTATTTAATGTATGAGTTTCTCTTTTATTTAATGTATGAGTTCCACTTCTTTTAGCACCCAGCATATTACTTGACGAAGTCTATTGACATTTCTGTTTCAAGCACACAGCGATGAAAAAAAATCCAATCTATCATGTGCTTGAAAGAGAAACGAGAGCAAGCTCTAATCCTACCATTGCTACACGGAGTTCCGCTCAAAACAATAACAACAACTTGTTTGTTAACATCCGAACTAAAAAAAACTAGTTGTTTCGAAACAAACAGGCAGGTTGGTTGTTTCTACCTTAATATATTACCACAATACAACACAAATTATAGTTGTTCTGAACTACTTTTCTTGTTGTTTCCGCCTTTAAAGGGATTTATTATTACCAAACACAGGTTGCGATGACTCAGGGGGTCAAATTAAAATGTTAGATTGATTCTACCAAAGCGGCGGTTAAATAAAACTGATATTTTGTTTGGAAAAAAATAACTTAAAAATTAGGTTGAATAAAACTATTTTTTTTCCGTCATCAAGTCCCGCTGCATGCTCTGACGCTGTCACTCAACAATGGGTGAAAGTTTAATATTTTACTTTACAAAAATTGAACATTTGTAGAGTATGCTGCTGCTGCGTTTGGAGGAATTTCAGTAGAAATGCTCGCATAGACATTTGTAGATTTCTCTTAGACTGAGATAAGTCTATAAATGTAAATGTGCACTTTTCTAATGTTTGATAGATTTTTATTAATTGAAATTACAGAAGAAATGTAAGGTGTTTGTAGAAGGAAATGTTTGTTGTTTCAACCGTTTCTGTTTGTTTGTTTCAAACAGCATTTCAGTTTAAATCACACTAAAATTTGTTTGCAACAAACCAATTAATCAACCAACAAATCTGTTTTCGTTGCTGTCATAATGAAACAATCAACAGAATCGTAAATTCAAACGGATGTCAGTTGAACTTAACTGCTTAATTCCCGAAACATTAACTTACAATTTATTTTTGTTTTATCTACCCCGCGTGGACAATCATAATAATATGATGTTGTTGTTTACCCCAATTAAAATTTGATTTTTAATAAAATTAAAATTAGGTTATTTTCGCTTAACTTTTTTTTTTTCTCTTTGCCCATTAGAAAAGTGATTTTTTTTTTTTTGGTGGTGTTTTTTTTTTGTGGTGGTGATAGCAGCGCGCCACACAAAGAGAAGTATAGTGCGCCACACAAAAGAGAAGGAGGCCGCCATTTTTTTCACGTCTTTCTCTTTCTTGTATATCTGGAAACTTTTTTCAATAGGGCGAATATAACAAGGAGAGGTTCTCTCCTGTCTTTCTTTCATTTATTACAGTGCCATTATAAAACTGTCGAGGGATTCTTTAGTAAAGGGTGATACGGTCAAAATTTGGTCAAGGGAAAACGCGTGTAAATCGGTGAAATCGTTTATTTAAAAAATCAAATTAAATTTCTTTTTCAAGTTCAATTAGTATAAAATTCAGGAAAAATATTCAGTTAGGCTTCCGCTTTTCCAAATCCGAATTGCCGGGCCTTACGCTTGACCCCTGCCATCAGATTTTGTACAGCCAGCTTGTCCACCTTCTTCGCCGCAGAAAGCCAGTTTGCCTTGAACTGCTGCTCGTCCTTAGCAGTTTTTTTGGTCTTCTTTAGGTTCCGCTTGACAATAGCCCAGTATTTCTCAATTGGGCGGAGCTCTGGCGTGTTGGGAGGGTTCTTGTCCTTGGGAACCACCTGCACGTTGTTGGCGGCGTACCACTCCATGGCCTTTTTACCGTAATGGCAAGATGCCAAATCCGGCCAAAACAGTACGGAACAACCGTGTTTCTTCAGGAAAGGCAGCAGACGTTTATTCAAACACTCTTTCACGTAAATTTCTTGGTTGACAGTCCCGGAAGCTATGAAAATGCTGCTTTTCAAGCCACAGGTACAGATGGCTTGCCAAACCAGATATTTCTTTGCGAACTTTGACAGTTTCGTGTGCTTGAAAATATCTGCTACCTTTCCCCTTCCTTTTGCCGTATAAAACTCCTGTCCCGGAAGCTGCTTGTAGTCGGCTTTGACGTAGGTTTCGTCGTCCATTACCACGCAGTCAAACTTCGTCAGCATCGTCGTGTACAGCCTCCGAGATCGCGCTTTGGCCGTCGTATTTTGTTTATCATCGCGATTTGGAGTCACTACCTTTTTGTAAGTCGATAGTCCGGCTCGTTTTTTGGCTCGATGCACGGTTGTAGACGATACACCCAGCTTATTTGCGGCATCTCGGAGAGATAGGTTAGGGTTTCGCTTGAAACTACCGGCAACTCTCTTTGTCGTCTCAGCGGCTTCCGGTTTTCGATTTCCCCCGATCCAGACTTTCTGGCTGTCGACAAACGTTCCCCAAACACTTTAATTACATTTGTAACGGTTGATTTGGCAACTTTTAGCGATTTTGCCAACTTTGCGTGCGAGTAGCTCGGATTTTCGCGATGCGCGAGCAAAATTTTGATACGCTGCTCTTCACGGCATTTTGACGACTGAAGAGTGAATTCCAAAATCAAAATAGGAGCAACATTCTACACACACCTTCAAAATGAGGGGTGTTCAGGTTTTTTAAATGCAAAATTGAAAGAAATACCACCTCAACCACTTTTCTGATCTCTAATTATAAGGTCTCTCATTTGATCCCTATATCCTCCCTTATTTTTAAATATCTTTTTCACATTTATTTTTTGGTTTTTTTATTTTTATATTGGGTGCTATGTTCTCAAACTTCCTTTCTTTAGACCAAAAAACTTATCACATCCTACTGTTCAATTGATAATTTGTTCTAGGATTCATTCGATTTGACAGAACCAGTGAGCCAAGATTATCGGGGTACATTGACTTTACTCTGGAGCTGTCAAGTTGTTACCGGGTTGAGTATAGGACATTTTAAAATGCTTCTAAAAAATTCAAATAAAATTTTAATTAAAAGCGGTTTGCTGTATGATGTAAGAAAAATCCAAAACTGCACAATAGGGGCATTATTTTAATTTTATTTTTATTTTGCTGAAAATGTCTCTATTGAGTAGTTTTGGATTTTTCTTACACCATACAATAAACCGCTTTTAATTAGAATTTCATTTGAATTTTCTAGAAGTATTTTAAAAGTTTCGTCCTACACTTTAACATGGGAGCTGTCAGATTTATCACCACTCGGTGTCTTTTGCTTTTTCAACCTGGATTCGTCCATAGAGATTGGTAAGACGTAGTAAAAAAATCATTTCGACGGAAGGGCGGTGAAGGACTCGACCCTTTCGGTAGGCTCCCTGACGGAGATGGGCAGTGGAGTAGGCCGAAGAGGGTGATAAGAATAAGAGCTAAAAAATATATACTTCGACGGAAGAGTGCAGAAGGTGTGACTCTTTCGGTAGGCTCCCTGGCGAAGATAGGTAGTGCCGTAGGCCAGAAGAAGGAAACAAAAATTGAAAAAAGAAAACCTTATACGGAAGGGCGGGGACGGATAGTAACTGATGACAATTTTGAAAGGGCTAAAAGTCTCTCAAATAAAGACAAACAATTTTGAAAGTAATATCACCTATAAAGAATGTGCACACCAAAAAGTAGTCGTCGGAAATGCCCTAATGCAGTCTTCTCCGTGTACGCTTTGCTAATCCGATCACTACTACATGAATATTAATGTATGTGTGCTATGATGAAGACGTCGTTTGGCTACAGTAACCTTTATTCAGTAAAATGGCATCGAATCAAGAACGCGTGCGCGAAGCAATTTTGCACAAAAGAGTGGAAAATCCAAATATGTCGCACGGCGATATTGCCAAGTCATTAAAAATCGCAAAATCGACGGTTACTAAAGTGCTAAAAAACATTCAGCAGCGCTTAACTTTAAGGAGAAAGGTCAGTTCCGGAGGTAACCATGATTCTCGTTTCGTCGCGGAGAGGAAGAAAGTGATTAAAGAATTTAAGAAGAAACCGAATATCTCCGTTCGTGATGTGGCGAAAAAAGTGAAAATGTCTCCATCGTTCGTCCAGAAAGTGAAGAAAAGTGCAGGCTTGAAATCATTCAAAGTAGGTGTTGCTCCAAATCGTAACGACAGCCAGAACAAGAGCGCTAAATCTCGATCGAGAAAATTATATGACACTATGCTGAAGGAATACGACTGCATAATATTGGACGACTACTTTTTGGTGTGCACATTCTTTAATGTTCATGGTATAATGATTGAACACGAGTGCTTAAGAGGATGATTGTCTGCTGTTATGGACAAATTTCTATAAATTAATGAAATAATTGGAATTATTAGCACTTATTTATGACGAGTTGACAGAAAAACCATTTTCGTTCGTAGGATCATCGAACTGATGATACTGTAAGTTAATAGTGTAGCGACAAAATTAAATGTTTTTGTGGTTATACTCAGTCATGGTTTTCATCAAACAAAATTGATGTTAATGTGCAAACTTTAGCGCTTATTTTCTCGACAATTAAAGCAAAAGAGTTAAATGTGCAATGATGCGATTGTACTTATGGTACAGTTGATCTCCATGTTTTGATGTCGAATAAATTTGAACTTGATAAATTTTTTAATGCATGGTAATTTAAAATTTTATACTTATTTAAAAAAACAAAACATGGTATTGTTGGTAGATGAAGTAAAAAATGATTGAAATAATAATTAATATATTTTAAATACTCTCAGTAAATCAAAAGAGGATGAAAAATAAGACACTATTAAATGGTAGACCTGTCACTTATTTAAAGTTAGTCATTTCATGAATTGAACTAAATGAAGAAAGGCATTGAATCGTATGGCAAAATGGAAGTATTTAACATAATGATTTTGGTTTTGCCAATGGCAATTGTATTCCCTAATAAAAATTTACTTTTAACCGAACAATAACTCGAATGGTTGAACCGTATATGGTTTGGATGTTAACCCAAATAGGTTGTTAAGCAAAATAACTATAAGAAATTTATTAGGGATTGGTGCGATAGATGAACCTAGTGGTTATATTAAACAAAATCTTGACTTGACACTAGTGATAATGACATGGCGTATGTTTCTGTAATGGGTAAGGATTTCTTATTTGTGTTATATTGCTTGATGGTTAATGCACATGAATACTTTTTGAAGCTAAGGAGAAATACTGGAAATAACGTTGCAATGGAAGATAACGATAAGTGACAAGATTTTTTTATGTAAAAAAAGTAAATTGATTACAATTGAACACAAAATTTAAAGAAACGGAATTATGCGAAATTACTTTAAAAATAGAGGCTGTTTTAGCTTTTTGGATATATATATCGCACAGGAAAACAGTTTTAGAGATAGTTTGCTGCGATTCCTAGTCTGGTCTTAGACATATTTCGCGTTTTTTTTTTTCTGGGTGTCTTTCTACAATACTTGAGTATCGAATTCTCTTTATTCGAAACTGTTAAAGTATTATCAAACACTGAGTTGAGAACTAATATGCAAGTTGCTGTATGGAAATGCCAAGAAAGGTTAATGTAAATAATTTATCTAATTTTGTTTTTTGAAAATTATGAGTAAATTAAATGTTGTGGAAAGGATTAATTTATCTAAGTCGAGGAGGGGAAGAATTTGGTAGATGTAATAGTTCAATGAGAATATTAATAATAGTATTGGAATGTTCAAAAATAAATGAAAATTGTTATGTATATTTTATTTTAGTGACATGAACGTGATAATAACTCGTAAGAAGGTTATTCACGTAGAAGCGTGTTCAAACTCAATCGCAGTAGGTGCATGTGAATGATCCCTTCAGTCATTTGACGGATTTTGTAGAGCACAGTTGTGCTAGTGCGAGTGCATCATGTTAGGATGAATTGAATCGGAGCTGGAAACCTAAACCAGGTCACGACACAAGGGAGCTTTAATTGCTTTTGGCGACCCATATTCAGGAGTATTTTAAACTAAATAAATCTCGTGCTGCTTATGTTTTATACATTTACTGTAAAGAACTATATACAACTATTTATTTGTAGAACGTATAACAAAGTCGACGGAATAATTGGTTTGGCGAGGAGTGTAGAGAGATTCAAAAAAAAAATCCAATCGGGCTTAGCTGTAAATTTTGATCGATATATCAACTTTTGCTTGTCAAAAGTGGTTGATTTTATCAACAACAAACATAAACAAATAATATTGTGTTTTGGCAAAGATGGTAAATGAACAAGATGTCCCATATATTATTTTTTAGAACAATCTAGACGATACCTTCTCTTTATATGGTTGCAACAACGTCTGGTGATAGTACATTGAAATATTCGATAATACCCCAACAAACATCGGTGTTGAATTAGAGCTTGTTCAAACAAATTTGGAGAAGCCATTCAGCTATTCTAGAAGAAACAGCTGAATAGCTTCTCCAAATTTGCTTGAACAAGCTCTAATTCAACACCGATGTTTGTTGGGACGTTCACATATACTAGCACGGATCATAGTGTGCGTGCAACTTTTTTGACAGTCGAGATGTTGAGAGTTTGTTTTGATTGTTTTGATTCAAAGTTGAAGTGTTTTCATGTGTCTCATCAGTAAATAATTGCATGAAATCATTTAACCACCAAATACCGGAATCTCATAAGCACAGCTGCTATGGAAATTAATTTCAAGTAGCAACGAAACATGAATAGCCAGGAGGATACAGCTACTTGCGTGTAAACGATAGCGATATGAAAAACGGCAGGGTAATAAAACATCAATAAAAATGGAAAAAATAGCAATAAAAATATGTGAAATCGCCACTACATTATTGAACACTGTGCCAACGAAAAAATAACAATTCGCACTAGAAAAATATAAAATAGCAATAAAAAATTGATAATTCATTTTCAATAATTCAAAAGTGACCGGTAAAACTTAAAAAAAAAGCAATGGCAATTAGTATAAACGCAATAATAAACTGATAGTTTGCCGTCATAATAATAAGTTCTAGCGCTATACTTGTGACAAATGTCTTCAAATCTTTCAAATCTTCCAATTGAAACCAAACAAATCGCAATAAAAAATCCAAAATAAAAAAATAAAAATTAAAATAATTTGTTTGGTTTTGATTGGAAAGCTTTGAAAAATTTAAAGACTTTTGTCACATGTATAGCGCTAAAACTTATTATTATGACGGACTTTTGAATTATTGAAAATGAATTATCAATTTCTTATTGCTATTTTATGTTTTTCTAATGCGAATTGTTATTTTTTCGTTGGCACTGTGTTTAATAATTTAGTGGCAATTTTGTGAATTTTCATTGCTAAATTTTCATTAATTAGTGCCAGTATATATGTTAGTCTATGAAAAACTCTGTTTCTATGAATTAATCAGAATTGGAAAGGTGAGAAACAATAAATACTGATCTTATACAATATCCATTCGTATGACTATCACAAAGTTCTATCACTATAACATTGAGCGTTTCCAGCCGAAACGACCTACCGACCAACTTCGAGTGTCTCCGATTTAATTGAAAATTTGTACACACGTTTTACCCACGAAAGTAAGTTTTTTCCAGGGGGTGCGACTCTATCTCAGATGCAGGATATATTTTGTTATGCTTTTGTGCGATGTGCGCGCGCTTAGTAGATAGAAAGAAGATTTTAAAGATTTTGATGAAGATTTCAAAGATTTACTGCAAAAAGATGCAGCACGATGCAAGTAGATGGATTGAGATTCACAAGCTGAAACAAGATTTTTCAAAGATTGATTCGCTAGCGTGAGATTTTTCGATCATCTTGAATCTGGATTTAGATGTGTCGCACCCCCAGGTTTATTCCACTGATGCAACAAATTTTTGGACTCAAGAGTCAGTTTTAAAAAGGGCGTAAGCATTTTGAATAGCATTTCAATTAATAATTTGTAGCTCGAACCCCCCGCCGTTATTGCCAGATCAGCTGTATTTGCATAAGGAACCAACAGATGATGTTTGGGACTAACATACATCTTCAATGTGTAAAAACTGGTGACGCATTATGAAGCAATACCAGGGCCGGCCGTGCCCGAATGCTGGTCAAGTAGGGAGTGGGAAGGAACGTGTTGACATGATGTGTCCAAACAAAACAAAATAGACCAAATAAAATAAAACAGGATATTTGCGACGGAGAGCTTTCGCATGTCCAACATTTCGCGAATAACATGAATAATATGTGTCTGTACGACCCCACGCTTAAATTCACGTAACCAATATTTCATATTTGATTGTGCTGGCGCAGAGTCCGGGTAAAAATTATTAAGCCATTGTTTGGTTTGCACAGTATTTTTTTTAAAAGCAGTGATGAATCAGTGCACGAAATCAGCTACAATAGCAAAAGTTACTTCACTCAAAATACTATATTTCACAAACTGAACTGGTCCGACAGCTGTCAAATTTATACACGTATCTTTGGAAGGTATGTACTGTGTGTGTGTCCAATCTAACACCCATTGGCCGGCAATGGTATTATGGAAGAATTCGATTTACAACAATCCTACAAGTGACCATTGGAAGCAGTTTTAATACGGGAGCTAGAAAGTGATAGCTCTACTGCAGATCCAGCAACCCATTTCAGAATATCTGAAGAGTCACGCCCATTCCGAGGTTACTTTCACGTACAATAACCCCCGCATGTAAACATTACCGATATCATTTGGATAAGGGCACTGCAACACACTTCCAGATTTGGAAATGTAAAATTTCTAAACCAGGCACGTATTTAGTATTATTTGAAAATAGGGTTATTGTTGTATAGTTATAATCAGATAGATCTCACCCATAGCCGCCTCTTTTGTGACACTAGCTTGTTCATTCGTAAAAACAACAATTTTCTACGTTGATTCGTAATTAATTTAATACACTCGCGACGAAATAAGCGTAAAAATTAACGTTGCTATACCGCTCGTTAGTTATGCAACCTGCATAACAAAACTCTGTACACCACGTGGTGAATGCATCTGAAATTGTGTGCCAGCCCATCAAGCGCGAATGCACGTTTTCTTCGTTTGGGCCTGTTCATAAACCAAGTAGACTCATTTTTGAAAATCTCAGAACCCCCTCCCCCCTCGTAGACTTTTCTCCATACATTTTTTTTTAATTTTTGTACTTGAATTTGGTCAGAACAACCCCCCCTCCCACCAAATAAGTCTACGTGGTTTATGAATAGCCCTTTTGTTGCTTCTGACCAGCAAATGGCCGTTTTCTACATTGCACTAGTCTTCTTTTTTTTCACTCCACACTCTGCCAACAATCAAAATCCCTCTATATCGAGCTTCAAAACTGCTAATAATCATCGATTCACTCGCGACAAAGCGGAAAAACACTCTAATTTAATAATGTATGCACAAGTGTCACAATATTACCAGTAATAACCAAAACTCGCGTATCCTTGGAAGGTATGTACTAACTGAAAGTCATATGGATTTAATTCTAGTGGAGCCATCAGTGGATCGGAAGTTGCATTTCAGATTAGGATATCGCCAAGCAATTCGATTCCAGCCAAAGCACCGTCAGAAGTATTCGTTTGCCAGAAGAATTCTGATCTTTCCGGGTCAGTAAGCAACTAAACAGGACACTGTAGCAGCATTTAGTGGTCTAAAGACGTGCCCGGATGTTGTACAATGAGGTTATTACGAAGTACGAAAGGGTGCATCCTCATGGACGACGAAACGTACGTGAAGATAGATTATGGGGAGATTTCCGGGCAATAAATCTATAAAGCCACTGGTCGAGCTGATGTCCCTAGTAAGTTCAAATTCATTTTTGCCGATAAATTCGCAAGAAAGCTGGCAAGATATTTGCAGCTGCGGACAGAAATTTCAAGTTTTCGTGACAAACAAGGCTATGGATTCCAATATGTACAAGAAGGAGTGATTAAAAAACGTATTCTTCCATACATTAACGCGCACTAAGGACCTGTAAAGTTTATCCTTGATTTGGCAAGCTACCACTACAGCGGATAAGTACTACAGTGGTATCGAGGCAACGAGGTGGATTTTCTCGAAAAGGACATCAATTCACCCAACTGCCCTCAATTCTGCCGATTCAATTGAAAAATATTGGGCTGTTGTCAAACAGAAGTTGAAGAAGAGTGCAAAGGTGACTCGGGATGCAACAAAGATGAAGAGACGGTGGAACAAATGGCCGCTCAGGTTAGCCAACAGTGATGAGTGGTGTTCCAAGAAACGATCCAGATTTCATCAAAGCCAAATCGCTGTATTTTTTCGCTATTTTTCTTTTAACGTGCAATAAATTAGCTTCGTTTTGGGTATTCAACATTTTTTATATCATTAACATGGTTCCGATATAGATCCGTTATTTTGCGTCCAGATTTTCAATGGCTCAAACTTTAATTGACAGGTGACCTGCGGAACCTCCGCAGACAGCGAGGCTGGCGAGGTACAGCCATGGACCGAATACAATGGAGACAACTTCTGTGTACTGGAGAGGCCACACCGGCCTTGGTCTGATTGGTAAGGTAAGTAAGCTTTAATTGATTCCTTTCTCTTATGACGATTCGTTCAAAAACAATATTTACCAAAGTTGTAGCTGAAAAAAAATCCTAAAAAGATAGTTATTGAAATTTTCGTCAGAATGCTTCCGGAGGCTATCAGACAATGAACGAAGAGTTTGTTTTCTCCATGTTAAGTTCTATTGAATTTTTAAATGGGGTGTACAGTGTCAGTTTCTTTTTAAATATGCTTAAATTTCAAGAATTCCATTTATTTTTTCAGGAACCTATTTGGAATCGTTTAAGCTCAGGGGATCAAAAGTTTCAAAATTTGCTTCAGTCCAATGGACATCGAACCCAGCACGAAATTACTCAAAAACCTCACCTTTACCAACTGATCTACCGCGGGTCCCTCAGCCTCAAATGTGTGAACTCTCCAAATACGATAATGAAGAAACAATAATTAATAATCTGTGGCAGGTAGCTGAAGGCCCAATTTATCTTAAGAAGCGAAATTGATCCGAACGTACGCAACGTCCGCCGATTACAGCAAAATGCATATTTCCGGAAGAAGAAAATTGAAAAATCGATTTACATACAGCTCTTCTTCTCTGCCATCATCACCCGCCTGCAGCTCTGGCAATCAGCATTCAAATCGGTACGCGTGAAGCTGTTTACCCATTACCGTTTATTTACCTATGTACCAATTTCGATGGCGGTGGCGCAACCCGAGAGATGATTATCGGGAAGTTTTACTTTCTAAAATTTATCCAATTCAACTCACCTGTCAAAGTTAAATTGTGGCACATATTTCTGATCCTCGATCACCTCTTCTACGACTGGCTTAATTTGGTCAACCCTCGCTTCTTCGGACACGCTGGCTGTGATCGTAACTGCATCCGTGGTTCGCTCTGTGGTCACTACCGGTTCTTCCTCTACGATCGCCTGCGTTGGCAATTCCGTTGCGTTGTCCAATAGTTCCAAAGAAAGGCGGGCACTCCTTGGCTCACCCGGTTCGGTGGAAGAAGGGGACACATCCCTGGTAGGAGCAACTACGGTCGTCGGAGCATCTGGTCGAGTGGCTGGTGCTTTCGGAGCGGGCACTGAGGGAGCCACCGTCACCGAAGCAGGCACGATCTCGGTTGGTTGCGTCGATTCGGCCTCCTGCCGCAGTTCGGCCACCGTTGCCTGTTCCGCGGATACATCCTTCTCGTTGTCGTATCCGAAACTTATCTCTCGAGGAGATGATGCATCTTCGGTTTGGAATTCAACCGTGCGTGTGGTTGGAGCCGGTGTGGACGTTTCTGATTCGGCGGTGGCAGGAGAATCAGTAGTAAAGTTGTCTGCTTGTCGCTTGACAATGATACCACCCTGGACGGGGGACGTTGCTGCGAAGAGGAGCAAACCGACTGCCAGCAGACTTGCCAGTGTCGCAGTAATTGTTCTGCTTCTGCTGCTGCTTCCGTTTCGACAGGGTCCTAACCGAAAGGGGGCCACCCCGTTCTGTACATTTTGCTGCATTATTCGCATCAGCGGAGAATGCCGCTGGGCATGAAGGTTTTGTCTGCTGAAGGTTGAGGAACGAATTCCAGTGGTTCTACTTAGTAGGAAGAGGTGTTTTCGAGGTGAAGAAGATTGCTCTCTTGCATATGGGATGCTATTTCAGTGGTGGTGATCGGTACTGGCTGTCGGTACTTTCGTTCATTTCTTCGGCCTTGGGACGCGGTGTATCACATCTTCGGGATGGATATGTGGATCAAGACGTGCTCGGCGCGCGCGTGGTCAATTGCTGTTGCCGATGATGGTAGACATTACTCTGCTTTCGATTGGGGGTTTCTGTGTGGAAGAAAGCGGGAGAAATCGAGATTAGATCAACTGAATGAACGGTTAAATGGTTGAGTGATGTTGGTAATTGGGAGATGAAAAAAAAAAAAGAAAGACGAATGCCTTTGAGCGGAGTGTGAGCTTCGGGGCCGACCACACTGTTACGGGTTTGTATTGAACGAAATGAAGATCGTTGTCCGAAATGGAAGAAAAAAGCGATGGTACAGATTGATTCTGATCATCATAATTGTTCAGTCGTTCAAATTGAAAACCTTGTTTTATGACCCCTAAAATTTGAATACACTCAATTAGCCCCAAAATAACTGTGTAAATACCCTTTGTATGACGTTTTAATTGTTCAATATGAACAATAAGGCTCAATTCAGCTTGCCGTCTCATCTCCTTCAAAAACATCTAAATTCAAAGTAATAATGATGAATGACTCTTAGGGCGCCGAGGCAAAACGAGCCAATTAAATGTAATCTGGTTGTGTTTCTCAGTGTCATCGCTAAGTAATGTAAACAATAAATGATTGACGTGGTGGTGGGGTCGACCCATTAACGGTAAATGAAAACAATGCCAAGTTTAAAAACATTTCCTCAGCAGATAAGTCATCTTCTGCAAGGGGGATTTTGAATAGGTTGCGTTATTTCCTGTTGATACGGTTATAATTGGTCTTGATAAAAGTCATGATCGTTAGGCTCAAAAGCGTGGATTTTCAAGCAACATAAACTACCTGTAAGTTCCATGCGAATATCAAATGATAAATCTTTACATCAAACGTAACCAGAAGAATGAACGTTTGGGTTTCAAAATGCTAGGATATTCATTAATGTAAACAGATTCGTTGCCGAATTGCCGATTTTTCATGGGTTTACCTTCACCCGCACTGCCGAAACTACCCATGCAGCATCAATCATAGTAACCCATGAGTCAGCAGACAAAATTTGACAGCTCTATCAGTCCAACTCTAACCGTGATGACAAAAACAGTGAAGCAACTCCGTTCAGAAGTGTGCGCGTTAAAAAAACGGCACCCCCCCCCGCGTCGAAAACGGACATCGTGCGGCACTTTGTGGACGCCGGATACGCCCGTTCCAGCATCTACAACATCTTGGCACTATTAGACAACAATCAGGGCATCGAAAGAAAGCTCGATTCCGGACGGCCGACGACCCTGAGCGACAAGATGCTCCAAAGGATGCTGAAGAGGAAGACCGAGGGAAAAGTGGCTACATCGCTGCGTGCGCTTGGCCGGGAGGTCGAATCAACCGGCTAAACAGTGAAAAAGTACCTGGCGAACATGAACATACATGTCAGGAAGCGGAAGTCGCGTCCACTGGTTTCGGAGATGCAGGCAATGATGCAGTGGCAGCGGCTGAATAAGATAGTCAACTCGATTTTCCCGGCGAACCGCGACGTCGCGGTGGTCATGAACGACGAGACCTATCTCACCCTGGATGGCAACGACTGGCAGGGCACTTCGTATTTTACTTCCCCCACGAAGGAAGTGAGCTCCGAGGTGAAGTTCATTTCACATACCAAGTTCCCCAAGAAGGTGCTGTGGCTGACAATCAGCGAGAAGGGGATGTCAAAGCGGCTCTTCTTTCGCTCCGGACTGGCCGTGAACGGGGAAATTTATAGTACGAAATGCCTGCCGGAAGTTGCGTCGTTCATCAAGAAATACCATAAGGGCGAAGACGCGGCCGGATCTGGTGTCGGCCCACTACTCGAAGCGATCGTTGGAGGAGATGGAGCGGCTGAATATCGTACCCATGTCGGCGAACCCGCCCTACGTCTCCCAGCTGCGTCTCATCGAGAATTTCTGGGCCAACCTGAAGCGTAAGATCCACTCCTTTAATTTATTCGCGAAAACTGAGGAGGAATTGATAAATAAAACGAAGAAAGAACTCAAAAACATGCTCACACGCATGTTTTCGTCCGCCACAGCGAATGTTCCGGTTAACTGCCGGAAGGCCGCTTGCAAGGGCGTAGAATTAATCGCAAGTAAGCTTAAATAATTATCTTCCATGTGAAATTTATCAAAAGCAATTATCTGGCTTAGATTATTTTTTGTCGCCATCAGAAAAATTCCATTTTTTTAATGCAAACGTTGCAATGAAATTGTGAATCACAAGAGATGTAAGAATAATTTAACGTTATTTTACAGTGATTCTCATGATGATACGTAGTTGCTTTTTAGATATAAATAAAGTGTTTTAAGGTTGAAAATATGCCCTTTTTGGGTAGTGACATTTTTTTTTAAATTAAGTTTTACAGTAATTTTAGCAAGAAAAAGTTTTTTCTGAAAGCGATATTTTTCGTTACACAATTCAGCGAATAAACAATGCGCAGTCCCATGACCAACAGAAAATAAGCCATCGTCCTTATCGGTTTTTATTTCTTTCTTTACAGTTTAAAATCTATGGAGTTTTATTGACGAATGCTTTGTGCGATTATAGGTAACAATTACAAGGAGCTATTTAATATTTTTACAGAACTAAAACTTGAGAAATAATGTGTTGGGACGTACTTTGAAATAAAATTCTATTACCTTAAATGTATTTTCCAAAACTGCAAAGGTAGTTTAAATTAAAATTGAGCTTTTTCTATATTTGTCACGCAAATTTGTAAAATTGGCGAAATCCGTGTAGTTCTTGAGGCAAGCACATCTAATAGATGAGATAAGTCGGCACAATAGACCTAGATATGTTGGCAAAAATGTCCACCCTAAAAGATTTTTTCGACTGGATTGGTTATCGAATTCGCCGTCTCCGGATTGGTAGTTAGGTGCCTTAACTATCTTAGACTTCCCATGAATATACAGGGTGTCTCACAATAGGTATCACTAAAACAAAATAGGATTACAGCAGAACAAATCAAACAAATCATAGCATTCATTTTTCATTTGAAAGATACATGTTATAGAAATAAACCATATTAATTCAAGTCGAATCTCTCGCCCTTTTCCTTGGTATCTTTGCGCAAACGCTTTGTAAACCCATCGCAGCTGGCGCGCACGATTTCCTGAGGAATTTGGTCTCAAATACCAATCAAATGTTTCTTGAAACGATCTAAAGTAAGCCCTTTCGTAGGGCCTATATGTTGAAGCATATAACCCCAAACAAAGTAGTCAAGTGGGTTGAGATCCGGTGAAGATGCAGGCCATTCTTCGCATGTGATGAAATCGGGCAAATTTTCCGCGCACCCCGCTTGTGTCTTCTTTGCCTTGTGAGCTGGAGCTGAGTCCTTTCTGAAAGTATATGGTGTATTCCCATACAGCGTTGAAGCATGAGAATGCAGATGGTTCTTCAAAACCAGCTCGATGTAATATTCAGTGTTGATTTTTACGTTAGGTTCGAAGGTTCGAAGGTTTGCGAAGAGGAAGTTTTCCTTTTCGTGAAACGGCGCCCCATTCCATGATTTTCGATACATTCTGATAGCGTTCTATAGCTAGTTTATCTCTTGGAATATTGGCAAGGTTTTTGCCAAACACACAATCGTTTTGTTGATTATGACTGTCCTGAAGGAGGAAGAGCTTTTCATCCAAAAATAATATCTCGCAGTCACCGTGCCGAACCAAAAGATGTCTGCTTCTTTGGACCTTGGCTTGCTTTTGACGCTCCGTCAACCCGTGAACCCGTTGTTTCTTGTACGGCTTGCATTCCAGATCATGTCTGAGGAGCCTGTTCATTGAAGCAGGAGACATTTGAAATTGTTTGCTCAATTTACGGCCAGATGCGGCCGGATTACGTCTTATTCGCTCCCTACCACATTTGGTCTTTTTCTTCGTTCTGACAGTTCGTCTGGCACCTCCTTTTTATTGAATATGGACATTTCCAGTTTCCTTGAACCGTTTCAAGGTACGAAAACCAAAACGCTTACTCACTCCGAACTGCTTAAGGCTATTGAATATCTGACACGGTCCATGATGAACGCGAACTTTGGAAAACCGGCACAGCTTCCCGATTTAGCTACATGGGTCTCCCCTAGGGATCATGTTTAAGCCCTCTTTTGTATAATATTTATGTCAAAGACATTGACGGTTGTCTAAGTGACAACTGTACGTTGAGACAACATGCAGATGACGGTGTAGTGTCTGTCACGGGAATGGGGTCGATCTGCAAGGACCCTTACAGGATACCTTAGACAATGGACCTTAGACTATTTCGACTCTAGAGCTAGGTATCGAATTCTCTACGGAGAAAACTGAGTTGGCAGTTTTTCTAAGAAGCATAACCCAGCACAACCGAAGCTTCAAATTTGGGGTACACCGATAACTCATTCCATGTCCTTTAAATATCTTGGGGTCTGGTTCGATTCAAAGTGCACCTGGAGATCCCACATCGAGTATCTGAAGCGAAAATGCCAGCAAAGGATCGACTTTCTCTGCTCAATTACCGGTACCTGGTGGGGAGCACATCCGCAAGATCTTCTATCGTTGTACCGGACAACGATTTTGTCGGTTATGGAATACGGTAGTTTTTGTTTTCAGTCAGCGGTTCGGTCGCACATCATCAAACTGGAACGTATTCACTATCGGTGTCTTCGTATCGCGTTGGGTTGCATGCACTCGACTCATACCATGAGTCTTGAAGTGCTGGCTGGCATGTTGCCACTCTTGGATCGGTTTTCAGTATTGTCTCTTCGGCTCCTCACCATATGTGAAGTTATGAACCCCCAGGTAATCGAAAATTTTGAGAAGCTTCTTGAGTTGAACCCTCAAACTCGCTTCATGACTTTGTACCATTGGTACATAACACAGGATGTCAGCCCTTCGCCGAATATTCCCAATCGTGTTTGCTTCTCCGACTTCGGCAGCTCGGTTCACTTTGATTTATCCATGAAGCAAGAGCTTCGTGGAATTCCAGAGCATCATCGTTCTATGGTTGCTCCGGTAGTATTTGCTGCAAAGTTTGACCAAGTTGATTTCCCTAAGAGGTTTATCACTAACGGGTCTTTGATAGAGGAGTCCGCTGGGTTTGGTATATTTAATGAATTTTATAGCGCCACTCGTAAACTTCAAGCTCCTGGTTCTGTTTTTGTTGCTGAATAAGCGGCAATACACTTCACGCTCGAAATGGTTGCCTCACTTACACCGGATCATTACTTCATTTTCACGGATAGTTTCAGTTCTATAGAGGCTATTCGTTCCTTGAGGCCGGTAAGGCACCCCTCTTATTTTATTACGAAAATAAGAGGTCTTCTTAGTGCTTTATCTTCACGTTCTTTTACTGTCACCTTTGTATGGTTTCCATCTCATTGTTTGATTCCGGGCTATGAGAAAGTGGACTCGCTTGGAAGGGTGGGCGCTATGGAAGGCGATATTTACGATCGACAAATCGCCTTCAATGATTTTTTTCCTATTTTTCGTCAACAGTCACTCGTCAGCTGGCAGTTTAAATGGAGTAAAGATTTAGAGAGTAGAGATTTAGGGAGATGGCTACATTCTATCTCTCCCAAGGTGTCGAAGAAATTTTGGTTCAGGGGGTTGGATGTGGGTCGAGACTGCATTCGTGTGATGTCACGCCTCATGTCCAATCATTATTCTTTAAACGCTCATTTGTTCCGTGTTGGGCTGGGAGACAGCAATCTCTGTGAATGCGGACAAGGTTACCAGGACGCAGATCACGTTATTTGGTTTTGTGCTGGGCATCGTGGAGCCAGATTTGTGCTTTATGATTCCTTTCGAGCTCCTGGTAGACAACCTAATGTTTCGGTTCGAAATATTCTGGCTGCACGCGATTTGGAGTTCATGAAACTTATTTATATGTTTTTGACTAACAGTAATCTTAGGTTGTAGTTTGATTAACTTTCATGTTTAGGTTAAATTTTGAGGACTACATGCGTGTGTATGAACGTGTGTGCGTGTGTGTGCGTTTTTTTTCTTTTATTTGAAAACGTTGAATTCCCTAAATGTATTGTAATTTGAAGTTCTATGTAGCAGAAAACTATCATTTTGTTAACTTTGTCTGAACCCATAAAATTGTAAATCCAATTAAGGTCTGTATTCACATTAATCCGGACACTTTCAAATCATTGTAACTTTTGAAATATTGCACGTAGGAATGAAAAATTTCACTGTGGTATAGCTGGTAAATAATTCAGAGCAAAATGCGTGTTTCGGTCAAAAACACGTATAAATTTGTTCGACCTATTGAGATTCGTGGTAAATTGGAAGGTCAAGGACATCAAGCAACTCACCAACAGGATCAAAAGCTGCATCCGGAAAATCGATGTGACATCCGTCCAATGCTCATTATTATGACTTCTTACTAATCAGTTATTATAGCTCCTACAAAGCTTATTCAGGGTTGCCTGATCAACCATCGAATTCGCAGCCCAACCAATGTAATGTATGGCTACTTCCCCCGCCAAATCACATAAACCATAAAAAGTTGGCATATGCTTCTTTGGTCATGTTGTACCGAGAAGTGGGAAGTATTGCATCCAAGCAATAATACGACTTGCATAACGCCATTTGTGCCGCATTACACACGAGGCTGATGACATTAACCACCTCTGCATAGAGCAGCGATGGTGAAACATTACAATCAATCACCGACTCTACGAAAAGTGCATCGAACTTGATCAAATTGATCCCATCATGGTGACGATGGCGATGATCGTGATGAAACGGAATCAATTTGATCTCCACTGCGCAGCATCTCAAAGCAAAGCATATCAGACAGTGTCGATTATCGTCACCCACCCAGCGCCAAGAGGACTTTCACCTTCACTCGCTCCATTACAGATCGATCGACCGGCTGGGGCGTTGTGTGTTGGACACTTGGCAAGCACTCGAACGGTAGCGCAGCAATCACGACGCGGTGCATTGTGTCTTCCAGTGCTAATACGTCAATGACTGAATGACCGCCCCACCGAGCGTCTAGCGGTCGCCAGACAGCGGTGAATCATTCACCTCGCAGATTCGGAAGATCGAGGAATGTCTGCTGATGCCTTCCATCGAATCGGATGTTGATGGCGTGCGGTATTCGAGTTTGCGAGATGCTAAGCCAATTACGGACACACGAAGGTGGAGGACAACATGTCGCCGATGGGCCGTTTCCATACAGGTCTCTATTATGGTAGTTGATGTATGTTGATGGCAAAAGCTCTCCACGGTCAATGAGATCGGGGTGAGATTATGCAAAAAATAAACTGTAACCATCCGCCTCGGGATGGCGAAACGTGTCGAGGAAAGGAATCATTAACGCGGACTTGTTTGGATGAATGTGCTGCAACTGGTAGCCAGGTGTCATTATACCGCGGGATCCAGTTACGGAACATCCGGCAACAACTCTTAGTTGGCGATGGAAAATGGAAAAATAATGAGAAACATATGAAGGGATGGTAAAATTTCCAACTCAAATTTTTCAGATTGTATCCAAGGAATGGAATGCAAAGTGGAAATGACAAAAATTGCCGATTTTTTCATGGGTTTACCTTCACCCGCACTGACAACACTACCCGAACAGAACACAAAAGCATATGAATACCTAATTTTGATCTTGATAACTGGCCTTGGTATTAAAGAGCTCAGATTAAGAGGTAAAATACCTAAGCAAAATACCTAAGAATTGCAAGCAAAATGTCTCTAGAGTAACTAAACTTGATATTCCGGATACCTGGGTAAGTATCTGGTCACCTGAGAGGTATTATTTTGGTATTGTCTTACCTCAATTCGGTATTCGCATGACATTGTGGGAACAATTTGATGGTATTATCCTCAGGTATTTTACCTCTTAATCTGAGCTCATAAATACCAAGGCCAGTTATCAAGTTATTCGCTTCTGCTCGGGTACCCATGCAGCATCAATCATAGTAACTCATGAGCCAGCAGACAAAATTTGACAGCTCTATCAGTCGAACTCTAACCGTGATGGCTAAAACAGTGAAGCAACTCCGTTCAGAAGTGTGCGAGTTCAAAGAACGGCACCCCGCCGCGTCGAAAACGGACATCGTGTGGCACTTTGTGGACGCCGGATACGCCCGTTCCGGCATCTACAACATCTTGGCATTATTAGACAATAATCAGAGCATCGAAAGAAAGCCTAGGTCCGGACGGCCGTCGACCCTGAGCGACAAGAAGCTCCAAAGGATGCTGAAGAGGAAGACCGAGGGAAAAGTGGCTAGATCGCTGCGTGCGCTTGGCCGGGAGGTCGGTTCAACCGGCCAAAGAGTGAAAAAGTACTTTGCAAACACGAACATACATGTCAGGAAGCGGAAGTCGCGTCCACTGGTTTCGGAGCTGCAAACAATGACGGCTGGATAAGATGGTCAACTCGATTTTCCCGGCGAATCGCGACGTGTCGGTGGTGATGGACGACGAGACCTATCTCACCCTGGATGGCAACGACTGGCTGGGCACTTCGTATTTTACTTCCCCCACGAAGGAAGTGAGCTCCGAGGTGAAGTTCATTTCACACACCGAGTTCCCCAAGAAGGTGCTGCTGTGGCTGACAATCAGCGAGAAGGGGATGTCAAAGCCGCTCTTCTTTCGCTCCAGACTGGCCGTGAACGGGGAGATTTATAGTACGAAATGCCTACCGGAAGTTGCGTCGTTCATCCAAGAAATACCATAAGGGCGAAGACGCGGTGTTCTGGCCGGATCTGGCGTCGGCCCACTACTCGAAACGATCGTTGGAGAAGATGGAGCGGCTGAATATCGATGTGATACCCAATTCGGCGAACCCGCCCAACGTCCCCCAGCAGCGTCCCATCGAGAATTTCTGGGCCAACCTAAAGCGTTAGATCTACTCCCAACAATTTTGTCGCGAAAATTGAGGAGGAATTGATAAATAAAACGAAGAAAGAACTCAAAAACATGCCTACACGCATGTTTTCGTCCACCATGTTCCGGTTAACTGCCGGAAGGCCACTCGCAAGGGCGTCGATTTTTTTTACAAGTCTAGGGTTTTTTTTCATTAGGGCGAATCTACAATTGAGAGATTCTCTCCGGGCTCGCTCTCTTTCATTCATTACATCGCCATTATAAAACTTTCGAGGGATTCTTTAGTACAAATCGAAACACAACAGTGCTGGCTAGCATACTCAATAAATAGGAGAGTGAAAAACGTAAAGGTGATTGGAATATGAATGAAAGAGAGCGAGCCCAGAGAGAGTCTCTCAATTGTAGATTCGCCCTAATGAAAAAAAATCCTAGAAGTAAGCTTAAATAATTACCTTCCATGGGAAATTTATCAAAAGCAATTATCTGTCTTAGCTTTTTTTTTATCACCATCCAAAAAATGTCAATTTTTTTAATGCAAACGTTAGAACACAAGCAACCCAAATTTTGTCAGAAGTATGGTTACTCAAAAGTGAGTAAAGATAGTTAGGAGTAACAAGTGGACTATTTGTCAAGCTGTCAATTTAAATCACGTGTTCTATCAAAACCTAGTATTATTTACAAAACTGATTCCAAACGAAAATTATAAAACAGTCATGAATTGCAGAACAAAAAAAATTGCACAGCGATCTAAATCAAATAATTGGAAACTATCACTAGGAAATTATTTTACGCGAAACAAATTTGATTTACGCCAAGGAACGTAAACAAAGATTTCAAGTAAAGTTAAGTGTCTCGGAACAGAACAGACGCAACTCGACAAAAGGTGTGTTTGATTGAATTGATTTTCTCGTCTCCTTTAGACTGATTCTTAAGACCGCTCGTATTTATCGGTCTCAGGGCACCAAAATTTACACGACTTTTTGGAAGTGTGCAGTAAAGGTTTTGAATGTAAAAACCCTGACAACGGGTTCTAGGTCACGGTCTGGTTTTGTTTTGAGTCCGGTATTTTTCGGTGTAACTTGTCTCTACGTTTCGTGGGTTATTTGTCCAAATAATTTAATGAACTGAGGAGTGAGGTTGCTTTTCTTTTACTTCAAAAAATAACACCCTTAGATTAATACTGCGACCAACAAAGCAGGTCCTGATTTCCTCTAAGAAATATGACTGCCCTTGGCCTCAAATTAACATAACTAACTCGTCGCTGAAGGTCCCACCCTCGACCAACATCGACGTGAAACGTTGTAACCTTAGACTACCGTTCTGATTTCCGTACCTTGCTCCTTTAAAGCTCCACTCCGGCATCACCAGAATATTGATCAAACTAACCTCCACGATTTTGCCTCAGCCTTGTGTGTGTGGAGCTGTGCTGAACAGAACCAAACAACGGCAATTTGTCATATGCTGATAGAGAGAGAAAAATGTAACACATTGGGCTTGCTGGGAACCACCCACAACTACTGGCCACCTTTGATGCCTCAAGTATAAGGTTTATCGATCACACACGACGAACACATGTCGATGCATCACGCTTGCTTGAGTCCATCACATGGTGTGACTGTTGTTGTCAACAAAGCCCTGTCATCGCGAATTCATGTTTCTCATTTCCACCAGGAGCAAATTGCTTCACTTTCACCGTGCTCGGTCATTAATCAAAGCTTTTAAAATTGAAGGTACGAGCGCCCCCTAGTCTGTTCCGTTGCGATAACGATAAATCCGTTTATCATGATTTTAAATCAACACTTTGAACTAAACGAAACTCCACGCTCTCTTCTCTATAGATATCACCTGTTTGCTTCGACCGGAAGAGAAGCGCATTGCAGCTGGTTGAGTTCGCATTTTAGTTTTGTTTATTTATTTTCATGAATAAAAGAAAAAGTGAAGCTTGCAGAGCGTAGTGATACACCTTCATCCGTCACGCCATCCTCGGTGGGGGCTAGGCGTGCGGGGGGGGGGGGGTAGTTCATTTATATTTTCCGTTATTGTGTGTAGGACCGCGTTCGTCGCTCTGTTTCAATGTCATTGTCGGGCGACGGTCGTTAGCTTTTGCTGGGTGAGCTAGATGTCAACATCAATATCGATTTCCTTTCGTTGGATCATGTTGGAGACTAACCTGTTTATCGAACCTGGTCAAATTTATAAGTACGCTTCATCCGTGGCTTGTTAACGGGAAATAAATGGAAGTAACCTTGACAGTTTGTTGGGATTCCTTATTTTGTTTACCTTCGGAATTTCGACGTCAAATACGATGCTGATTGGAAGTGGTTTGAACCGGTTGCTATTGGGATGCGTTGTCGTGGGAATGAATCTGTTTTTGAGATGGTCAGTTATTGAATGGTAAATGGCGTTGAGAACAATCAATGAGGAGTAGATGTTAAATCATAATGGAAATGGTCGAGATTGAAACCGGCTGCATTGAGAATGGAAAAGTTAGATTTTAAGTCAGTTTACCGAATTTAATTTTATCCGCATGGTTTCTATTCTGACCCACAGTTGCCCACACTTCATTTACCTAAATACTACGAGAAGTGACTTAACATCTCCTAACCGAACCATCATTAGACGCATGTAATTCGGTTTCAGTTTCAATTACTGTGCTTGGGGCCCCACAATTAGCGGTGCCTCTCAAAGTGTGTAGTTATGAGTTGCACTAAGTGCAAAAAGAGCACCTTAGTTGTAGACAACCAACTACTGCACCGCGCTGCTGCTTGCCAATTCTGAACTGCACTCGGCCTTTAAACTACACGCTCAATCAGCTGATGATCGCGGTTCGTTCCAGCTCCATGGCCGAGACTACTCTGTGCTACTTCGTGCATTATGGGCTACCTCGCTGTAGACGGCACAAACTGGCGGCCCTGTTTGCAAACAAGCAATAATCACATGGTGCGTGCCAAACCGTCATCATCATCATCATCACCGTAATGATCATTACACAGTGAAGTTTGTTATTCGATTTTGACTTTCATTGATGCGACGACAATGTCGACGGTGTGTATTTACGCACGGTGGACGTCCTTCTACCAATTGAGTTTCTCCACTTCGTGTAACTTCTCACAATACGTACGCTTGTTTACTAGGTTTAGTAGTAACTAAAGTGATGTCGACGACCAACCAAAATAGGAATCACGCGAAACGGGTAGTACTACTCAACAAGTTTTTTTTTTGTACAACTCTGCATCACAATGGGTTGGTTTTCATCATGCTGTAATGAAGAATAATGGCTCACTTAAAAAGAAAAAAAAATCATAATATGCTACATTGGGCAACGTTTTTGAGTTGCGAAAAATGACACATTATGCAACAATGCAAAATGTGGAGAATATCTACTTTATCGAATCAAAATATACAACTATGAAAAGAACGAAATTTTCAAATTTTGGATGACTTTTAATGCTTTCCGGACGAATAGTTTGCGCTCCTGTTGAGTGTTCCGAAGTTCTCCCCGGAGCACCCACATTTTTTTCAGCAACCATTTTTTTTTTCGCAGGGACGAGATTTTAACATACTCTTCTGCAACAGTAGATAACTTCCAACCTTCATGGCTGAGGTTTTCAATGTAGGAATTATCTTGGAACATGGACATTTGTGACAGTCGATTTTTTCAGCACTTATCGCAACTATTTAACTCAGCAAGTCTCGTTTGATAAACGTAAGACTCATGCTGAAAAGTCTTTTTTTTTGGCACCTACTGCTCAAATTATGCAATGATTGGTGTCGGATTCTTAATTCAGTCAAGGAGATCTTTTGTGTATGAAATATTCTATATTTTATTCATTTGTCGTCAATCGAGTTTGTAGACCGTTTTGTTACATAGTGTATCTTATACGCTAAATTGTTTTAACTCCAAATTTGTTTTAATACAATCATTTGATCATTCATTTGATTAATGGGTCCAAATTTTCCGTAGTTCGTACGATGGTAATTAGTTGCAAATAACTGTCAGTGCCTTAAATAATGTGTTGGTTTGTAGAACCAACACATTATTTAAGACACTGAGTTACAGAGTTATATTGATCGTCAATCAGTTTGGACGCACTTTTAAATCGCTCGCGACCACGCGCGTTTTGTTTTATTAATTTTTGCTTACATTTCGTTTTATTCTTGAGTGCTTTTTGCCGGTGCCGTATTCAAACATGACTCAAATTAATTGTGAAGTGTGCTTATTGGACTCGTCTGTCGATTCCGTTATGTGGACGTGTATTGGATGCACTCGCAAGTTTCACGCCGCCTGTGTAGGTGTTACGGTTCCCCGAGGCTCACTTCGGAACCTAAAAAAAGACAGAAAAGTTGTTGATCCGTCGTCATTTGTGCTACCATGTTGTGGCTCATGCCAAACTCTGGTAACCGCAACATTTGAATTCAACGTTCTCACACAACAACAAAAGGTCCTGGCTAAGCACATTTAACTCCGTCACTCAATTCAAATCCCAGCCTGGCAAAAGAATTGAATCATAACAACAAACATGACACCGACGACTCAGGTTGGCGACTTTTGGGAATGAGGAAGGTTTGGAAAGCGGATTGGAGTGAATATGATGCTCGAAAATTGCGTCGTTTGAATCAGCAGAAATTGGCTGAAAAGGCTAAAAAGAAGCAGAAACAGTATCTAGCAAACCTAGCAAAAAATAGCAGTAACAACAACAACAACAACAACAACAACAACAACAACAACAACAACAACAACAACAACAACAACAACAACAACAACAACAACAACAGCAACAACAACAACAACAACAACAGCAACAACATCAACAATAGCAACCGTACACACTCAACTGTTTTCTACAATAAATGCAACAACAACAATAATCTCAACACCATCGGCTATCCACACAATCCACTACCACATGATCGAGACCTACTAGCGGCAGCGAAGTATCGTTTTTCCAGGCCGCCACCTAACTATCAACCTATACAATTTCAACGAGGCGAAATCCTACACCCTTACCCGGCATCTGATGAATCTTCACGCATAGCTCCTGCACATTCACCCAACTGGTTGGCTCCGGCGAGTTTTTCAGCAGCACCATGTGAGTCATGTTCATGCTCGCATGGGCATTCGAGTTTTCATCGGTAGTGACGAAACCCTTAGAGGAGGATAATGATTTTGAAGCGCACGACGATAACGAGAACTTGACGACATCTCTAGATCAGAGAGGGGTAATTAGTTTTAATAATTTTAATTTATCGACTAACTCGAGTCTGCAAACGCTTCCACCTAAAACACAATTAAGTACCGAAATAATAGTTTATTGCCAAAATTTTAACCGTATGAAAAGTGCGGTAAAAATTCAAGAAATTCATAATAAAATTTTGGGTTGCTCATTCCCAATAATAATGGGAACTGAAACCAGTTGGGATCAAAGCGTTAGGAGTGAAGAAGTCTTCGGAAATTCTTATAATGTTTTTAGAAATGACCGCAATTTGGAAATTTCTGAAAAGAAGTCAGGTGGGGGTGTTTTAATAGCTATTTCTACCAAATTTAATTCAGAAATCATTGATACATCTACAGTTAAGGAATTCAAACATGTATGGGTGAAAGTACACATGGCAGGTGAAATACATGTATTTGCCACAGTGTATTTTCCCCCAAATAACGCTCGCAAAGAAGCATATGACCATTTTTTTCAAACTGCTGATGAAATTATGTCTGAACTTTCCCCAGAAGTGAAAGTTCACATATACGGTGATTTTAATCAACGTAGTGCTGACTTCATTCTAGACAATGAAAACGAGTGCATCTTACTACCAGTCGTTGGGGAGAATGAAACATTGCAGCTTATTTTCGACAAAACTGCAGGCTTGGGGCTCAATCAAATTAACCATGTAAAAAACCAACAAAATTGCTATTTAGATTTTTTACTGACAAATATTCAGGAAGACTTCTGTGTAAGTAAATCTATTTTTCCATTATGTAAAAATGAAGCTTTTCACACAGCAATTGAGTTTTCCTTATTTGTTCATGAATACGAAAAACCCAACGACTATGAATATGAAGAGGTCTTTCAATATCATTTAGCAAATTATGATATCATAAGACACAAACTTAACGGAATTGATTGGCAAACGATCTTTAAGAATGAAGCAAATGTTGAAACTTCTGTTGAGGTTTTCTATAAATTATTGTTTGAAATAGTAGTTGAACAAGTACCACTCAAAAAAATTAGGCGACAAGGTAATTCGAACCACCCAGTTTGGTATAATAAAGAAATAAAAAATTTTAAAAATCGGAAGCAAAAGGCCCACAAAAGGTATAAAAGGGATGGTAACAGTAATAATCTGACATACTATTTGAAGGTTTGCGATGAACTGAATCTTGCTATTAGTAATGCATATGATGAGCATAATTCAAAAACCGAACTTGAAATTAAGTCTTGTCCAAAAAAATTCTTCAATTATGTTAAAACTAAGCTGAAATCTGACAATTTCCCATCTAGAATGCATCTTAACTCAAATGTTGGTGATAACGCGGAAGAAATTTGCAATCTATTTGCAACATTCTTCCAAGAAATCTATACCACGTTTGATGAAGAAGATCGCGATTATGAATATTTCAATTTCTTCCCAGAATTTTCAAGGGACATTGGATTAAGTCAAGTCAAATTTCAAGACATCTTGGAAGGTTTGAATAAATTAGACGTTTCCAAAGGTTCTGGCCCTGATGGAATTCCACCCGTATTTATGAAGAACTTAGCATTAGAACTTACAGCACCTTTATTTTGGCTTTTTAATATGTCACTGGAATCTGGGATCTTCCCCAAACTTTGGAAAAGTTCCTATCTAGTACCTATTTTTAAAAGTGGAAAAAAATCGGACATTTGTAACTATCGTGGAATTGCCATTATTTCCTGCATTCCTAAACTTTTTGAAGCAATTATCAATGAAAAATTGTTTTCTCAAATCAAAAACAGACTGACTAATAAGCAACATGGATTCTTCAAAGGACGATCAACTAGCACAAATTTATTGGAATTCGTCAACTACTCACTGATAGCAATGGACATGTAGAAGCTCTTTATACAGACTTCAGCAAGGCTTTTGATCGCATTGACATACCCATGCTTCTATTCAAATTGCGAAAAATGGGAATTGAGGCAGGAATCCTCCGATGGCTCGAATCCTATCTTACTAACCGTCAACAAATAGTTAGATTCAAAGGGAAGAAATCAAATCCTATTAAGGTCACTTCTGGAGTCCCCCAAGGCTCTCACTTAGGTCCTCTTTTATTCATTTTGTATGTAAATGACATTTCCTTTATTCTCAAAAACATTAAATTTCTTATTTACGCTGATGACATGAAACTATTTTTAGAAATAAGAAACAAAGAAGATATCATGACATTCCAGAAAGAAATAAATGATTTCTATATTTGGTGCAACAAAAGTCTTTTACAGCTGAACGTAAAGAAATGTAATTCGATAGCTTTTAGTAGGAAACGAAACACCCCAGACATAACTATCAATCTAGGGAATCAGCCAGTTGAGAAATGTAAAAGAACAAGGGATTTAGGAGTTATCTTGGACTCGAAACTAACTTTCATTGAGCATTACAATACTATCATCAACAAAGCAAATAATATGCTTGGATTTAAAAACGTTTTTGTTACAATTTTCATGATCCGTACACAATAAAAACATTGTACATTGCATATGTGAGGTCAATACTGGAATATTGTAGCGTGGTTTGGTCACCATTTTCAGTCACCCATGAAGAACGACTAGAATCGGTACAGAAGCAATTTTTACTGTATGCACTTCGTAAATTAGGTTGGACAAGGTTTCCGCTTCCATCTTATGAAGCCCGCTGCATGCTCATCAGCATCCAATCATTA
The DNA here is from genome assembly GCA_024533555.2 of Aedes koreicus. Lineage (NCBI taxonomy): Eukaryota > Metazoa > Arthropoda > Insecta > Diptera > Culicidae > Aedes > Aedes koreicus. Next base: position 48,779 of record JAHHFK020001499.1, on the reverse strand, counting down.
AAAGAGCGCCGTGAATTTGCATTAGTATCATTCGTAAATGACATTGTTTCGCAACGCGTTGATTCAGCAGAACTTTTGTCAAAACTTAATTTTTACATACCGTCGCGGCATCTACGAAATAGAAATATATTTATTACAAGCCATCATCGTACAAATTACGCCAAATTTGTACCTCTGAATCAGATGATGGCAACTTACAATAAGCATGGAGAAAATGTAGACTTTACTATGACCAAAACAAAACTAAAACAATACTTCAATCCAATTAGATAATGACGAACGATTCAAAACATTAAAAATGCAAATCTGATGTGTTAGTTTCCTAAGGCGTACTGTATATATAAGTGAAACATAAAATGTAAGTACTATTGTAACAAAACGGTCTACTATTGATTGACGACAAATAAATAAATAAATAAATAAATAGAAGTTTAATATTGATAAAAGTTCCATCGAGTCAATTCTGTGTGAGACAATGTTATTTATAAATGAAACTATCGCAAATTCTCGACGCTCTTTCAGTGTTTGAATATTGATAAGCATACATCGAGCTTCATACGATGGTAAAGGAAATACAGTCCAGCCTAACGTACGAAGTGCGTATGATAAAAACCTTTTTTTGGCACAGATTCTATTTTATTTTCATGTGTAATTGAGAATGGGGACCAAAATATGCTACAATATTCAAGAATTCATCTGACATAAGCAACGTACAGTGTTTTTATTGTGTATGGATCACGGAAATTATAGCAAAACCGTTTAAAGCCTAGCATATTACTGGCTCTGTTTATAATTGTGTTATAATGAACAATGAATGAAAGTTTAGAGTCTTAAATAATACCTAAGCTCCTGACTCTATCACACCTTTCAACATTCTGATTTCCTAAAGTAATTACTAAATTAGGTACGTCTCGTTTTCTTGTAAACGTAATCAATTTACATTTTTTTAACGTTTGCATTTAAAAAGAAAAATTGCCGACTGACGAAACTACCCATGCAGCATCAATCATAGTAACCCATGAGTCAGCAGACAAAATTTGACAGCTCTATCAGTCGAACTTCAACAGTGATGGCAAAAACAGTGAAGCAACTCCGTTCAGAAGTGTGCGCGTTCAAAGAAAGGCACCCCGCCGCGTCGAAAACGGACATCGTGCGGCACTTTGTGGGCGCCGGATACGTCCGTTTCGGCATCTACAACATCCTGGCACTATTAGACAACAATCAGAGCATCGAAAGAAAACCCGGTTCCGGACGGCCGACGACCCTGAGCGATAAGAAGCTCCAAAGGATGCTGAAGAGGAAGACCGAGGGAAAAGTGGCGCTTGGCCGGGAGGTCGGTTCAACCGGCCAAACCGTGAAAAAGTACCTGGCGAACATGAACATACATGTCAGGAAGTGGAAGTCGCGTCCACTGGTTTCTGAGCTGCAGGCAATGACGCAGTGGCAGCGGCTGAATAAGATGGTCAACTCAATTTTCCCGGCGAATCGCGACGTGGCGGTGGTCGACGGACGACGAGATCTATCTCACCCAACGACTGGCAACGACTGGCAGGGCACTTCGTATTTTACTTCCCCCACGAAGGAAGTGAGCTCCGAGATGAAGTTCATTTCACACACCAAGTTCCCCAAGAAGGTGCTGCTGTGGCTGACAATCAGCGAGAAGGGGATGTCAAAGCCGCTCTTCTTTCGCTCCGGACTGGCCGTGAACGGGGAAATTTATAGTACGAAATGCCTGCCGGAAGTTGCGTCGTTCATCAAGAAATACCATAAGGGCGAAGACGCGGTGTTCTGGTCGGATTTAAGTTTCTTAAGTATGAAAGATAAGTCATTCACAAATAAAATAAATAGAAGCGGTCCTAAATGAGAGCCTTGTGGAACTCCCGAACTAGCATGAATAGAAGTCGATTTTTTCCCGTTAAATCTTACAATTTGTTCACGGTTGGTTAGGTATGAGTCAATCCATTTGATGAGTTTAGGCTGTATTCCCAACTTTTGTAATTTAAAAAGAAGCATGGGTATGTCGAGGCGGTCAAATGCTTTGCTAAAATCCGTGTTCAAAACTTCTACATGGCTTCCGTTTAACATTGCTTCCAGAGAATAATTCACAAATTTGAGTAAATTAGTGGTTTCCGAACGGCCTTTGAAAAGTTCGTGCTGTGAGGTAGTTATTATATTTTTCATTTGGTTAAATAGTTTTTCATTTATGATCGCCTCAAAAAGTTTTGAGATGCAAGAAATAAGGGCTATACCACGATAATTGCTGACGTGTGATTTGAAGATAGGTACTAGGAATGACTTTTTCCATATTTTTGGAATGTCTCCGGATTCCAGTGACATATTGAAAATCCAAAATAACGAAGCTGTAAGCTCAGTTGCCAAAGTTTTCATAAAAACAGGAGGGACTCCATCAGGTCACGAGCCTTTGGATGCGTCCATATTTTTTTAACGCCTCCAATATGTCATGCACATTGATTTCACTAGTACTAATGTCGGTTGGAAATTCAGGATGGAAACCAAAGTATTCACGATCGCGATCTGGTTCTGAATATGTTATGTAGTTTTTTTTTTTTTTAAGTTCGCAAATAAATTGCATATCTCTTCCGAGTTATTACCTTCACTATCATCAAGGTACATTTTAAACGGAAAATTGTCACTTTACAGTTTGGTCTTTGCATAGTGAAACACATTTTTTGTACAGGATTGAATTTTTTGCTCAATTTTAAAATTATACTACTCGAATGCTATACTCATCGCCAAATTTAGTCAATCGCAGATATGTACAAAATTTTTCCATATTTTCTTGATTATTATTATTTCTATAGATTTTATGTGCATTCTGTTTTCGATTTTTTAACTTTCTTATTTCCTTGTTGAACCAAACCGGATTTTGGAAGTAATTTGACGCCTTCTTCTTTTGACCGGAACTTCTTCATGTATTATTTTAAAGAGCTTATTGTAGAATACTTTAGTTGCATTTTACACATTTTCTGCAATCCTTAGCACTGTTTGCCAATCAATAATATGTAGTTTATTTCTAATGTTGTGATTATTTGCTGACTGGTAATCAAATATTTCCTCGAATTCATTGTCTACAAGTGTTTCATAAGTATGCACAAACAGAGAATACTCGACTGCAGTGTGAAATGCTTCATTTCTCCATAGTGGCGATAGTGATTCATTTACATAAACGTCTTCGGAAATGTTTGCCAACAGCAAGTCCAAGTAGCAATTTTGTTGATTTTTTACATGGTTAATTTGATTTAGTCCTAAATTTGCAATTTTATCAAACATAAAATTTAATGTTTCGTTTTCTCCAAAGACTGGGATAAAAATGTATTTGTTATCCATGTCTGGAATGAAAATCACCATAAATATGTAGTTTAACTTCTGGAGGTGAGCTAAAGGGTGTCCACGATGAAATTGCCACACTATGAAATTGCTCTAACTTTTTAACCGTTGGGCAGAATTTAATGAAAATTTGGGTGGATTTAGTTCATAGTGCATTATTTACATCCTGCAAGTTTTAAAGTCCTGTGATCAAAACTCGTGGAAATGGAGTCGAAAGAACAGCTCGTGCGTGATAAAATCTTGCGCATTCATCACGAGAACAAGGATCTCTCGCATCGTTCCATCGCTAAAACGTTGGGAATCGCGAATTCCACGGTGTCGCGAGTGATTAAGCGGTTCGAGGAACGGTTGACCACCGATCGGAAGCCCAGAAGTGAAGGAAAAAGTATTCCGTACAACACCAAAAATCACAACCGCGTAGTTGGGGCCTTCAACGAAATCCGAACGCTCCGTTCGGGATGTCTAAGAAGCTGCACCTAAGCCGAAGTTTTGTCCAGAAGGCCAAAACTAAAGCTGGGCTTCGAACGTTCAAGGTACAAAAGGCCCCTAATCGCGACGAGAAGCAGAACAAGTCCGCCAAAACCCGTGCCAGGAAGTTGTACCTCAACATGCTGACGAAAGTTGAATGCTGCATCATGGACGACGAAACATATGTGAAGGCCGACTTCAAACAGATCCCCGGCAACCTGTTTTTCACGGCCAAGGATAAGTTCAGCGTTCCGGAGCATGTCCGCACTCAGAAGATGTCCAAATTTGCGAAGAAATTCCTGGTTTGGCAAGCCATCTGCACGTGCGGGAAGCGGAGTGTACCTTTCGTGACCCAGGACACGATGAACGGACAGGTGTACATAAAAGAGTGCCTCCAGAAGCGGCTGCTTCCTCTCCTGAAGGCCCACAACGTCCCAACAATCTTCTGGCCGGATTTGGCCTCATGCCACTACTCCAAGGACGTGCTGAAGTGGTATGCGGACAATAAGGTCAATTTCGTGCCGAAAATGTTCAACCCTCCCAACACTCCGGAGCTCCGCCCCATCGAGAAGTACTGGGCGATTATGAAGCAGCACCTTCTTAAACGACCTAAGGTAGTGAAGAAAGTCGAGGAACTGAAGAAAGTATGGGTTTACATGCAAAAAACGGTTGATTCACAGGTTGTGCAGAATCTTATGGCCGGGGTTAAGGCCAAGGTGCGGGCATTTGCGTATGGACTGTAAATAAAATACGAGTAAAATGGTAAAATAAAGTTTAATAGTTATTTCTCAATCCCTGAAAATTTGATGGCAATCGGATGAAAACTCGGATTTTGTGAATCAATTTTGTGTGTGGCAATTTCATCGTGGACACCCTTTAAATGTTCACTCACTGATGTCTTGCCTCAAAAAATTATTTCGTGGAAAGCATTTTTTTTATTAAACTAAAAGGTTATAGCCGTCGAAGAGGATTATTTTGCAGGTCTTCCAGAAAATCACTTCCTTGATGGGACAAAGTTGGAAGATCGTTGGACCTAGGGTAGAGACTGTTTCGATAATTATAAATGCACTAATGATTAACCGTCAATTCAAAATGCGTGAAGTATTCAACCAACGCTTGGCTGCGTCCTGTTGTTTACATCAAAATTTAAGTGATGTTGTCATTTATTTTTCAATTTTTCGCACGGAAATTTGAAAATGCGTGGTCTTTCTCCCGAACAAAAAAAAACGGATTGTGCACAGTGGTCTTTCGATCAGAAAACTGGCTAAGGAAGAAGGTGTGAGCGTCGGAGCAGTTCAAACTGCATTACGGAAGTATCAACAACAGTGCTCTTTCGTAGATTCCCCGAGACGGGGTAGAAAACCCGATCCCGCTGACCCTAACGGGTGTTCAATAAAAAATTAGAATGATTTCAATACCTTTCTGTAATTAAAGTTAAGAGCGTAATTTTTTTTCTCTCCAAGAGAATTGCTTTTCGCTCGGGTGCCCGAGTAACACATCCTCGTGATTCAATGTTGAGTAAGCTTCTATATAACCAAATCTAGTCATATAAAAGTATTTTCAATCGTTATAAAACTTGTGTGTTGCTTGGGTGCTGTCTGTTCAATCGAAGATGGCGTCGAAACAACAAGCACTTCGCGAGCGTGTTGTACGGTTTTATGAAACGCATGGTCATCGTAGAAAATAGTTTACGGTAGACCACTTTCGAGACGAAAACGTGCCCGTGAGTACAGTTTACCGGAGCGTGGAGCGCAAGGCCGGTAGCGGCCGTCCGGCGAAGATAATGCCGAAGAAGAAGAAGGAAGCGTTGAAAAAGCTGTTCGACAACAAGGACGGAACGAGTTTGCGTGACGCCGGCTGAAAATATCACTGCTCCCATACCTTGATTGACCGAACCCTCAAGGTGGAGGACATCATCGGAAGAAGACTCGGTCCCCCGAGTACACGACCGAGTAGATATTGACCGTGAAATCAAAGTGCCGGTGGATGACGAAGAACTACCGCGGGACGTCGTTCATGCTGGACGATGAAAGTTACTTTCTGCTCTCGAAGACCCACATTCCAGGAAATGACAGCTACTATTCCAGCGACAAGTCGGCCACACCCCCCGAAGTAAAATATAAGTTTAAGCATAAATTTGAAAAAAAAGTTCGCTATATCGGACAAAGCGCTTTCAAAGCCTTGGTTCAAGCCGAGCGGTCTGGCCATCAATCAACAAGTGTATCAGGAGGAGCGTCTTGAGCAAATTCTTCTGCCGTTCTTAAAGAAGCATCATGCGGATGGGAAGTACGTCTTCTGGCCGGACAAGGCGTCTTCCCATTACGCCAAGAAGACACTGGAGTGTCTTGAGCAGAAAAAGATACCGTACGTACCGAAAGAAAGGAACCCGAACAACTTGCCCCAGTGCCGTCCCATTGAGGATTTTTTCGGCTCCCTCAGTGCCCTAGTGTATAAAAATAATTGGCGGGCCAAGGATACGAAGCAGTTGACCACGAGGATACGGAATTGTATCCGGAAGATGGACGTCAGTGCAGTCCAGCGCTCTTATGGGAGCATCGCGACTAAATTTCGTCGTATGGCTGACCAGGGCCCCGTTGGCTTCGTATCACTCCATGTTATGTCCTTGGGTACGAAAGCGACCCCGTTGGCTTCGTATCACTCCAGGACAACCTTAGAATAGTGGCACGAAGATAGATTCGGCCAGAAGATCGTAGGGCCCTCGTGTTGCTTCAACAGAGGAAGCAGACGCTTCTGTAGACACTCCTTGAGGTAGATGTCCCCGTTTACAGTTCCGGTAGTAACGAACGGCGCACTCCGTTTGCAACATGAGCAGATCACTTGCCAAATAATGTTTTTTCTTGGCAAACTTTGAAAGTTTCTGCTACCTTACTTCCTGTGGAACATCAAACTTGTTCTGGGCAGCGAAGAACAGTAGCCCCAGAAATGTGGATTGGTGAGCAATTGCATGTAAATCATTCAGGCACGGGTTTTACCTCTTATTCCCTTTGGAGGCTTCTGAAATTTGTTGGCATATAGTCCAGACCATTTCATGGTATTCTGGACCAAACAGAACGACATATTCGATTTTCTAGCAAAATACATGATCTACATGTTTGACCGGCGCTTAAATTCTGCTACGACGTTCTTGGCCATCTGGGAAACAACAGTGCCTCTTCTTCCACCACTTCCTTCCTTCCGTTTGACAGTCAAACGCTCTGATTTTTATAACACGGGACACGGTGGTATTCGCGATACCGAGCTTCTTAGCGATCCATCTATGAGATGCATTCGGGTTGGCAGTAGGATAGCACACCATTTTTTCACGAAGGATTTGCTGTTCAGAAGCTATCCGTACTTTACGATTTTTAAAAGTCTTGACAGATGAAAACAATGCACTTTGAACCAGTGATCAAATTTTAAGAATTTTTTTTCATTTTTTAAGGTTAAAAAAATACAGACAAATTTCAATGTTCAATTTTTCACGAATACACTCTTTATTCAAAAAATCAAACCGGATTTAAAAATGTTTGATTTGCGATTTATTTCCATTCAGATGAAAAAAAAATAACCATACATTGCCCATTTTGCGATACACATACACAGATAAAAAGAAACATTGAATTTTCTGCGTTTTCTAATGCACATAAAGGCAATGCAAGATTTGGCAGAAAATAATGGGATATTTCATGTCAATTTAAGCCAGATAACGCCTGAATCTAGCCATTTGTATGAAAGAATGCAAATATTTTTGTATGGCGCCTGAAATATTGCAAACAGTTTTGTTGTTTGTGCCTCATTTGGCTTGGAACTAAACGAATTTTAACATGTCTTATCAAATAATATCTTTCATTGAAATTTTATTGTTGATGCTTGGAATAATCATTTCTGTTTCCAGCTTTTCCAAGACTAGTAGGATATGAAAACATATCTATTTTTTATTTATTTTCTTTCAGTAACAATCCAGTGTATGTTATATATTTGGTACACAGGGCTTCAGCTTCAGGGTTTTCTGCACAAAACCGACTGACACCTTAGACTTTTTAGCGACATCTCGAATTGACATGTTTGGACGGTTCTTGAATTGTTGTACGACTTTCCTGGCCATTTTACTGTCCATTGGACCACTTTTACAACAATTTCTTGTTTCGACGACATGACTGGAACTAGTGAATGTATAACTATGAAACTAGGCAGATGTAAATAATACACTATGGATAAGATCTACTCAAATTTCTAGGTTTTTTACTCATACGATTCAAAAGTTACAGAAGATTTTCTGTGTGCCATTTTTATAGAATACACCCTTTACGCATATTATGTTCTCGTATTGATTTACTGTAGCCGCTTTTTACATGGTCAAGTAATTTAATTTGTGTAATGAGTAATTTGTAGTTCCATATACATCATTCAAGATTGAAATTTAGCATTTTTTTATGATATCTTTTTTTTTGTGTACAAACTATACTAAATATTAAATAACATATTTCGTGGAACGAGGGCGTGATCTTCAAACCCATCTATTGGGTTTATTCTGTCAATCGAGGGCTCAATTCTAGTGCTGTGAGTGTGAACTTGCTTTTGTAAGGAGATTCTCTTCCCTAAATTCGTGGGTTTCGCGTAAGTGTCTATGCTTACGGGCCCGTCCAAACGTTTTTGGCCCTTCATACAAGAGCTTGATGATCACAAACAACAATAGAATCCTGATCAAATCGTTTTTCATTCAGGTGAAGTTACCTTGCTACAATAGTATAAATAATCATCAATCATAATAATCATCATCATTTGGCTTGGAATTAAACGAGGGGAAATTTTACGCGCTTGTTAAAATGCATAATTTTTTTCTGTGTAGTTTAAGTTAGATTGAGGACATTTTTTCGAATAAATTAAACCAAAAATTCCATGCTGATATTTCGCTCACTCTTTCATGCTAGTTCTCTGACCAAACAATTCTGCGACATTTCGTGTAGCAAATAAACTGCAAACCAGACGTGCATGTGAAATCAAGTCCCACAAGAAACAGCACTTTATTGCCTCTATTCATAGCATCAACAGTTGAATACGAAACTATTTCCACGCGGAGGACTCCACACTTGCGGCCGTAAGTTTGTTTTGATGATTAATTATTCAAATAGTTTAAATACACTGTACATGTGGTATTTCACTAACAGTTCCCATGGACCTTCAAATCCCTCTATCTATCGCAGTATAATTCAATCAAGATCAAGATCCGTCAGTAGTTATCCTCTCCGTCCGCGAATGGGAAACGTTAAATTGATTAATATTCTACAAATAGAGTCGCAAAACAAGTTCTTTCTACGTCTGATAATATTGCAAAGTGTTTTATTTTAAAATGATGTCACCATGGGCAGTCACACTTTTGATTTACATCATAATAATTGGATTGAGTTTGTATACAAATTTAAAAGAAAGTTGCTAAACATGATATATACCCTTTAAAAGTGATAATCCATATAAATATCTAATAAATGTGACCGTCACCGATGCCCGCAATTAGCGATTGCATCGTAAAAAGTCGATTGATTAATCGTTGATCGATTACGCGATAACAGCAACAACAACAACAACAACAACCGGTGCTGACATTAGCCGGTGCCATCATGTGGCAATTATGCAAATTTTACCCTGAACCATCAAGTCCAAGTTAGTGTGGCCTTTAATCGCAATCACATGCACTCATAACTGGCGTTCGCTGGTCGATTAGGTTTGTTTTCGTCGCCCGGTAAACGGATGTTCCGATCGATCGATCGATCGATCGATCGCGCTAGTGGAATTTCGACGATGGTTTCTCAATTACGCTGACGGCAAACGGTCGCAACAACAACAAAAGCAACTGGTCGTAATTGGCAACGGTGGGCTTTCTAAAATTATTGGGAGTCGAGTGATTGAGGTTCGATGCACTTTCCGAAGTTATCGTTGGGCAATAGATTTCCGTACGTAGGTCGTCGTAATCGCCCATTTCTGTTCTATTCAGTAGGCAACGTCGATAATGAAGACTATTGAAAAAAGGCCTCATTATTATTGCGAGTTTTTTTTTACCATAAATGGAAGAAAATCTCATTCCTCCTCCTTCCCTCCTCCTTCAGAAACTCATTCGGTCGTGAAGAAAAAATCAGTCAATTAAGCTTAGTGACGTTTAACGACACTACCCGAGCAAAAGATTATGCCAAATTGATAACAAATTCTGATACGATACTGAATATGTTATCATTGAGGCTGAATAAACAGCTAAAATAACCAGGGACCTGGCGGGCTGTCATTTTCCTTTAGCTAACATCTCTTACAACCAAACGTCAAAAGATTCATTGTTTGTAAACAACACAGGCGTTCGTACTCGTAGTAACTAACGTCAGATGGGCCTTATTCAAATAAGGCCCGCGATATGTTGCATACTGTCAAACGCTAGTAAATACCCAAGTAACACCACTTGTCATATTCATGTTAGTAATACACGTTATAGACCAAGCTCATGTTTTTTTTCTAACGTCAATAACTTAATTTCATACACGCATATAACCGAAAAAGCGCAATAAATGTGGCATTTTTGAACATCTTTTAGGTCATACCAGATGTGTTGTAGAACATCCATAAGACATATATTATGTTCTATGGATGCTTCGAACAGCATGCTTATAACATAATGATATGTTTTGTCAAAGCAAGCACGGTATGAACAAAGTAAAAACAATATAAACAAGATTTTTTAATGGCGAAACGATATCGTAGCTAATGGTATTTTACGCGTTAAAGATGATTGTTTATTACTTTTTCAAATGAGAAATAAAAACTGCTTTGCGCATGGAAGTTGTATCAAAATTGTATATGCGGCTCAAGGTTAGCAGTACAACTTTCCGTTTTACCTTCCCTAATTTCATGCGCCATCGATTGGATTAAAAAACGCAGAAGGTACCCCGAATAAATTATTGAATTTTAATGAGATTTCTTTATGGAATTCACAAAAACCAACATGGCGATTTACCAAGTCTACAGTCCTACAGTACAAGTCTACAGTACGGGTAAAAACATTAGTAACACATTTAAAAATCAAATGTTGGTTTTTAATTTTCTGTTTTTTGTTGTGAAATTGAACCGAGAAATGTCAGTATGAATGAAAATACAAATACAATTTTTCTATTAAAGGGTGATACGGTCAAAATTTGGTCAAGGGAAAACGCGTGTAAATCGGTGAAATCGTTTATTTAAAAAATCAAATTAAATTTCTTTTTCAAGTTCAATTAGTATAAAATTCAGGAAAAATATTCAGTTAGCTTCCGCTTTTCCAAATCCGAATTGCCGGGCCTTACGCTTGACCCCTGCCATCAGATTTTGTACAGCCACTTTGTCCACCTTCTTCGCCGCAGAAAGCCAGTTTGCCTTGAACTGCTGCTCGTACTTAGCAGTTTTTTTGGTCTTCTTTAGGTTCCGCTTGACAATAGCCCAGTATTTCTCAATTGGGCGGAGCTCTGGCGTGTTGGGAGGGTTCTTGTCCTTGGAAACCACCTGCACGTTGTTGGCGGCGTACCACTCCATGGCCTTTTTACCGTAATGGCAAGATGCCAAATCCGGCCAAAACAGTACGGAACAACCGTGTTTCTTCAGGAAAGGCAGCAGACGTTTATTCAAACACTCTTTCACGTAAATTTCTTGGTTGACAGTCCCGGAAGCTATGAAAATGCTGCTTTTCAAGCCACAGGTACAGATGGCTTGCCAAACCAGATATTTCTTTGCGAACTTTGACAGTTTCGTGTGCTTGAAAATATCTGCTACCTTTCCCCTTCCTTTTACCGTATAAAACTCCTGTCCCGGAAGCTGCTTGTAGTCGGCTTTGACGTAGGTTTCGTCGTCCATTACCACGCAGTCAAACTTCGTCAGCATCGTCGTGTACAGCCTCCGGGATCGCGCTTTGGCCGTCGTATTTTGTTTATCATCGCGATTTGGAGTCACTACCTTCTTGTAAGTCGATAGTCCGGCTCGTTTTTTGGCTCGATGCACGGTTGTAGACGATACACCCAGCTTATTTGCGGCATCTCGGAGAGATAGCTTAGGGTTTCGTTTGAAACTACCGGCAACTCTCTTTGTCGTCTCAGCGGCTTCCGGTTTTCGATTTCCCCCCGATCCAGACTTCCTGGCTGTCGACAAACATTCCCCAAACACTTTAATTACATTTGTAACGGTTGATTTGGCAACTTTTAGCGATTTTGCCAACTTTGCGTGCAGAATCGCTAAAATCAGTCCATTTTTATAAATGCATACGTTAATTGCTACAAAATATGAAGGACCTCAAGAATTTGTGTAAGTTTGAACAGGCCAAGATTCCTTAAAATATAAGAGATTCTCCAGACACTTTGTGACAGTTGAAAAACGGAAAAAGGAAATGAATAAGGCTCCCGAAACCAATTTATTTGAGAGTATGAGCTTACCTTGTTCTGGAATAGAATACTTTCCTCACCCATGTTCTTTACGTACATTTTTGTCAAAATCCTAAATACAGATATATACAGACATTTTCTAATGTTCCCTACGGACATGTTCAAAAACTATCTGGCATCCCTGCATTGGTCATCCTGCGAACAAAAAAGTTCGACACGGGTTTTTTCGCACTGGGGATTTTCAATTTTAGGAGACTCAAAACCTTAGCACACGATCCAACCGCAACAATAGCATCGCTAATCTTTGTTTCAGGTGTGATTTTGAACAAATCTTCCCTAGCTAGCGATTTGCTTCCAGCATAGACACACTCGATTTCCTTCGGGAGGCATTTTGCTGATAGAAGAGCTTGTTGCAAGCACAAAAGAAAGGTGTCGTTGGTTGCTACCATTACCATTGATTGGGAAATCAACTCTCCATCCCTCTCAATCCTAATCGCCAGAGGAATTTTAACATCCTAGTGATGAAACGGGAGTATTATTAGAAATCATAGCATTGCAAAAGTTATAATGCACACTGTTTAATAAAAAACATGTAATTTTCTGCGTTTCTAATGCACATAAAAGGAACGCTAGATTTGTCAGAAATTAATGGGGTATTCCATGTACATTTAAGCCAGATAACGCCTGAATCTAGTCTGTTGTATGAAAGATTGTCAACATTGTTGAATGGTCTTTCATGCGCCATTTCGTTATCTACGCTTCCTTTGGCTTAAAATTAAACGAGGGGAAATTTTACGCGCCTGTTTAAATTCATTATTTTTTTCTGTGTACTAACCATTTATAGAACAAGAAATACTTGAGGAATTCACTATATATCAAAATATACTCCAAACATGCAGGGAAACTTACTACTTTTGACGATTGAAGCGATTAAGTTTTTTGTTTGACGTTTTAGGCACGCACACTACTGCACCATTTGAATCGAAGCAGAGCGAGTGAAAGTGTTAACTCCACCCGGCAAATACAAGTGACATAAAAACGTTATTTTCAGAGGCAAACATACAATAGGGCCGATTTTTTTTTTTTTTTTTGTTATTTTCAGGGACCTGGCAACCCTATCCTACCCAAGTAACACCAGAAACATCTTCTTTGACAAGAATATAAGAAGTTTGTTGTAAAAAAGTCGTGAGGATAAAATACCAAACATGTCTGGTCTTGAACAAGTTTTCAGGATGTTTTTCCACACATATTCGGTTCAAACGTGGTACCAGAACAGCGAACACGTTTTTGATCTATTTTTGTTCGATCAACTTAAATTTTACTTCTTGAAAACATCGGTGACTGTTTGTCATCTTACCACTACGAACTATTTTTACTCATTTTTCAGTATCCATACTTTTGACTGATTTGAGTCAAACGTACTTCATTTTGGATTGTTTGGAAATAGCGTGTATGCTAGATGTTTGTAAATATGTTGATAGGTTGCATTCAAGATGAATTTTAAACATGTTTTTAACATCCTCATGCAATAGAGAAATCATTCAGAATAGATGGTGAATCCAATACAGTGACGGCTGAAAATATGTTTATTTGAAATACTGAAATAAAATAAAACACTAACTATATGTAAGATTGTGATGCCACTCACTGATTCAAATAGAAGCCAAATTAGGCATAGGGGTTTATTCAAATGTAGCATAAAACAACAGTTTGGGAGAATGTTTAGTATTTTTTTATTAATTGTTACGTTTAATTTGTGGGGGAGTCTTTTGAGATTAAGCTACGCACAACATAAAGGGCGATACGGTCAAAATTTGGTCAATATCAACTTGACGTATTTCTTTCAATTTTGCATTTAAAAAACCTGAACACCCCTCATTTTGAAGGTGTGTGTGTGTGTAGAATGTTGCTCCTATTTTGATTTTGGGATTCACTCTTCAGTTGTCAAAATGCCGTCCAAGCAAGAAGAGCAGCGTATCAAAATCTGAGCTACTCGCACGCAAAGTTGGCAAAATCGCTAAAAGTTGCCAAATCAACCGTTACAAATGTAATTAAAGTGTTTGGGGAATGTTTGTCGACAGCCAGGAAGTCTGGATCGGGGGGAAATCGAAAACCGGAAGCCGCTGAGACGACAAAGAGAGTTGCCGGTAGTTTCAAACGAAACCCTAAGCTATCTCTCCGAGATGCCGCAAATAAGCTGGGTGTATCGTCTACAACCGTGCATCGAGCCAAAAAACGAGCCGGACTATCGACTTACAAGAAGGTAGTGACTCCAAATCGCGATGATAAACAAAATACGACGGCCAAAGCGCGATCCCGGAGGCTGTACACGACGATGCTGACGAAGTTTGACTGCGTGGTAATGGACGACGAAACCTACGTCAAAGCCGACTACAAGCAGCTTCCGGGACAGGAGTTTTATACGGCAAAAGGAAGGGGAAAGGTAGCAGATATTTTCAAGCACACGAAACTGTCAAAGTTCGCAAAGAAATATCTGGTTTGGCAAGCCATCTGTACCTGTGGCTTGAAAAGCAGCATTTTCATAGCTTCCGGGACTGTCAACCAAGAAATTTACGTGAAAGAGTGTTTGAATAAACGTCTGCTGCCTTTTCTGAAGAAACACGGTTGTTCCGTACTGTTTTGGCCGGATTTGGCATCTTGCCATTACGGTAAAAAGGCCATGGAGTGGTACGCCGCCAACAACGTGCAGGTGGTTCCCAAGGACAAGAACCCTCCCAACACGCCAGAGCTCCGCCCAATTGAGAAATACTGGGCTATTGTCAAGAGGAACCTAAAGAAGACCAAAAAAACTGCAGCAGTTCAAGGCAAACTGGCTTTCTGCGGCGAAGAAGGTGGACAAGGTGGCTGTACAAAATCTGATGGCAGGGGTCAAGCGTAAGGCCCGGCAATTCGGATTTGGAAAAGCGGAAGCCTAACTGAATATTTTTCCTGAATTTTATACTAATTGAACTTGAAAAAGAAATTTAATTTGATTTTTTAAATAAACGATTTCACCGATTTACACGCGTTTTCCCTTGACCAAATTTTGACCGTATCACCCTTTAACCGCAGATAACGTCTTGTATTTTTTTGCATCGCCATTCGAAATTAATCCATTTTTTTTAACGCATGTGCAAATTTTGAAAAGTACTGGAGTTCGTTAAAATTATTTAAATAACATACTTAAGTCTTGGAACTCTTTTTGTTTTGATTCTCAGAACGGTATCGAAGTCTTCTTAAATGTTTTAGAAAATATAAGACCAGCTTAGCTTTAGCTCATTTACTAAACCTTCCGTAACTATGCTTCAAATTTAATTTTCTTTTTGAAATCTTACAAAATTATCTGAAGTTTTCCCAAGCTTGATTTTTATTTAGTTAAAGCTTTTTCGCATCTCTTTTATTTTATTTAAGTAACAAATCAAATAGTTTTTTTTTTTAAATAAATTCTCAAAAAATGCAGGGCAAACTTGTCAATAGATGCCTCAAGGTACATAGTATCATTAAAAATCCTGATGCACAAGAAAATAGTCGTTGAATATCGGTAAAGATTCTACATATTCTCAAGAAAAATTGCTACCGTGCTTCTAAAAATTTAGCTTGTTTTTTAAATAAAATCTGCTTTTTGAAATATTATTGAACTTCTGGTAAATTCCGCAACACTTAAAATTTAAACAGAAGTATTTTTTTAATTGCTCGATTTTTAAAGTTAGTAGAAATCATTAAAATTTCTTTGAAAATAATATTGGAAACGCTACATTCCAAACAATCTTCACTTCTTCACATTTGAAGAAATGAACAGTTTTCCGAAATACTTTTTTTTTTATAAATATAGGATGCTTAAGGTCAACAAACGAAACATGCCATCTTTATATGGAAAACGAAATCGTTTCCTAATCATTTTCATTTCATTGATTGATATAAATGTCTGTATAAATCTGTAACTTAATCGCAATATCTGTATAATATCTGTAATCTGTATGAGATCTGTATACATGGTCAAATGTCTGTATAAATACAGACATGTCCGTATATCTGGCATCCCTGGACCAATGCAGTGGCGTTCAAGCTTCCGAATAAGCGTCAAAAAAAAAATGACGGAAGGAATGCTTTCGTACAAAAAGTCGTTCGTTTCGAGCTACATAATGCCACCCCAGGAAATTTTCCGAAAGCTACGCTCTCGCAATCAGCGAAAAAAGGCTTTACCGCGGACACTTCAACAAGCTAGAGATGCTCACGATGAAAGCATTCCTGAATACAGATTAATGGAAATCAGCGCTTAATGATTTGTGCTGCTTGAAAATTTCCCCGGGTGATGTATGTAAGGCACATAAACCGCGCTGAGGATAATTTGTAAAATGACGACGCTATAAGTGATAGGGAAAATCGTTCTCTTGAGTTAATCTCAGCAAATTGCAACTTTAAACAGTTGTCAAAGGTGCTCTACAATGATTTTGAAGAGAAACTCAAATCATTGCCTCCGTACGTTGAGCTCAATGTGTTTTTCTACACTCTTACTGAAGTTCTACACTCCTAGCGAAGTTCAACTATATATTTCCGGAATGGAATTTGGTTTTCACATTCAGTTGTACAGGTCGCTTAATCCCATGGCGACATTTGTATGGAAGTCACTGGAAGCAGAAACAGCTTTGGCTTACGGCAAAGCACATTACAAAATTATTTGGTGATGTCACAGATTGGTCACCTCAGGAAGTTCACGAAGTGGTTTCTTTTTTATCAGGTAAATGCTTTTATTTATAACTATACATGGTACTCACAGCTGTCTCTACATTTGATGATTGTGCGAGATGAAGTGCACAAGAGGCTACAGAAAGTGTGACGGGTGGATTACAACTACTATTTGAAAAAGGGTATTACATTTCGGAAGCGATGGAACTCGAGGAACAGGCGCAAACGGCGGAGAAGTTTTCACCCTTCTGGAAAGCGGTAGAGACTCCTAGCTGAAAACGACTTTTCAGTGGCGGAATAGCGCCCTCACGGAGAAATATCGTAGATCTCTCCACTATGTGCATCCTTAATACATCTTATGTCCAAATTCGAGAAGAAGATGGAAGAACTCTTCCCGGAATCAGACAAAGATTTTGTTCCATCGTACGAATATTTTCGAATCCAATTTAATCCTAGAAACAGCAGCGCTCAAGTCGCTAAGATATACGGGCGATTCGAAGCTAAATTTGGTTTACAGAAACGAACCAGAAACATACACTGAGCGAACAAATCGAGAGGAATTCATAGGAATATCGTATAGAAATTTGTCAGAAGATATTATTGCAAATTTCATACGGTTCTCAAATGGAAAGAAGTTCATAGGACGATCGTATGAAAATTGTCCTCACAGAAAAAAAATTTGCAATCGGGATTTGAACCATGAGCCTCGGGATCCAGAGACGAGCCACAATCCCACGCGACTATACACGCTTTATAAGTGATGTCAATTGAAAGTGTATAAGATGCATATATTTCTCGAACAATGCAACAATAATCATTTGATAGGATGTCGTATGGAATGAGACTTGGGCCCTTGCTTTATGGTTCATAGTTCCGATCGTATGAAAATCTTACGGATAATTTCCTGAGTGTATGTATCATGTCGATCAGTATTTCGGCGCAAAGCAATCTCAATATCTAAGGCAGATGGCAGGTATGCATACTTATTCCAATTTCTGAGCAGGTTTTACAGTACGAATTACTGTTTCCGATCATGCCTTGATTTTCTTTTTGGATGATAAGGCTTCAATTCCTGTAGGATAAACGGAAGCGCTAGTTAGTGAAACGCGTCGTCAAAAGCCTGTGCCGATGATAGGATTAGATCATCGAGGACTAAATGCAATGGATCACGATAATATTCCTCAACATATTGTGCCCTCAGTATCGATAAAGCTAATTCCACCAAGCGATTTGTCGGAATAATGGTATAAGGGGAAACCGATCATCAAGCATCAAGCTTGATCCAGAAATCAGCTAGGTATAGACGGAACCAAAGTGCACCCTTTGTTGTAAAAAAAAAACAATGGAGAGATGCTGAAAGCAAACATCCTGCCATAAATTACCGTCAGCTAGCTATGGATGAAATAAAACATGCCCGAAATCTTCTTAAAATCCGCTTTGAGGCATTTACATACAAGGGCGAATCTGTGGTAGTCAAAGAGCCAGCTTCAGAAGGAGAGATTCAAGAGTTCAAACGAAAAATATCAGATACTTGGCCAGAAATTGACATGAACAGCAAGTTGACTAAGGCGAACGTTCTTCGTGTGCAGTAGTTCAAGGACTTCGTCGTTGTACTACTTACGTTATGTACAGGGTAGGACCAAATAAGTGACGCAGTATTTTGTTTCAGTGTGCAATTCTTCTAGCTATCGCAAGAGCCATCTGGTTGCCAGCATATTTAAGAGGGACTGATTAATATGTAAACAAACTAGTGTTTTGATTCCGTCGACAGGAAGTGCCTAAGAAAAATATGTATTTCAATAGACAACGGATTTTGCAGTTGCATTTGGCGGGAAAGCGTCCCAACCAGATACTGTCCGAAACCCGGAGGAAGGAATATGCCTCACATTCATCGACCGGACGTTGAGAAGATGGAGGACGAGGGGAACCATCGATCCAAAGAAGAAACCAGGTCGTCCTCGCAGTGTACGTATCAAACGGTTTGTAAAGGCGGTGCGTGAGCAAATTCGCCGAAATCATTGTCGTTCTTCAAATAAACTGGCTCAGCATATGGACGTCTCACGGAAAACTATCAGATCAGTTCTCAAAGAGGATTTAAGATTGGTGCCGTACAAGAAAAGAAAAAAATCATGGACTTTCGGAAGCCAACAAGAAGAACAGAGTCATTCGTTGTCGCGAATTACTTCGCGGCACGGTGATTCCATGATTGTGTTTTTGGATGAGAAAAATTTCGTATTGCAGCAAAGTTTCAACGCTCAAAATGACGGTCTATGCAGCGAGTATTCAGGATATCCCTTCTTCATTTCGCACAGTTCAACGCTTCCAAAATCATACTTCGGTCATGGTTTGGGTAGTGATTCCTACGGAAGCTCGTCTACCACTGCTTTTCATTGATAAGGGTGTAAAAATCAACGCAGCATACTACGTAAAAGAGGTCCTGGAAAAGCATTTGAAGAAGCATACTTCAACGATGTTCGGTAACCGCAAATGGGTGTTTGAACAGGATTCTGCGCCGTCCCATGGAGCAAAGATTACCCAAGCATGGTGCACCAAGAATTTGCCAGACTTCATTCCTAAGGAATTATGGCCAGCTTCTTCGGCAGATGCAAGTCCTCTGGATTTCTCTATTTGGGGTATCATGGAAGCTCACTTTCGAGATCTCAAATTAATGGGTATTGAAACATTAAAAGCTACCATACAGAAGATATGGGATGAAATCTCCGAAAATCAGGTGCGCGCGGCTTGTAATGCCTTTCCGAAGAGATTAGGGGCAATATTTAACGCTAAAGGCGATAGAATCGAAATGTAAATATGTACACATAAACAATAAAATATAAGAAACAGAATAACAAAGAAACTTTTAAATTATTTGTCTTTTCGTGGGAGATACAGTCTTTGTTTCATTCGTCACTTATTTGGGCCTACCCTGTAGGTTAAAAAGTGCAAATACGTGAATTGCTCTGCACATTCGAGTGTACGATTGGACGAAAATACTTTTGATCGGATCGTTCGGTTGCTTAATTTAGAGCGATTTGGAGATAAGTTTTCCGACTCTCTTACCTTTCCTGGAAATGAACCTCACGATACGGATGTTCCTAGCAAAACGGCAAGTTGAACCAACGAAAATAATGAACTTCCAAAGCCGTTGGCTCAGTCTTGAGCAAGGATTACAGTCTTTTGTAAGGAGTTTAACTTTGATCAATTGCTTTATACGCAGTGTGCTCTCGACGAAAATGGGGTGATAGATTTAGAGAGATATTTCGAGGACAAGCTCTACTTGGGCAAGTCGAAAGAATGCCTTGGTTTTCTTTGCAAGTTCGAAAGCTATAATTCATATCATAGTAAGCTGCGAGTAAAAGAGGCCGATTTCTTTACTTTAGCAGTTGCACTTTGACGAAGTGGCAGCGTATTCGTGTTTTGTACCAAGCGTAAATGTCGCAAATAGTCATTTCAATTGCCGCGAGACTGCCCCGGTGGACCGTGAGATGCATAGACTGAGAAAACAAAGAACAATTATCCGCGAATGTGGCCGAAATCAGTTCGGATTCCGAGTGTTATCGCTGCCATCAAAAGGAAGATTCGGCCGAATCCAGTACGTTCAATGAGGAAAATGGCGAAGGAACACAGGTTCAGCGACTCATATTATTACTAACCGCATCCAGGAGCTACGAGTCGAGAGACATAAGGAAATCTTGAACTTTTTCAACCGGAACAATCTGGTAATCCCGTAGCATATTCCAGAACCGATCGCTATATTAGTTTCTCTCACGGTAAAAGACGTGGCCGACGAGCATAAAAACGTGTATGACCAAGCATCTTGCTAGCAATTTTGGATTGGTGGCATCCGATGGCAAAACAAAAAATGAAACCGATTTGCGACAAAGTAAAACGCGGAGGTCTACATCGAGATTTTAAGAAAGTGGGGGCGGCCTCGGCGTAGTGGTTAACATCCATTCCTCTTACGCCGAAGTCAAGCGTTCGAATCTCACCCCCGGACAAATTACGAAAATACCCAAAAAGGTATTTGAGTGACTACCACGGGAGATGAATCAGCCAAGGGCTGAAAATCTCGATAGTAAAGGAACTAAAAAATTTTTTTTTAAGAAAGTATGTTCTTCCGTGGATCAAAGAGCAGTACGGCCCGAAGCTAAATGTTGTATTTCAGCAAGAGGCAAGGGAGCAGGTCCCAAATTTTCAGCCCAGGTCGAGAATCTGCTTCGATTAGCTTATACGGAGCTAATTTCCCCAAATTCTTCAAGCATATTATTTTAAGGTATAGAAAGGACGTTCAACTTGCTTCATGCAGATATTAGTTCCAGTAGTAAAATAGTTGTAAAAATGAATAGTTTACGAAAAAAAAGTGTCTGCTTAGAGCATCGGCTATGAACGGTTGTATTGATGCTTTGTAGCGCACATGCTGTTATAGGGCATAGTGTGTTATCTTTTATTCAGTGGCGCGATATCTTGGAACAAGTAAACCACTGGAACAAGTTAATCACTAACGACTGTCCCAGAAAGTATGAGCACACCTTATTTTAACGGTCACTTTGGATATAATGAAATATTTCAACATGTTTTGGCTGCGTGCTTTTGTTTGCACATTTTAGAATGACATAGCATCAAAAAAGTGCTCAGTTTTGTGTTACCTATCAAAATGCGCAGTCTTACTCCGGAACAACGAAAAAGTATCGTGGACAAATGGTGCATTGTGAGCGGACTCTCCTTGAGAAAATTGACCAAGGAAGAGGGTGTAAGCGTCGGAGCGGTACAATCTGCGATTCGAAAATATAGAGAACAGGGTACGTTTGAAGATGCGCCGAAGAGTGGTCGGAAATCCGGTCCTGTTAGTCCGGATATCGATAAAAAGTTCAGGGATGCCTACAAGCGAAAACCAGCGACTTCCATTCGGGATGTTGCGAAAAAACTAGGGACCTCGTCGAGTAACGTCATGCGTGCCAAAGAATGACATGGGCTAAAAACATACCGGAAGCAGAAAAAACCCAAAAGGAACCCAAAACAGGCCGCGTCCGTGAAGCCACGGGCCCGCAAACTCTACGATTCGTTATAATGTAGAAACGGACGATGGACGATGAAACGTATGTGAAACTAGATTACAAAACGCTTCCCGGACCACAATTCTATACTGTAAACGAAGACAAAGACTTCCCCGAAACGGAGAAGGAAATTTTTACCGAAAAATTCGGTAAGAAGGTTATGGTTTGGCAGGCAATATGCGAGTGTGGTAAAACATCTAGTCCGTACATCACAACGGAGACGATGAACACTCAGAAATACGTTACGGAATGTCTCCAGAAGCGATTATTGCCGATGATCAGGCAGCACGAAGGTCAAGTAGTGTTTTGGCCTGATTTGGCGTCATGTCATTACGCAAAGGGCACATTGGAATGGTACAAAAGTCAAAATGTATGTTTCGTGCCGAAAGACATAAATCCACCGAACTGCCCGGAGGCACGGCCAATCGAGACTTTTTGGGCTTTAATCATAGCAAAGCTTCTAAAATTCATGAAACCAGCGGACGTCATCTAAACATTTTAAAAAGATTTACCAAAAGTGGTCAAAATGGTGGGAAGTACCACTGTGCCGAAGCTTATGGGTCATGTTCGAGGAAAAGTTAGGAGTCTTGGCTATGATTAAATATTTTGATTAAACGAGAGTGAAATATCATATAAAACACAAATACAAATATGATTTGCCAAAAAAAAAAAAATTATTAAAACGAAAAAAACATGACTTTTTTGTTATTTTGAAAGTATGCTTATACTTTCTGGAACAGTCTATATCCTATTTTGTAAGCTGCTCCAACAGCATACTTACTGTTATATAAATCGATCCAAATTAGCTCTCAAGCTTAAATAAATTTGTTTTACTAAAGAAAATCTACCATAACATTTTGTGAGTGGCCCCAACAGCATCCTTACTGTTGGTTTAGATCGGTTCAAATCGGTAATCTGTACTTAAATTAAATATTTTAATAATTGTGTAGACATTTTTACCTTATACTACAATTAATATTTTAATAATTGTCTAGACATTTTTACCTTATCGTTTACCAAAACGAACCCTGCTGCCACCCAGTCCTACAATCCAACATTCCAGTGATTCCTCGAGGAAGTGGAAAACAAACATGCTTTTCACACTCAGCTGATTGGCTGCTTTAAACCGATGAAGAGCAACAGTAAGGATGCTGTTAGGGCCACTCACAAAATGTGATGATGGTTTACTATATTAGGAAATCAAATAGTTTTTGAACTACGCCTAGAAGCCGATTTGAACCGATTTAATACAGAGAGTATATAGAGTAAAGAGATATAGATCATGTCTTGCTTAATAGAGGCTAAGAATGTTTACAATTTTATTATTCCAAATGTTAGCAAGCTAACCTGTAGCAAAGAACAAACAAGCATAAGAAAATTACTTAAGCGAGAACAAAAAGAACAGTACTTTTTCAAGTACGTGAGATAACCCCCTGGATTCGCATCTAACAGCAGTAGATCTACACAAAGTATAAACTTCAAGAATCTGAGAAACTCGCATTGTTTAGTGTACACATGATTGTACACCAACCCATTGCGAATAGACTCGGGAAGTTTTTATAAGATAATCAATTTGTTAAGTAGATTCGTCAATAACAAAAAAGAAACATCGAATAAACATCTAACTATGCTGCTTTTATATTATCAGTTAATAACTCATATATTAAATAAGAAACAAGTGAATCGAATTCTTTTGAATTTTATGATCTCTACAGCATCAATAATAACCATATTGATAACAATTATATTACTAACCAGTCCTGTTTCTGTCCACTTTGATACGAATTGAAGTTTTCCTCATAATTCTAACAAAACATCTTACACAAATAGCAGAAATAGCACGTTGCAAGTTCCACGCGTTTATCGTAATAGAAAAACATACGTCCATCCCCCCATAGGTAACGGTTCGTAGTCAATCACGTCATAGTCGACGAAGATGATTGGACAAATTGCACGCTCCAAACAAGAAGACCCACACACTTGATGACACTGCTGACCGCCGTCCACCATCGAATGGAATGGAATTATAATTACGCCTCGTGTACGCCCGGGCACCAAAATGCCATTCATATTTCCCATACAGCCCCGACCGCTGGAACCGCCGCGCACCACCGTCAGCAAAATGTGTCACAATTCGGTCGACAGTTGTGCGACAATGTTCATCATAATTACCGACAGCCATTCGTGGCTTCCATTTACTGAGGGGTATGACGACGATTACGAGAGAGTATGTCAACGATACCGTGGCCATTTAGCTGGCCATATCCATACATCGTTCCAGTTGGGTTCAAATATGTGCAAAACGTGTTGTATTCAGAACGTAAACAAACGTCTTGATTCATCGCTTTACTGCGAATGGAGCTAGGTCACACACACGCACATGCAGGGGTCGGATAGTGATCGATCGGGACAGAGCTGTCTCCACATGAACCCAAGTGGACGATTTGAATGTCAAAGTCAACGCAATCGATATAACACTATCCGGCAGTTGGCAGTCAGTGATTTATTGATTTACTGCGCATTGAGCATGAGTTACAAAGAGTATGATTAATTGTTGAAGCATCATATGCATTTCCAAGAAGCATTTATATAACACAGCAAAACTTGTGGATGGAAGCAGTAAAATCGTGCCGCCGCAAACAAATGTACTACCTACTCCGATCGATCGTGAACAAAAGGAAAGTACTAACATTAACCCAATATACTAAGCAAAACAACTCAACCCTCCACTCCGGATGACTAAGATCCTTTTGTTTGGGTGCTATGAATGAATTAATTTTCGACAGTACAAAGCCAGCCCAAATTCGTGCCACGGATAAATGCAAATCATCGTATAATCAGACCAAAAATAGACGTCTTACTTGAGTTCGCCATGGCGTGACGCCAAAATGTCTGAAGGTGACCGGTCTCACGACATTAGTGCCACATAAAACGCTGTAGTTGGTGATGTCTTACCTGAAAATGAAAAAAAAAACCAAACAAAAATCGTTAGTTAACGAAATCACTTTGGATGATAAGGATATTAGGGGGAAGCAATTAAAAACTACTACCATCAAAAGAGACTTTGAACGTTACACACTTATAGTACTGGCTAGAAAAAAAATACACACCGGTACTTCAGACTTAAAGAATTTTTCGTTTTATGTCTTTTCAGTACAACGGTGATTTCTTCGGATATAATGAAAACATACAAGGATTGTTTCGAAAATAAACAACGTTTATGATGCGCTCACACACACACACACACGATTAAGAATAGCGGTCTGAGCCTACCTATATCAATGACGTTTATATAAGTTCCGGCCCAACAGGCAGCTTGCTTATATTCACGGAACGGAAGTATATCTTAGATGTCAAATATTGATGAATTTTGATTGCTCTTAGTCGCGACATCTTGCGGTTGAAGTCACACATTTTACACGGAAAATAATTTGATCTGCTCCAAGCTTAGACAACATTTTTAGACATGCTAGTATAAGAAAGCAAGGTACTTACATGAAGGTATGTTCCTCGTGGAACAAATGTATGAATGTAAATAAACAGAAATACAAATAATGATTTGATCTTAAGTAGACTTCTCTGGCGTTTCTATTGCGTGAGCAAGAAATGGGATGTGTACGTACATCAATTATTATATCCCATACAAATCACACCCCATCACCTCACACTTAAGCATTTGGAGATGCCTATATACTGACTATTATAATCTTCTTTTTTTAATAAGCAAGCCCTTGCTTATTCATCCACTTTGACATTTTATTTCACGGTTGTAACTAATAAGCAATTTGATTTTGCATGTACAGCCTGCTACGTTTGTAATAGTAACAACTTGCGGGGTGAAATCAATCAGGAGCATTTCCAGTCAGAATGGTCTGATAGTATGTTAAATTTTAATTGACTTTTTTTTATTTGAATGCAATTCTCACCATGCATTTGACTAAGAAGCTTGAGTATTTTTCATGAACAGAAAGATTTTTTTGACGTAGGACTTACATCTCTCTTTTCTATTCCTGTATAGGGGCGCTGCTCTAAAATTTCTGAAATCAAAAGAGTTACGCGGGTTTGGAGATTTTGAACGATAATATCTCCTCTCTGCTCCACAGAAATTTTACGATAAGTATTTCATTCGAAAGATAGAACATCAAATGTCTAAACGCACAAAGCTATTGGTCGAAAATGACATCATATTTGCGCTACGCTCTGATTGGTTCATACTGCCACAGTTACCGTGCCAGCGATTATAAAACATTTAGTAACGTCCGACCAATCGTCAGTTCTCGCTGCGCATCCGTATGCGACAGACGTGTTCGCCGAGCACTTTGGTAGAAAACGCCGCATGTGCAAACAAGAAGACCAGACCAAGAAGAATCATCCCACGTCACCTGCAGCTGGCCATCCGCAAAGACGAGGAGGTGAACAAACTTTTCTCCGGTGTGACCATTTCACAAAAGACTGAAGAAAATTTCAATCGCGAACCGTGTTCCCTCCGTAAACAACTAAAATCCGTCCTTTTCCGAACAATCAAATCAATTTACCGACTAAAGAGTATGGTTGATTGGAATTTCTCTTGAGCTCATGGAAATTTTAATTACCACGCACCGGTTAAACATGGCGTTGCTTAAAAATCCGCGTCCCGGAGAAAATGGCCAAATCAATCGCCCACATCATCTTCGTGGTCAAGTGGTTAGCGGCGTCGCCCGTCGTTCAAGCGGTTGCCATGAATTTGAGGGTTCGATTTCCGCTCCAGCCAGTGGAACTTTTTGCAAACCGAAAATGTCCAGTCTAATCAGTCAGTTCAGTCTAAAACCTGAACGAACACACCGAATTAGGGTGAAATGGGGCGAAATAAACTATTTTTCGAATGAAACTGGCACCATTCGATTCCTCAGAGTGTTCCATAATATTTTCCTTTTCGAGCAAAAATAGCGGCAATTGTAGTTATCGGAGTAAAAACTAAAAATTTGGGCAAAATGGGGCGAAATAAACTATTTTTATCGACCTCTGCACAGCATGAAACTGGCACCATTCGATTCCTCAGAGTTTTTCACATAAGATATGTTCCTTTTCAAGCGAAAACTACAGCGGCAATTGTAGTTATCGGAGTAAAAACTGAACGAACACACCGAATTAGGGTGAAATGGGGCAAAATGAGCCACTTACAATGCTCTGCACAGGATGAAATAAGTGACAATCGATTTATTGGCGTTTTTTTCCAATAGAAAAACATCAGTTCATGTACAAATATCAGCGGATTTGAAATAAGTCCGATTACAGCTTCGATTATGCCCACTGTGCAATGTGATGGTCTGGGGATGTTTTTCTGCCAACGGTCTTGGTCTGATCCATCAGATTAATGGAATTATGGATCGCTTTATGTACAATAACATCCTTAGAGATGTTATGCTACCTCATGCGGAATGGAATATGCCATTAAGATGGGTGATTCAACAGGACAACTACCCAAAACACATCGCCAAAGTGGTCAAAAAATTGTTCAGCAATAATAACATCACGGTTATGGAATGGCCACCACAGTCCCTTGATCTAAACCCTATCGAGAACCTTTGGGAGATCGTGGATCGAAGAATTAATCGCGTGGGGGTTAAGAATAAGGACCAATTGTTCGAGCAAATTCTAAAGGCGTGGGCAGCAATCCCTCAGAACATTTTTGGCAACCTGATTGACTCCATGCCTCGACGATGCAAGGCTGTTATTGGAAATAAGCGATTTGGTACTAAATATGGACAGCAGAATTCAATCTGACGATTGGATGCGAAGTTGCAATTGTTTTGTCCAAAAAAAAAAAAACATTTTTTCTGTTTTTCAATATTGTTATGAGTTCAAAAACCGAACTTGAAATTAAGTCTTGTCCAAAATAAAATCTTCAATTATGTTAAAACTAAGCTGAAATCTGACAATTTCCCATCTAGAATGCATCTTAACTCAAATGTTGGAGATAACGCGGAAGAAATTTGCAATCTATTTGCATCATTCTTCCAAGAAATCTATACCACGTTTGATGAAGAAGATCGCGATTATGAATATTTCAATTTCTTCCCAGAATTTTCAAGGGACATTGGAGTTAGTCAAGTCAAATTTCAAGACATCTTGGAAGGTTTGAATAAATTAGACGTTTCCAAAGGTTCTGGCCCTGATGGAATACCACCCGTATTTATGAAGATTTTAGCATTAGAACTTACAGCACCTTTATATTGGCTTTTTCATATGTCACTGGAATCTGGGATCTTCCCAAAACTTTGGAAAAGTTCCTATCTAAAGCTTGCTTCAGATAGAATTGGAACAAAAGCAATTGCCTGTATTTCAGTTATTTATTATTGAATTCAAGATCTTTTTTTATACAAATGTAGCGTTTTCTTCATACTTTTAAGAAAAATACAGATAAAATTATTCGTCACGGTTTCGAAGGAATTCTCGAATTTTTCCTGTAACACGGCTCATTAGGCGGCGCACACCTTCTTCGTCCATCGTTTTAGCTATCTTATTCCACCAGGTCTTCATCTGATTGATGTCTTTGGCAACCTTTCACTTTGCCTTGAGTCTCCTCTTCATGATTGCCCAGTATTTCTCAATAGGGCGGAATTGGGGGCAGTTGGGTGGGTTAAGGTCTTTCGGAACAACCTGGACCCCTTTCTCTGCATACCATTCTTGAACGACTTTGCTGTAATGACAGCTTGCCAAATCTGGCCAAAACATTACGGGATGGTCGTGGGATCAAATGAACGGCAAAATTCGTTTTTGGAGACACTCTTTTTGGTATAGTTCCGACGTCATTGTCTTATTTGTAACGAAAACTTTCGTTTTTTTGCCACAGCTGCAAATGCCCTGCCTAATCATGAATTTGCGTGCAAATTTGTCGGCAAAAACAAATTTAAATTTGGCTGGAACATCCCCCCGAGCCGTTGCCAAGTAAAATTTTTGACCTGGGATTTGCCCGAAGTCAGCCTTGACATAGGTTTCATCGTCCATCAGAAGACACCCGTCGAACTTGGTCAGCACCTGGTCGTATAGATTTGGCTGTTTGCTAGCTCGATACGACTTGATTCCTTCCCAGAGTCGAGTTCTCCTCACGGTACTATGGGCAGCACCGAATTTTCTGGCCAAATCACGGTCCGACAGATTGGGATTCCTCTTAATCGTCTTCAAAATCTTACCACGCAGTTTCCGGTCGACAGTTCCACTCCGACGATTGGCTTGAGGCTTCCGAATCGTCGTCAATGTTTCCTTATACCGTTTGATAACGCGCCATACGGTATTTCTGGGCAATTTCAGCTGTTTAGCTAGCCTAGATGTAGACCACAATGGATTTTCCAAATAACTGTGCACAATTTTTTCCCTTCTTTCGGCTTCCATGTTGATTGTTTACAAAGTACAGTCGATTTGCGGGATGTCAAAAATACATACGTGAAGCTGACAAAATTCCCGACACGTGGGCGCCAAGAACTTCCAAATCCGTCCACCAGGAGCGCCACAATATAAGCAAAAGTTTGTTCCAATTCTAAATGAAGCAAGCCTTAGTACCTATTTTTAAAAGTGGAAAAAAATTGGACATATGTAACTATCGTGGAATTGCCATTATTTCCTGCATTTCTAAATTTTTTGAAGCAATTATCAATGAAAAATTGTTTTCTCAAATCAAAAACAGACTGACTAACAAGCAACACGGATTCTTCAAAGGACGATCAACTAGCACAAATTTATTGGAATTCGTCAACTACTCACTGATAGCCATAGCTATCAGTGAGTAGTTGACGAATTCCAATAAATTTGTGCTAGTTGATCGTCCTTTGAAGAATCCATTGTCCATAGACAATGGCAACCATGTAGAAGCTCTTTATACAGACTTCAGCAAGGCTTTTGATCGCATTGACATACCCATGCTTCTATTCAAATTGCGAAAAATGGGAATTGAGGCAGGAATCCTCAAATGGCTCGAATCCTATCTTACTAACCGTCAACAAATAGTTAGATTCAAAGGGATGAAATCAAATCCTATTAAGGTCACTTCTGGAGTCCCCCAAGGCTCTCACTTAGGTCCCCTTTTATTCATTTTGTTTGTAAATGACATTTCCTTTATTCTCAAAAACATTAAATTTCTTATTTACGCTGATGACATGAAACAATTTTTAGAAATAAGAAACAAAGAAGATATCATGACATTCCAGAAAGAAATAAATGATTTCTATATTTGGTGCAACAAAAGTCTTTTACAGCTGAACGTAAAAAAATGTAATTCGATAGCTTTTAGTAGGAAACGAAACACCCCAGACATAACTATCAATCTAGGGAATCAGCCAGTTGAAAAATGTAAAAGAACAAGGGATTTAGGAGTTATCTTGGACTTTCATTCATTCAGTTAACTTTCATTGAACATTACAATACTATCATCAACAAAGCAAATAATATGCTTGGATTTAAAAACGTTTTTGTTACAATTTTCATGATCCGTACACAATAAAAACATTGAACATTGCATATGTGAGGTCAATACTGGAATATTGTAGCGTAGTTTGGTCACCATTTTCAGTCACCCATGAAGAACGACTAGAATCGGTACAGAAGCAATTTTCACTGTATGCAGTTCGTAAATTAGGTTGGACAAGGTTTCCGCTTCCATCTTATGAAGCCCGCTGCATGCTCATCAGCATCCAATCATTAAAAGGGCGCCGTGAATTTGCATTAGTATCATTCGTAAATGACATTGTTTCGCAACGCGTTGATTCAGCAGAACTTTTGTCAAAACTTAATTTTTACATACCGTCGCGGCAACTACGAAATAGAAATATATTTATTACAAGCCATCATCGTACAAATTACGCCAAATCTGTACCTCTGAATCAGATGATGGCAACTTACAATAAGCATGGAGAAAATGTAGACTTTACTATGACCAAAACAAAACTAAAACAATACTTCAATTCAATTAGATATTGACGAACGATTCAAAACATTAAAAATGTAAATCTGATGTGTTAGTTTTCTAAGGCGTACTGTATATATAAGTGAAACATAAAATGCAAGCACTATTGTAACAAAACGGTCTACTATTGATTGACGTCAAATAAATAAATAAAAAAAAGTTTCTTTTCAGTGATTTATGATTATTTTTTGTTTCAATAAATCGAAAGTATGTTGTTTTTGAACGTACACATGTATTATTCCAAGATTGACCATTCATAGCTCTTCAATGATCAATTTCATGGTAGTCATGTACTGGTTGCAAATATAATGCAGATAATTTTCATCAAATAAATTCAAATGCAATATTGTACCGTTATCAAAATATTTTCTATCTTGTAAACGCTTCAATAGTATGTACTTTTTTTTGCCAGTACTGTACGTCACTCTTAAGCGTCTTGCAAGGAAAGCCTGAAATGTCACCCAATGTTTAAACGGTTTTTGATGAAATCTTTCGCAGTATTTATGTATTGAGGGCAACTTCGAAGTTAGTAACATTTCGGGGACAGTAACTAGTAGATTGATGCAAGTTATGAAAATTTCGCTCGCTCAGTTTCAAACTAGGATCTTATTTGCCTTATCCTATCTTATTATAAAATTTGCTCAAATTTGATTCGAAACTGACGTCGTAAAAACTTGTCGAAGGTTGAATAGAAATCCAGGCTTGCCCACAATAGATACGTCTGCGTTCCGTTTTCGTAAATTTGACAGAAAACCTATGGGAAGATTGAGATTGTCAGCCTCGGGTTGGTTCATCTCCCGTCGTAATCACTCAAACACCTCTTTGGGTATTTTCGTAAATTGTCCCTGGATGAGATTCGAACTCGCGATTGTGGCGTTCGATGTATGGATGTTAACCACTACGCCTACCTATGGAAAAAGTGTCAAATTGACGCAACGCATCCGTGGGAAATCCAAATTTTGTGTAATATCAATTCAACATAGGGAGCATCCATAAATAACGAGGGGTCGGATATCTAACGAGAAATGACAGAGATTTATGAAAAGCTGATCAATTTTCGTTTTTCGTAGTCTACGTCAAAAATCACAATTTTACCCCTTAATTCTCTAAGGGCTTGTTTTTACACCAATGAAAGAATTAGACAATAACATTATGCTCCACCAGCTCATTGCATACTTCGATGGTGGTCTGATTCATGAAGTGCAAACGAGATACAATTTAATTGAGACTTAACTACAACAAGCCGCCATCGCCGTGTCCAGATCTAGAATAAATGATGTGCTCGCTTACTGAGCGACTAGAAAGAAAACTCACCTCAGAACCTTGTCAAGATGAAGACGATTATTTGTTCAAAATTAACATTGAATTAACGAGCCAAAAGAATGAATCTTTTTTTTTTTTTCTCGTGGGTGATTCTTGTGGGAAAATCATGTTAAACTGATGTGTACGAACAACCATCAACTCGACACCATCTTTGTGACTGCCCGGGGGACCCCAACAAATACCGCCCCTCCCGCCCCGGTAAATTCCCATCAATTAAAAATTTAAATCATCTGCCACCGACCACTGATGATAGCGAGGCGTCTCTGGCGTTTATCATACTCTTATGTTGTTAACATTTAGGGCCTGCAGCTAAGAGGCGCGCTTATGACCTATTGTCTGCTTGTGGGAGCAATAGAAAATCTCACCAAGAACCGTGCGCGAACATGACTCTGGGAAAGGGAATTTACATGGAATGTAGATATCCGACCGACTGGGCTGAGACTTTGCTAAAGATCGATTCATTAGAGAAATTTGCATATGTGCTAACAGAGCAAAGAGGTAATAAAATTACATGCTTCTTGAGAGCTTTTTGAATGGATTGGTTTGGCGCTTTGGTTAGGTAATTCGGCAACAACAGGAAAACGTGAAGAGGGCAGCGTCGGTTCGATTTGGTTTTCAATAAGCAGGAAAGATGGGAGGATAATTGATAGCTTTCGTAAATTCGTGGTCCGACTAAATCTTTTTCAGCGTTTGGGAAGTGACTTTTGTGTTTGTTTTGTGCCTTAATTATGGAACGTATGAGCTGTCTTTGAGAGAGGTGGATGACATTCTCATGGTACACACAGACGAAATTATTTCTCTAAGAAGTGTAGATTAAAATATATTTCATTTCCGAAAGCGTCACCTGTTCCTATCATGCTCTTAAATAAAGCGTGCAAAAAAAAAAGGTAAAAAAGCTAAAAAGGTAAAAATAAAGGTTTAAATAAAGCGTGCATTAAAAAAAAGCGACTGAATGTTCCGATTTATCATGCGATTGCCCTGCCACCTGGTGGTCGGTCCACCGGTCAGTAGTCAATATATACTAGTTGCCTCTATAATGTGAATGTTTTACAGCTCCATCAGTTTGTTTACGGCAACTAAGATGAGAACAGTGAATCGACTTCGATCTATGGTTTGTTTGTACCGCCTGCTCCATCCGGGTCTAAAAAAGTCGGCCATCGAGGCCCACTTCACGTCGGCCGGATACGATCGCGAAAACATCTACAACATTCTGGCATTTCTGGAGAAGGGAGAGTCCTTCGAGCGGAAGCCTGGTTCCGGCCGTCCGACCGTTTTAAGCGACCGGAGGATTCAACAGAAGCTCAAACGGAAGACGGAAGACAGGGTGGCCACTGCTTTCCGTGCGTTGGGCCGTGAGGCAACTAGTGTTCATTTCGAGTTTCAAAAACTGAAAGCTGCCCAAGTCAAACTCTAAAAATCGGGAAGTATTATGGAAACCGTAAGCCGTATGGAAACAAGATGGTATGTTTGTTTATATAGAACAGTACAGCATGGATAATCGAAAAACTAAGGTAAATTCTATTTAGCAATGGCTGTAAAATGAGCGCAATTGGCATGAGACAACCTGGCTGACTGACCCTTATAAAACACTTGAAAATGGAAGCTCATTACATACTAACTCAAACTTTTAGGAGAATTATTAGAAGAGTTCGCAGTGCTGTAACATTGCAATTGAGGGTTGTCTAGAAATATCATTCGCTGTATGAATAATAAATATTATCCCTAATAGCACACTTGTTGCAAACCAGTAGAAGTAGTTGAGTCACCGCAATGTGACTCAATTAGGTCACAATCAAGTTCTTGCAACCAAATGTGATGGTTTGGTGTTGCTTGGGATGCATACTCTTGTTGCAATACTTCTTGTGGTTGACTTCAGTACTACAAGTTGTCAACATAGACTACATCTAAGGCCTGAATGACATCCCTAAGAATTGTTGTTTGGTAATTTACTGCAACTGCAACTGCATACATGGCTTCAGCACTGGGGGCTTAGTTTTAGGTATAAATTGGAGCTTCCATTTACGACTGCATAACAAAACATCATCGCAGGAAAATTGAGACTGAAGTTTTGAGCCAAATCCCCCCACCCACCCCCGCAAGCCCCCCCCCCCCCCCCCCCAAAACAAACCTTTAAAAATTATCCCCTCTCCCCTCTTTCAAAAAGGTTACACCATCCCCCACAATTTTCACATTTTATAAACATCTTCTCCATTTTTGGAAATCGCAAATTGGTTTTCCAATATGACACTGCCCCTTCACATTGGGCTGCAAAATGGTGAGTAGACAATTGGGATGGAGCGTGCGTCCACGCAACATAGCTAGGTCCTCACAAGTTCCTACCTCATGCTTCCACGGGTCAAGAGATGACAAAGACCGCCAGCTAAGGGTTGCGTACTTAGCTGGTAGTGCAGCCTGGGCACTGTTGTCCTTCTGACTTCAGCTAGATTGAGGAGGTGCGTGCTGAGCGTCTGTCCACCAAGGAGGTGCGGCTCAAACAGCGTCTGTCCTGGCATCCAGCGGTTCAGTGAGAAACGTTGTATCGCGTCAACTATACATTAGGTGGCAGCCGAATCAAGGCGATGTAGGCAGCGTGACCCCGGTAAAGATGCTGAATTATCCTACCACGAAAAATGGAAGTATTCTTTATACGGTATATAATTTCAGATCATCCATGGAATTCCCAAGTATTGTATAATAATTTTGAATTGTTTTCTTCCCCTGTGGCTAGGATAATGCAAGTCCTTCTACAATTGCAGCAGGATCAACAGACATGCAGACATTACAAATATAATTGTTATTATCATTTTATATTATAACATCCCTCCACAATATTTTTTATGCTATTTTCAGCTTCGCATTTGCATCGTTGTAAGTTTTGGCCCACCTAACTCACGTTATGTATTTGAAAAGATAGGATGGCTTTTACATTTTTTTTTGAGAGAGAGAGGATTATATACGACAAATTAAAAAAAAAAAAGAAAAATCTTTGTCCAAAATAATTAATTCAAAAACTAACATTGTTTATGATCCTACATTTTCTATTTTACAGACATAACGAATCATTTATGGGTCCAGTAGGAAAAAAGATTTAACGAAGAATTTCCTGTCATTTATTTTTAATTTTTTTCGTTTTGGATTTATTGAGTTTCCGTTTAGGGCAGCAATCATACCCATATGAAATTTATTTCGCATAATTGTTTGCTTAAATTTTCTTTGCTATTTTGCTAGGCTGCCAGGTGATCAACTTTATTTCATAATATCACATTGGAATTTTCTCTATTTTAGAGTTTCAATCATCTAACATCGCAGCGGAAGAGGCAAATAGTGGCATTGAATTATTACTATATGTACATTATGTAGTATTTCTTTACAACATCGTATTATTCCCATCATATCATTACCTTCACATTTTCATACAACAAACCTGATTTAGGCGGTATCTGGCTTAAACACGGAACATACCTTCCATTTATGACATCTAGCGTTGCATATATGTCCAGTATAAAACGCAGAAAATTACTGCTGTGGTAAGCTTTTGAAAATTACGGAATCTGTGGTAGGCTTTTGCACTTATGGCTGAATGTATTTTTCATTTCCGGTTTGCAAATGGACTTTTTACCAATTCTGAGCTGATCTGATTCATGCAGCGCTGTGTGCCATTTGGCTAGTGTTTGATGTTACATTTCATTCTTTGTCATTACTTCATCATTACTTACACCATCATAATATTTGGCAATATTGTTTTATTGATTTTACTTTATAGATGATTTAAATATTCCTTATTGTTTTTTTGCCCATTTATCTTTAACTCCCTTCCAGTTAAATCTTCCCATTTCTAACTTGGTAGCAATAATTATTAGGTCAGCAAAAACAAAAGCAGATTGCTGTTATAAAATCAGCATCAAGTAGAAAATTGTGACCATGGCAACAGTAAATTAAAATGTATAAATGTTGGTTTTGTAAAATTTCAATAGATTTAATAAACTTTTTCAGGATACCTCAAATCAAGATTTTGGTGAAATGCTGCTATCGCTGAAAACGAACGAAAACGTGCTTAAGTGTGAACCACAGAACGCTAATATAATATTTTACTAATATTTTACAACATTTCTTGCATTTCAGGATCAACCGAATGAAGATCATATATTACAGATACGAATG
The DNA here is from genome assembly GCA_024533555.2 of Aedes koreicus. NCBI lineage: Eukaryota > Metazoa > Arthropoda > Insecta > Diptera > Culicidae > Aedes > Aedes koreicus. Next base: position 12,414 of record JAHHFK020001499.1, on the reverse strand, counting down.
CTTGTAGTATTTTTCATTTACATTAATATATACACCATTATATAAATATTTCATGGGAATGGGAGGGACCATCAGGGCACCCGATTGAAGCACTCTGGATGGGGAGAGTGGGAATGCCAACTCCCCATTGCTAACAGTTTGTGAATAGAGGGCGGGCTCTTCTCCCCGCCCATTGGGGCATCCTCATGTTAGATAGCTTGCTCTTTTGACCAATTGTTCAATCTTGTTGTTGGAAGGAGATTCTTTATATCCCTGTGGATACGTATAAGTGATGTTGCCTATCGATCCACCCAACTCCTTTTTGGCCCTTCATACAATGGCATGATTAGGATAATCAGTGGTTATTAAAGCTTGATCAAGTCTAACAGAGAGACAGAGAGGAGAGCCCATTGCTGTCGGACTTAGTTTCCGTGCTACAATGGGTGGTAGTACATATCATACATCATCATACATCACCCCCCCCCCCAAAAAAAAAAACCACACCCACCAAAAAAAAAAACACCCACCCCACAAAAAATCTCCCCCACGCCCCCCACTTTCCCTAACAAAAGAAAAAAAATAAAGGCCCAAAAAAAAAAAAAAAAAACCAAATTTTTACCAAAAAAAACAAAAAAAAAATTTCCAAATTTTATTAGGTGCCCAACTAAGTTCTCGCTGTTTTTGGGGAAAAAGGGAATTTTTTTTTAAAAACAAAGGTTACAAACAAATTATTCAAAGTATTGCCCACCACTAGCTACGACTTTTTCCCATCTTTCTGGTAGAATGTGAATACCATTTCGATAGAACTGTTCGTCTTTTGATGCTATCCAAGAATCAAGCCATTTTGAGATGTCATCATATGAGTGGAATTGCTGACCAGTGAGACCATGTGCCATCGAACGGAACAAGTAATAATCGGACGGTGCAATATCAGGAGAATATAGCGGGTGGGGTAGGACTTCCCATTTGAGCGTTTCCAAGTAGGGTTTCACGGGTTTCGCAACGTGAGCTCGAGCGTTGTCATGCTGAAGAATCACTTTTTCGTGTCTGTGCTCGCATTGTGGCCGTTTTTCGTGCAGTGCTCGGCTGAATCGCATGAATTGAGTTCGATACCGTTCCCCGGTAATGGTTTCGTTTGGTTTCAACAGCTCATAATAAATAACAACAACTTGGTCCCACCAAATGCACAGCATAACCTTCGCAGCGTGAATATTCGGCCTAGGCGACGATGTTGAAGCATGCCCGGGCAGTCCCCATAAATGTTTCCGTTTTGGGTTACTTTAATGAATCCATTTTTCGTCACCCGTCACAATGCGATGTAGAAAACTCTTCCTTTTTTGCCGCTGGAGCAGTTGTTCACTGACGAAAAAACGACGCTCAACATCTCTTGGCTTCAAATCGTAAGGAACCCAAGTTCCTTGCTTTTGAATCATTCTCAACGCATGCAATCGCTTAGAAACGGCTTGGCGGGAAACTCCTAATCCTGAACCAAGCTCTTCTTGCGTTTGACACGGATCCTCATCGAGCAATGCCTCCAATTCAGAGTCTTCGAAGTTTTTTGGCCTTCCTTCACGCGGACGATCATCAACACTGAAATCACCGTTTTTGAAGCGACGAAACCAATCACGACACGTTGTTTCACTCAGAGCAACATCACCGTAATCTTTTTGGAGCTCTCGATGTGCTTCAGCCGCCGTTTTCTTCGAATGAAAGAAGAAAATCAACACTTCCCGCAAATGACGATTATTTGGCACGAAATCAGACATCTTCAAACAACCAAAATATATAACACTAAACCAAAATCACTGATTTGGCAAAACGGTTTATTTACCATATGTCTGAGCTTGGTTTATGACTCTTGAGATGTACAACATTCGACCAGCACTTACTACTGGCGCCATCTATTGCTAAACAGCGGGAACTTAGTTGCGCACCTTATAGTATTTTTTTTAAATTTTTTATACATTTGTTGTATAAGTACAGTAAAAATTAAATAAGTGAACACCCCCGTTTGCAAAAATGTTTTTTTTTTCCACGATCTTCTACACTTGGTCCGCAGCTCGGTTTTACAAGGCCTTTTCTGGAGGCAGCCTGACGAATCGGCCAAACGTTGACTTTGCCTTTATGCTTGAGGATGAACGGCAATACACGCTTTTTCAGGCATTCTTCGATCTAAGCTTGGGATGTCATCGTCGAGGATGTGACGAATGGTCTCGTTTTCAGGCCACAACTGCAAATCGCTTGTCAAATCATGGTCTTCTTCGCGAACTTGACGGCAAACATGAACTTGAATCTTCCCGGCACATCCCCACGCCCAGCTACGATGTAAAAATTTTGACCGGGAAGCTGCTGAAAATCGAGTTTGACGTATTTTTTGTCATCAATCAAAGTGCAGCACTTGTGTTTCGTCAAAACACGGTCGTACAAGAGCCTTGCACGCTTTTTGGCCAAGTAATTCTGCTTCATGAGCCGGTTCGGATGTTTACTAGCTTTGTACGACTTGTATGCTTCCCTGGCAAGGATGTTCCGCACCGTTTGGAAGTTGTCGTTGGACCTTCTGGCCACATCTCGGATCGAAAGACCGGGGTTGGCTTTAACGCACCTCAACACCTAGCTGGGCATCCCTGGTTTCAGTTTTTTCGTAGGGCCGCAGATTCCTTTCCACACTTTCTTGTAGGTTTTGTGCACTTGGCAATCTTCAGCATCTTCAGCACTTTTTTCCAAGCTAGATCCGGATTTTCCAGTTGTTTGTGCACAATATTTGTTCTTCTTACGAGTTTCATTTGACGTTATTTCTGAACGCGATCGACTACTTTGATCAAACTTGCACCAGTTGTTCTATATGGAAGTGCAAACAAACCACTGTCGAAGATTTTCGATTCCCAACATTAGAGGCGTGCTAGCGGCGCACGAGGGGTGCACCAATTTACTTTTAGTCAACCTTTAATCGATAAGATTTGATCGATGTCAAACGGCCTACGCCAAACGTCAAATCTGCTCCCTACCAAAAACCGAGCTCAACCAAAACGGCAATTTCTAAAACCCTCGCGTTCTCTCCACGTCGAATTTTGTTTAAAAAAAAAAATCAAACCTGACGCGCTTCGCAAAAAAAAACGAACGTGTTCGGGGGAGTGAAAATCTATACAAATAAAAATGAATTGGTGTTTTGTGTGTCACGATTCATCACGCATGAACGGTTGTACAAGATTCTTTCTGCGGTCGATTCATCATGGGGTTTACTAAGTGAATATGTATATACAATTTAATAATAATGCAATAATGAAACAATGACATAAGATATAATATGCGACCACGTGCATTGCATTCAAACTAATCTAGAGTGCTATGACCAATCAGCGCTCTGCATTTGACGATTACAATTGAGGTATAGGCGGGACAGGGTTCACCGGGGCATTTAGTCTGTATAATAAAAATGAGTTGGGGTTTCCTTTGTCACGATTTAAGTCGCGAGCGGAAGGACCGATCGGCGTGAAATTTTGTATGCAGAGATTTTTAGGGCCGGAGAATAATCTTATGATAGTTTGAGACCCCTTTCTTCACTGGAAAGGGGGGCACCCATACAAATGAAACACAAATTTCTACACAACTCGAGAACTAATCAAGCAAAAGAAACCAAATTTAGCATGAATGAGTTTTTAAAAGCAAAGAAGGTTTTTATGGTAGTTTGAGACCCCTCCCCTCTCTAGAAAGGGAGGCTCCCATACAAATGAAATACATATTTCTGGATAACTCGAGAACTGATCAAGCAAAGAAACCCAAATTTAGCATGCGGAAGTTTTTAGAGGCAAGAAATGTTTTTATGGTAGTTTGAGACCCCTCCCCTCTCTATAAAGGGAGGCTCCCATACAAATGAAACACATATTTCTGTATAGCTCGAGAACTGATCAAGCAAAGAAACCCAAATTTAGCATGCGGAAGTTTTTGGAGGCAAGAAATGTTTTTATGGTAGTTTGAGACCCCTCCCCTCTCTATAAAGGGAGGCTCCCATACAAATGAAACACATATTTCTGTATAGCTCGAGAACTGATCAAGCAAAGAAACCCAAATTTAGCATGCGGAAGTTTTTAGAGGCAAGAAATGTTTTTATGGTAGTTTGAGACCCCTCCCCTCTCTATAAAGGGAGGCTCCCATACAAATGAAACACATATTTCTGTATAGCTCGAGAACTGATCAAGCAAAGAAACCCAAATTTAGCATGCGGAAGTTTTTGGAGGCAAGAAATGTTTTTATGGTAGTTTGAGACCCCATACAAATGAAACACATATTTCTGTATAGCTCGAGAACTAATCAAGCAAAGAAACCCAAATTTAGCATGCGGAAGTTTTTGAAGGCAAGAAATGTTTTTATGGTAGTTAGAGACCCCTCCCCTCTCTACAAAGGGAGGCTCCCATACAAATGAAACACAAGTTTCTGCATAACTCTAGAACTAATCAAGTTAATGGAACCAAATTTGGCAGGTAGAGGTTTTTGAAGGCAAGAAATGTTTCTAAAGTAACTCAAGACCCCTCCGCCCTCTGTAAGAGGGGGGCTCTCATGCTAATGAAACACAAATTTGTGCATAACTCGAGAACCAATCAAGCATATGGAACCAAATTTGGCATGTGGAGGTTTTTGGAGGAGAGAAATGTTTCCATGAGACTCCTACGCCATCTGGAACGGGAAGGAAGGGGGGGGGGGGGGTTTACATACAAATGCAACACAAATTTCTGCATAACTCGAGAACTAATCAAGCAAATGGAACCACATTTGGCAGGTGGAGGTTTTGGAAGGCAAGAAATGTTTCTAAGTTGACTCGAGCCCCTCCCTTCTCTGAAAGGAGGGCTCTTATACAAATGAAACACAAATTTCGGAATAACTCGAGAACTTATCAAGTTAATGGAACCCAATTTGCCATTTGGAGGTTTTCGATGGCAAGAAATGTTTCTAAGGTGGTTTGAGACCCCTCCGCCTTCTGGAAGGGTAGACTCCCATAAAAATAAAACATAATTTTTAGCATAACTCGAGAGCCAATGAAGCAAATGAAACCAAATTTGGCATGTTGAGGTTTTTGGAGGCAAGAAATGTTTCTATAGCAGTTCAATACCCCTCCCCATTTTGAAGGGGAGGGGGGCTCCCATACAAATAAAAAGCAAATTTCTGCATGACTCGAGAACTAATCAAGTAAATGAAACCACTTTTAGCATATGGAGGTTTTTGGAGGCTAGATTTCTATATACATAAAAATGAATTTCTGTCTGTCAGACCCTTATAGACACGGAAAGTTCTGAACCGACCAACGTGAAAATTTATATGAAGGGGTTTTTGGGGCTGGGGAAGGTTCTTATGATTGTTTGAGACCCCTTCTCTCTCAGGAAGGGGCGCTCTCATACAAATGAGACACAAATTTCATCATAACCCGAGACCTAATCAAGCAAATCGAATCAAATTTAGCATGTGGGGGGTTTTGAAGGCAAGAATGTTTCTATGGTAGTTCAAGACCCCTCCCTTTCTGAGGGGGGGGGGGCTTCAAACAAATGAAACTCACATTTTTATGTTAATCGATGAGCCCAGTGTTATGGTTCGAGAACTAATTAAGCAAATGGAACCAAATTTGGCATGTGGAGGGTTTTGAAGTCAATGATTGTATGGTGGTTTGAGAAACCACCCCCCTCTGGAAGGGAGGGCTCCCATACAAATGAAACACAAATTTCTACCACAAATGAGAATCATCCAGGTTACTTAAACACAAACCGTGTATTTCTCGGGTAAGAAGCATGTTTTGATAGAAGTTTGAACCCCTGCTTATTCAAGAAGAAAAAAACTCATTTCGAAAAAAAAAACCATAAACGTGCCAGTTATATTAAATTTTCTTTCATTTAGTTGCAAGCGTAGCAGCGCACGCATCGGGTTCAGCTAGTTACAAATAAATAAAATAATACAACTAAAATGATTTGAATTAATGTAAGTTGAAAAAACTCACTATCGCATGCATATGCAAAGTAAAATAAGAGACTGACGCCGACGCATCTTTGACGTTATATTGTGCGGCCAAAGCGTCATAAGCGTCATGAAGGAGTTTTAGTACTGGACGCTGGCGTAGCCAACTGACGCGACGCGACGTGAGACGCGCTATTGTGCGGCAGCCTTTAGTCAGACTTGTGACCGCATCATGATAAACGACTTCAAGAAAAATGTACCAAACCTATGTCTGCGGAAGAAAATTTTTAAAATATTGCAGAACTGATTTCAAGATAATAGGACCACGATTCACAGCCCACAATATTTTTCACTTTATTCTGCTGTCAATCACATTTACACTTGAGATGATAAATACACTTTTTTGGTGAATATTTCTCGTCTTTTATATAGTGTTGCCAGATATATTGTACCATAGGTACAAGTGATTTTTTTTTTAAATATTTTACAATCGGCGGTGCGAAAATAGTAACTTATGTGACCATTTTCCGAAAAATAGTGACTTTAGTGAATTGTGGATGCAAATAGTGATTTTTTAGTGACTAGACTCAAAATAGTGACCAAGTCACTTAAATGTGACCTGCTACCAGCCCTGAAGAACCCCAAACCAATAGGATTTCTCTCAATTCAAAGCAACTGTGCCAAAAATTTGGAATGAGATCCTGAGCAAAAGATACGCGCCGCTTGTAATGGTTTCCCGAAACGGCTCAAAGCAAATGCAAATGGTGACCAATTTTAACTCTTATTCTATCCTGTTAAACGCAGTTAAACGAAGTGTTGTCGACTCGGCGTACATTTTTAGCCCGGGAGTTGGAAGGTGATAGCTTTGTTGGGTTCCAGTGACCCATTTCAGAATGCCTGGTTACTCACGTCCATTCCGAGGTCACTTTCATTTACAAAAAGCCCCGCATAGACACAGTACAAACACATCAAATGGATATAGGTACTGTGCATACACTTCCATCATCAAATCTTATTGTTTTGAGGATGGCACGTATTTAGCAGTATCGTTCAAATTTAGTTACAATCAGATAGATCTCACCAAGAAATTGTTGCTGATGTACAGTCTTCATTTGTATGGCTTCCTTGTTATGCTTAAGGTCTCTACAGAAGTAGCACTCCGTTATTCGGTAAATATTTTCACATCATCCTTTTTTGAATGGAACAGCCCGAATACAATTAGTACTTCGCGCACATACACTCAGCAGCAAAAAAAAAATCCGAGAGAAATTTTGCTTTCAAAAAATGCCATTTTCAACCTTCTGTAACTTTGTCAATTCTCACTATTTTTGGCTGAAAATTTGACAACACTATAACCAATGTATAAACCTTATGTGATCAAAATTTCATGTTGATAAAATTTTATAAATTTGAAGTTTTCATAACATATGTGAAAAAAGTCGTTTTTGGACAGACCAATTTTTAAAAATCCGTATTTCTGTGAAAAATTTAGGTAGCTTATTAATTTTTTTATCATAGTCTAAAATAATATAGGAAATGATGTGGACAAAATTTGAACTGTTTTCATCAAGTGGTTTGGACTAAAGCTGGCGTCAAAGTTGACGCATCAACATGAGTATTTCCCTTTTTCACCCGATATTGACCATGCTGAATTATCGGTGCAATAAAAAGCCGAGGTGAATTAAAAATAAAATAAATAAATTTTTTTTTTTAAATTTTTCCCCAATTATATTTATTTTATTAAACATAAATTATATATATAATATCTTTTTTTTTTACCATAACCCACACCCCACACACACCATCCAAATCTTTTCCCCCCCCATTAAAAAATAACTTATTTTATTTTTTTTTTTCATTTTTTTTTTATTTCCTCCCCACCCCCCCCCCCCCCTACCCCCCCCCAAACTCCCACCCCCAACCCCCCTTTTTCAGTAAACCCAACTTTCTCCATTTCTCCCTTCTCACTCCCTTATCTTAAATCTCTCATAATCCCCGTACTTCTCGATGGGGCGGAGCTCCGGAGTGTTGGGAGGGTGAACATTTTTGGCACGAAATTGACCTTATTGTCCGCATACCACTTCAGCACGTCCTTGGAGTAGTGGCATGAGGCCAAATCCGGCCAGAAGATTGTTGGGACGTTGTGGGCCTTCAGGAGAGGAAGCAGCCGCTTCTGGGGCACTCTTTTATGTACACCTGTCCGTTCATCGTGTCCTGGGTCACGAAAGGTGCACTCCGCTTCCCGCACGTGCAGATGGCTTGCCAAACCAGGAATTTCTTCGCAAATTTGGACATCTTCTGAGTGCGGACATGCTCCGGAACGCTGAACTTATCCTTGGCCGTGAAAAACAGGTTGCCGGGGATCTGTTTGAAGTCGGCCTTCACATATGTTTCGTCGTCCATGATGCAGCATTCAACTTTCGTCAGCATGTTGAGGTACAACTTCCTGGTACGGGTTTTGGCGGACTTGTTCTGCTTCTCGTCGCGATTAGGGGCCTTTTGTACCTTGAACGTTCGAAGCCCAGCCTTAGTTTTGGCCTTCTGGACAAAACTTCGGCTTAGGTGCAGCTTCTTAGCCACATCCCGAACGGAGGCGTTCGGATTTCGGTTGAAGGCCCCAACTACGCGGTTGTGATTTTTGGTGTTGTACGGAATACTTTTTCCTTCACTTCTGGGCTGCCGATCGGTGGTCAACCGTTCCTCGAACCGCTTAATCACTCGCGACACCGTGGAATTCGCGATTCCCAACGTTTTAGCGATGGAACGATGCGAGAGATCCTTGTTCTCGTGATGAATGCGCAAGATTTTATCACGCACGAGCTGTCCTTTCGACTCCATTTCCGCGAGTTTTGATCACAGGACCTGCAGGATTGCAGGATGTAAATAATGCACTATGAACTAAATCCACCCAAATTTTCATTAAATTCTACCCAACGGTTAAAAAGTTAGAGCAATTTCATAGTGTGGCAATTTCATCGTGAACACCCTTTATTTCAGCATGGTCAATATCGGGTGAAAAAGGGAAATACTCATGTTGATGCGTCAACTTTGACGCCAGCTGTAGTCCAAACCACTTGATGAAAACAGTTCAAATTTTAGTCCACATTATTTCCTATATTATTTTAGGCTATAATAAAAAAATTAATAAGCTACCTAAATTTTTCACAGAACTACGGATTTTTAAAATTGGTCTGTCCAAAAACGACTTTTTTCACATACGTTATGAAAATTTCAAATTTATAAATTTTATCAACATAAAATTTTGGTCAAATAAGGTCTATACACTGGTTATAGTTTTGTCAAATTTTCAACAAAAAATATTGATAATTGACAAAGTTACAGAAGGTTGAACATGGCGTTGTTTGGAAGCAAAATTTTGCTCGGCTTTTTTTTGCTACTGAGTGTACTTCAATATGTTAGTATGTGAACGCAAAAAGAATCAATAAAAAGTTTCATTTCAATTCAAAGCAATGACGTTTAAGTTTTGCTTCACTTAATTGGGCCAACCCTGTAGATTTCAGTAAATTTACTTTGAGGTACTTTTTTGTAAGTTCGTTTGAACTATGACTATAATATGCCAGAATGATAATGACTAAAAGAGTTTCTTATTATATGCTTTATTTGATGCTATTTTGATTTACACTAAAACAGCATGTTCAGGAAGAGAACGTAACTGAAAAGTTACGAGCCATCAATCGCGAAGCCCTCCCGGTTGTTCAGACGTACTCTATGCTAATTGAACTGTATGTATTTGATTGTCGGTTTACGAAAAATCTGGTTCTGTATTTTGAACAAGTAAATATACGAGAATGACTCATGAGAACCTCTATTCCATAGGCTGCTCTCATCCACAAAAAAAAATGTGTCCGATCAGCTTTTTCCAGCTCTAGAACGATCTGTAATCTGCCAATTAAAATCCGAACACATCACAGCTCAGTCACGCATATGTCGTCCCGAAAGCAGCGCACTAATTACCCAGCCAGCACGACGAACCGCTATCAGCACATAGCGGTACCATTCAGCGGCAAAATCGATTCTCCACCGGTTCGATAACAGCGAATCATAGCGTGTCGTAAATTTGCACGCCACCTCCCGAACCCCCTCCGGGACATGCAGAACTAAAAAGTGCAAACATTGCTACCAAAACAAACATCAGATGCTCGAAAGCTTCGTACGACACGAGAAAAGACCCAGAACAGCGGAACGGACAACAAAACGGGAGTTTTAAATAATGCAAAACTATCGCTTTCTTCCACACTACTGCAAACTAGGGTTGGGCAGCAATCTAATTGAATTTCTTAATGCAAAACACTTTAACCAACCAACAGCTGGACCACAGACGAGAGATCAACTTATTTGAGCAAGGGTTGCCAATATTGCAAAATGTTTCGGTAACTGCAAACTGGCTCAACAAACGGAAACAGTAGCCAGTTGATTTGCAAATGCAAATCTACCGACCTGCGGCGAATAGTATCCGAGAGTGGTGGTGAAATCTAACGTGCTTGCAGCACATTTATGATTGATTTTATGGCCGCCTTCAGCTGGAGTTGCGTAGGTAGATAGAGCAGCGATTTTGCAAATGTTCAAAATGACTAATGGGATATGGTTGGATTTGCTTTGCTTCCACCAACTCAGGCTGATTGGCGGTTTGTAGTTCGCACAATGGATGTCTGATTGCGGTGTGCATAGGCGTTATTTAGTTGAAGTTTGGTTGAGATTTAGAAGGGAAAGTTTTTCCGCTTAACCATGATAGTCGGCCTTCACGAACAAAAACCTGCAAACAATCAAAAAAGGAAAAAGTGCTATAAAAACTCAGTGCCACCTTGACCATAGAGCATGTAAAATGATTGTCTATTTATGGCAAACGATTTATCAGTCCTGACCTTTGATGATGTTCAGGCGGAAAAAAGGTAATCGGCACAACAATGGTTGATGGTTAAAGCAGATTGAAATGCTTCCATGACCACGTTAACAACTGCAACTAACCGAAGTTAGTTTGACATTTCGGTGTCACCTGTTGGCAGAATTGCATAGAAACCACTCAAATAGTCTTCCACCCAGCCACCGTCGAGTGCTGTATGCTTTCTAGGTTAGATCATGCAGCGTGAGATGTGGGGAGAGCAAGCGCCGAAAAGAAAAAAAGAAACAGAATCAAATTATATTTCACCTGATTTTTGGGGTGCAACGGTTAACATGCTTTTTATTCATATCTCCTGCTGTTACTGTTGTACTGCTGCGTTTTGTGGTTGTCGGGATTTTGGCTTTTTTTTCGTGGAGTTGAACTAATTTCCCAATCAACCTGCATAACCTCAATAGGTACAACAGGTGTGGAATATTGCCAGCGAACTAAAAAATGATTGGAATTTGCACAAAAACAGATCAAATCGATGCCACGCTTATCAAAAGCATCAGTCAGTGGCTTGATTGTTAATCGCTCGGTTCGAGTGATTTGTGGGAAAGTTAGGTTAGGTAGTCGCTTGTGGTAAGGTAGCATTTGCATTCGATGGGTGCAAGGGTCGCGATTGTGGGCTTGGAAAATCTATGTTTTTACGCATAATGGTTTGTTTAACCGGTGCTCAATTTAGTGGTTTTGATGAACTTTCAAGATTAATAATTGAAGACTTTCTAATCCAAAGCCGATGCATTAATTCTTATATTCACTGATAGGCAAAATAAAGTGCCCACTTCATCATTGCAGTTTCTTTCGAATTGAATACTGCGCGGATTCTATAAAATCGCATACTGTCTCATCTAGTGCGATGTATGGCGCATCTGATGCGCGATACAGCGCACCAGATGCGACACTATGCGACCCTATAGAATGCAAGCAGGGTCGTTTGGCGCGAGTGGTCTTGTCCGGTTTTGAACTGCAATTTTCATCTCACAATTTATGTGCTCTCATGCATTGTTTTGTTAATATCTCCATGAAAGATTATCCAATCATGATGAAATTTTGACATGTTTTTGACGCCAACAGAACCAAAATCGGTACTTAAATATCTCAGTATGTAATCATAGACTGAGCTGTTTGATTACTATTATAACACGCCGTAAAATACTGTTTCGTTAATATCGTATGCGTGATAACGTTTGCACCATCGTACAAATTAGGTTCCCATTTCCCTTGTGCATACAATGCCTTGATTTTAGTTGCATGCACGTAAGCTATACTTCATGGCATAGTAGGCTGCGAGTAAAAGAAGCTAATTTCCTTAGTTTGACAGTTGCACCATGATGAAGTGGCACCGTATTCATAATTTGTCGCATGCGTAATTGTCGCAAAAAGACATTTTAATCGCCGTGGGTGCGTCCCGGTGGACCGTGAAAGGGGTCTTAGACCGAGAAAAGAAGGGACAACTATCCACGATGATGGCCACATCTTATCTAAAGTCAGCTCGGATTCTGAGGGTTATCGCTGCCATCAAAAGGAAGATTCGGGCGAATCCAGTGCGTTCACTGAGGAAAATGGCGAAGGAACACAGGATCAGCGACTTTACA
>JAHHFK020001498.1:0-212425 GCA_024533555.2 Aedes koreicus | reverse complement strand
TTTCAATAGAGCTGTCACCTTCAATCTCCAGGGCTAAAAATGTTTGCACATAGTGATCACATATAAATTATTGAAGAAATGCAGACAAGTTTCTTCCATAAAAGCACTGCCGGTCAGTGGGAGATTGATTGTAAAGACACACACACATATGTACAAAACTGTGAATATTGGTACAGTATTTACACAGTTGCGACCAAAGCATTGTATTTTGCTTGACTCTACTGGTATACAAAATGTATGCATTTGTACAATTCATGAAAATGTAAATTTAATGTTCAACAGTTTAAGAATTAAGTCACAAGATGAAATAATACAAACAATGCTTTGCGATATTTCCACCAGAACAAATGGATGTTTTTCAGTGCTTGTGAAAACTGTGCTTCCAATGGAAATATTGGAGAGGAACTTACATTGATATTAGAATTAAATGACAAAGAAGATGTTATGTTTCAGCAGTGGTTGAACCCTGATCGCTGTAATTGATGAATTTGCTCCGTATCTCGTTGATAAAATTGAACAACTTATAGCTCATGACTTTATTTATAAAGAACAATCATTATTTCTAAGGAATAAAAAAGATTCATTAACGGATGATGAAATTCTTGCGATTTGTGATTTCTCTGAAAATTATTCATTTATAATTCAAAAATCTGCTCAAGGATATCATTGGAACAACTCGCAAGCAAAAATACACCCATTTGAAATCTACTATAAGAAAGATAATAAACTTGCAAATGTTAGCTTCATTATCATATCGGAAGTAATGACTCACGATACAGTTGCAGTTCAGTTGTTTATCTCAATAATGATAGATTTTATGAAAAAATTAACGAACTTTTCTAAAATTTATTTTATGTCTGATGGGGCAGCATCACACTACAAAAAAATAAGAAGAACTTTGCTAGTCTATGTAGATTCCAGTCAAAACATGCATTAAGAGCAGAATGTCATTTTTTGCAACATCCCATGGAAAAGGTCCCTGTGATACTATTGGTGGCACTAACAAAGCGAATGGCAAACGGAATCTTGCTCGAGATTATGGAAATACCATAACAACCCCACGAGAGTTATATAACTGGGCAGTTGAACAGACAGATAAAAATATTTCTGTTGCGTATTCACTGAACAGTACATTAAAATGTCAGAAGAACTCGAAGAAATATATAATAACGCCAAAACAGTACCAGGCGCTCAGAAATTCCACAGTTTTTCACCTATTCCTGGTAACAAAGTAGAGGCAAAAAGGTATTCTAATTCAGGAGACCAAACATATTCACAATGATCTGTAAAAAAAAGCTAGAAAAGCTATTTAAAAAAAATGTAAAAAAAATAGAAAAAATAGCTCTAAGACAAATATTATAATATGTATATATGATACATTATAAATAAATGAATATATAAAAGTGAAATTCAATACATATTGCGATCAAACATTAAAGCCCTTCCAAATGATTTGAATAAATAGGACAAAATCTCCTAACAAATTGAGTTTCATTGAATTCTGGGATGGTTACACCGAGGCAAAATTCCGTCTGAACTTTATGAGTGAAACCACATAATTTTTTGCCATTTGACTCGACAAATAAAAAATATGTGTGAACAACATACAACTTTTGCAATTTCCCACAAATAAATGCTATGTTCGAAACGAAATAAAACTCATTTGCTTTGACATTTAAAATTTATGTGTGAGAGGTTTATAATTTTTTTTTTTTATTATTTATTATTTAAATTTTATGTGTCTGATTCTAATAAAATTTATGTGTGAGGTTTATGACTTTCATTTCAATGTGCTATAAGGTTTATGTGTATGAATCAAATGAAATTCATAGTTTCTAATAATCAAATTAATATCAATAATGATTTTGTGTCAGATTAATATATTTTATTATTCCTTTTTTCATTCATTACATCCCAGTATACGTCCTCTTCCCCTTCGTCCTCATCCCGTGCGTTCTCTTCCCGTCTGTCCTATTTTCGTGCGTCCTATTCAAGTGGTGATTTTTTTTCACTGAAAACAATGGAGAATTATTGTTTGATTAATATATCTAAAATGAAAAAATACCTTCAAAAATTCCGAAAAGTTCTATTGAAAAATCAAACGATTAAAACAATTGTCTTCTGTCGCCATCTTGACTACGTCACACTCAAACATTGACAGTAAGTGTAAAAATCACATAATTATTAACTATAAGAAGCGAACTCTAAATTTTATGGCAACTCACTCATAAATAATATTTGTAACGCCTTTAAGTGTTATGAGTAACCTTATAAAAGGTAAAGGTAATATTATAATTTTTATACTTAACACAAATAAAAATAGTGTTTGAGATATCTTATAAAGTGTATGTGCTCTAACCAAATAAATTTTAAGTTTACTTTTTTATTAGTGTATGACCTTCACTAATTTTAGTTTTAGAAAACAAAATACACTGAAAAAAATTCAATGGGACATGAAAAAGTTTTTTGTTTGAAAAACTTTGTTTCCTTAAAAGTGCCCATCTTGTGAATGTATGAACGGTTGGTAGGAAACATAATTACCTATCTTGAGACAAAATATCATCGAAATCAAAAATGGTGTTTTTTAAATCGACTTTGAATTTTTTAAATGATTGTTTTCAGTGTAGGACTCATTTTGGTTTTGTTTCAATATTTTTTTTTTTAAACTTTGACTTATTTTGTGATTGTCACCAATACAACACTTTTTTGTAGGAGTAGTCATTTTTTGATTACACATCTATTTGAAAAAAATCGATAAAGGTAAAAATAAGTTTAGACCATTTCTAAAAGACAATCTAGAAAAAATTGAAGAAACCAGGTATGCTGGGTGGCTGATTTGGGACATGGTCTACATGTCCAGAATGTTTTATTGAAATCTGGGAGGGTGCTGCCAACTCCGAATACAATTTGGGGCGAAAACCGTCATTTCAAAGATAGCAATTGGAGTGATAAAGCGTCCGGTTTCATGAAATTAAATGTTATGCTGAAATGCTGAAAAACAAATTGACCCTTTGATGCCTGTCGTGTTGCTCCCGACTCTTACATGGTTTTGGAATGTAAAGATGATTCTAGAGCGTTATTATATTTAGCATTTCAAGCTTATTGCTTTCACGAATTACTTATTGCTTGCTCTCAGCTTAGTGTTCTAAAGCTCACAGTTATTAATTGAGAGCTTTCGATGCCGATGATTTTAAGGCGTGCTGAAAGTATTAATACATTGAGAATACACGCACTGAAATTTGGCGTGTAGGCCTAAATATGAACGGACTACAAGACACTGTAACCTTTTTTGCAGTAGCATCACATTTTGGCGGTCAAGGAGGATACTTTTTACCCCATCTAACGGGGTAAAACTAAAAATGAGAATTTTATTTAAGGGCCATAACAAAGAGACTTGTTTATAGAAAGGAAAAATGATTGATTGATTTTGAAGGCACGTCTCTTAACTTAAAAAAAAAATTTGTTTGACGAAGCTTCGTCCTGATGCTTGAAGAGGAAAAACCAGAAAATACAAGAATGAATAATATTATATAATATTAATATATATATTATATGGTCTACTTATGATTAACGACAATAAAATAATAATAATAAACTTATATTTCACGTTCGGAAATGCAGTAGAAATGGTATCAGAATAATATCGATCGTTTCCTGGGATGTGGGTTTTTGAGAGAGGGAAGTAACTTTCTATCATCCCTAAACGAAACATTTTCCGGCGTAATTTCGGGTTATCCAGCGGCATTGGGATTTTACGGTTGATATCTGTTGCTCTGTTTATTCGGATGCTCTTGATTTCTTGCGGCAGACTTTTCCTATCTTCTTCAACGTCTTTCAGATGCAAGGTTGCGTAGTCTTGAACTTTTTTGCTGCATCAGATTGACTAACCCAACAAACAATCACTTTTTAAATAAACATCATTATGGCGATTTAATTCAGCAGCGTGTTGAATAATACCTGAACCATTTTCAAGCACAACTTTTGTTCAGACATTATTCATACAAATTTGGAGAAGTTATTAAGCTGTCGTCAAGTGCGTTTGGAACTGCCAATTGCATATGCTTAAGAAGCAAGTTTGCAACAATAGAGTTCAGCTGATAATTGAATAACTGCTGTTTAAGTGCTGCACAGAACTTGAGAGTAATTCCGAGAGTCAAAGTGATCTTTGTTGAGCTAAGCGAGTTTTTTTTTTATATTTTCTTCTTGTTAATTAATAGTCATGATGGAATTTTTCTTCAACATCAACATGCCTTGACCTACCCCACAGTGGAATGTTAGGCAAAGGTAACGTCCTTGGTTCGAGTACTACTTTACCCATGCCCTTTTGCTCAATTTCCAATACTTCTATTCAATTTTCAACCTACCGTACACTGACGGAACTTTCAACACTTTCTCTTCATATCTTTCATTCTATCAAACATTACTGTCTACTCTTGGTGCCTCATGGTGATGAGCGAACATCTCCTTCTACATCATAATCGTTACTCCACGTATGGAGAATACAGACATAACAATTATAGTCTTGAAAACAGGTCAATACTTTTTTACCGGCACCAAAAATGAACAACTCATAAACGAAAACATTGGAATTAACTGAATTCAATGAATATCTATATCATTTATCCAGCATAACTTGAAGTTGAAGAAGAAATATTGATCAACCAAAATTATGAACACTTCGGAGGCTTTACTACGGCATTTAAACGACCTTTATTTTAATTGTAGTTTCTTTTGCTGACTATTGGTTTAAACCACAGCTATTATTCAACTAAATATAAGGTTTAATTGGCAAAGCTAGTTAAAAGGCGTTGAATAGTGATGTACATTACAGCTATTATTAAAATTCAATATAGGGTTTTATTAGCTAGGCTATATAAACGATGTTTAAACGGATTTATAAACTATTATGCATCTCTTTGTTGAATTGTGTAATTTGTGTTACATATAAATACTAAAATAGTTTTTATTAAGCATGTTTTTCAAACAAAATGAAACACTTGAACTAATGTTAATACTTCAATTGAGAACATGGTTATTCAGCTTATATTTCAGCCATATTTTTTATTCAGCTACGAAAGTCGCTTTAATTAAGCATGTATGCTTATTTACTGCTTTCGTTTGTTTGTTGGGTAATCAAATCCTTGTTGTTAAAAGTACTATGTAGCAATCTAAGTCCTTTCTTGTCCATTATTTTAATTGGTCTCCCACTACCACTCTTATGAGCTGTTCCTGAGGGTGCCAGGATACGATAGATGGTTGAAACTGGAACATTCTCGGTTTTAAAATGGTTCACAGTGAACTTTTTTCCGTGATTTATGTTCGTTTGATAGAATTGTATAATTCGTTCGCGAAATGCTTCTAGCTTCGACGGGATTTTGAACACAACTGAACAAGTTGGAATAAAACAAAACATGCGATTATGCTGAGGAGACAGAGAGCATTGATTCAAATAATCTTTCTTTTCTCTGTGCACGTTTGTGGTTTGGGATGAGAGAGTTAAAATCATTCTCATTTTTTAGTTATACCCCATTATTTGAAATTTGCTTGGGAATCACAGATTTCGTGTTTGCATCTTTCTAGCTACTCACCATGCTTAAGAATGCTTCAGATATTCAGAGCTAATAGACAAATTTCTTAACAAAAAACTAGCAGAAGATTTGATTTTCATTTATATGTAAGGAACAAAAGAGGATTTTTATTTAAATATCGTACATGTTTGGCCCGAAGGGTGTAAGATTTGGTACAATCATAGAGTTTATGATGAACGAGAAAAAAAATATCAAAAATGCAGCAACAAACAGCCACCAGTGTTCAAGGAAACTGATATCTAAAATGTATTTATGTTTGTTTTGTGTTATTTGAATAGTTTTAACCAACTTTTCAGAATACATCAACGCAAAATTTCGGTAAATTACTACTATAACACTCATAACCTGATAATTCAAAATAGCCCTCCGGTCAATTTCAACTGCTTCAATACAATTTCACAGCCTACCGTACTCTAACAGACCTATCAATACTTTCTTTTCACATGTTTATTTCTATCAAAAATTGCTGTCCACTTCTAGGGTCTCTCGTTGATGAAAAGGATATTTCCATTTCAAAAACTTAATAATTGATTGCGTACTTCAGGCAATGAAAACATATTTAGTAGAATGTTTTCAAACGATTCATCGAACACTCACTCAGCGTTCAAGCTAATTGGAATCTAAATGTTTTTTCACCTGATGTTTGGTGCTCTACGCACTAACGAAATCTGTTCAGTTTATCAGACGTCACATTATACTCAACAGATGGCAGTAGTGTTCGCGCAAAGAGGTATTACTACATGAAGTGTCAAGGTGAAATGTCTGTTAGCCTGTGGCAAAACTAAACATCTAACAGCATTAATTGTTGATTCCCAATAATTAATGACTTTCAAGATTTTTCAGGCTATACCAGGATTATTCACGAAGCAGCATACACAATTTCTGTCATTTCAGGATCAACCAACTAAAGACCAGTTAAGAAAGATACGTATTTCTGCAGTATTTTTCTCCTATGTAAATATGTACATAATTTTATGAATACTCCATGCTACTACTGGGGAATTGAAGGGACCATCAGGGTACCCGATTGAAGTAGGTTTGATAGGGAGAGCGGGAATGGCAACTCCCCGTTGCTAACAGTTTGTTGATAAAGGACGGGCTGTTCTCCCCACTCATTAAAGCATCCTTCTGCTCGACAGCTCGCATTCTCCGACCAATTAGTTCAATCTTGTTGTTAGAAGGAGACGCGTCATAATCCCGTGGAGAGGTATACGTCATGTTGCCTTTCAATTTACCCAACCCGTCTGGGCCTTTCATGCAATGGCATGATGAGGACAATCTGTGGTCATTGAGCTTGATCAAGTCAAAGAGGAGGAGATCCAGGATCCAATCTGTTGCTGTTGGATCTACTTTCCGTGCTACAATAAGTGGTAGTCCATATCTTATCATATGATAATTTTTTTAATAAATCAGAGCTGTCAGTTATCCTATAAAACCTCAAATGAAATTTTCCGATGTTCCCGGTCATCGCTTATTTCAAAAATCATTATTGAAGACCAGAGCATCATTGAATAAAATAGAGAATTTTGAAATAAAATAATACTATCTTACTCGCAAAATCTCAGGTAATTTGGTATTTTCAAATTATTTTTTGGTTCCAATTAGTGCAGTTTGAAACAGTTTAGTAACGGCTGTATGTGATAGCTTGATTAAAAACGCAATTATTTGGTAATGTTTGGTTATGAGCAGGGCTGGCAAATGTCATTTTCAATGAAAAATGACCAATTTTTACCGAATTACGTCTGAAAATCTCATTGGCCGAGAAAACGATGACGAAGATTTTCTTCTAAATCTCATCGATTTTTTCGTCATGACAACACGTGATAGTGTTTTGGTCATCGCTATTACCAGCACATTTATTGATATAAAATTGAAAGTTACAACAAAAAAAAAAACAAAATTTCCACTTCTATCGTTTAAATTTTATAATTTGAATAAAATAAAATAAGAAATTAAAAAAGAGGAGGAAAATGAGAAAAAAACAAACGACTCCCTGCCGGTATAATGAGAAAGATTGACAAAAAACTTATGATAGTTCATTTCGTCTCGTGACAGTGAGATTGTCTGTTTTTTCATCGTCACATGATGGCCGTGAGATTTACCAGCTCTGGTTATTAGTTCCATTGTTATAATTTGATTTGATATAATTAACATCAAAGGACTGTTCATTAAAGAAAGTGGACACTTGTTTTCAAAGGAAAATATTTATTTCCGAACAAACTCATAAGTTTGCTTTATATAAATGAAAATCAACATTCTTATCTAGGGACTTTTTTCATAAGGGCGAATCTTACATTGAAAGACTCTATTTGATTGCTTTCTCTTTCATTCATATTCCAATCACCCTTACGTTTTTCATTCTACTATTTGTGGAGTATGCTAGCCAGCACTGTTGTGTTTCGATCTGTACTAAAGAATCCTTCGAAAGTTTCACAATGGCGCTGTAATAAACCAAAGAGACCGAAACAGGAGAGCATCTCTCGTTGTTAGATTCGCCATATTGAAAAAACATATACTTCTTCTATCGGTATCTTTTTGCAGCACAAAATTTTCTTGGGGAAGAACAAAGCGGGTTCGTTTCTTTTCATAATTCTAAAAATGCCCCTTAATTATTCCCCAGTTTTTTTTGGTTGTTCGGGGGCAGTTGGGGATTTTGGCATTTTCCGACAAAATTGACTTTTTCCTTCTTGAGCACCTCCAACGTAGCAGAAGCGTAATGAGCAAATGCCAGATCCGAACAATGGAAGGTCCGTATGCTCTCGGTAGATGGGTGGAAGCGGTTTTTTAATGCATACTTTTCAATCGACTGGGATTGAACCCAGACCCACTGGGGTGCCAAGTAGCAGTCGCGCTTACCACTACACCACCGGCGCCGGCATTTTGCCAATTCTCGAAACGATAACTTTTAGGAAAACCATTTGTGCAGAATTAATCTGCGAGTTGATAAGCTGAATCCGACCCATCGTTTGAAATTTCTCACTTTTTTTTCGATTTTTAAGGTGTGTTGCCAAAGTAAACAATGTTTTTACACACTGAGCGAAAATTCACAATTTTTCGTTAAGTTTTAACCATAAACCATTGATAAACAGGTTTCCACTTTCTTCAATGAACAGTCTTCATGTAAGAATTAATAACCGGGCTTGGAAGGTCAGGGAGTAAATATGTACAAAAAAAAAAATATTTTTAAATTTAATATATTAACACATACATTCTTTTCACCCCTATTCATTATCTGGTGATTTACAAGAAAGTTCTTCTTTTTTTTATTATCCTCATAACTCTAAAAATCAAATTCGATTTCTCGGTCGCTCAAGTTTAAAATATGTTGCTGCATTAAGAAAACATGATGAATAGACCTATAGATGGGGAGTTTCTTAAAAGCTGTAGGTTATGGTACAACCACAAAGCTGAATATTCGTAAATATTAAGATTTTTTTATTCTCAACGCGACCCACAAAGTGCTATCCCAGATTATCATCCGTCGTCTATCGCAGCTAGCAAGCAGATTTGTGGGAAATTATCAAGCCAGTTTTGTGAATGGTTGATCGAAAACTGACCAAATCTTTACGTTACGGCAGATTCTCCAAAAGTTTTGCGAATATCAACTCCCTACACACCACTTATTCATCGACTTCAAGGCCGCATACGATACTATTGATCATGAAGAGCTATGGAAGATTATAGACGAGAACGTTTTTCCCGGAAAACTGAACAGAATGATCAAGGATGAAGAATTGAAGATATCGGGTGCGTTGTCGGACTCGTTTGAAACACGCAAAGGACTTCGACAAGGCGATGGTCTTTCCAGCCTCCTGTTCAACATTGCGCTAGAACGTGTTATGAAACGTGCGGACGATTTTTAATAAATCCCGACTACGCTTCGCTGACTACGTGGACATTGTCGGCAGAACGTTCCAGGTGGAAGCTGATCAGTACACCAAGCTGGAACGTAAAGCGAAAAGGTTGGATTTAAGGTGAATGCGTCGAAGACTAAGTATCAGTTGGCTGGAGGAACCGAGCGTGATAGAGCTCGCATAGGTAGAACTGTAACAATTGACGGATATGAGTTCGAGGTGGGGATGAGTTTGTGTACCTCAGATGATTGGTTACGTCGGATAACAACTGCAGCAGGAGGGAGACGCACATGGACTCTACAAGACCTTGAGGTCTTGCAAACTTCATCCCAGTGCAAAGTGTACCATGTAAAAAACGCTGATAAGACCGGTAGTTCTCTACAGGCATGAGACGTGGACTATGCTCGAAGAGGACTTGCAAGCACTTAGAGTTTTCGAACGACGCGTACTTATCTTTGGTGGTGTATGTGAAAACGGCGTATGGAAAAGAAGGATGAACCACGAGTTGGCGCAGCTCTATGGCGAACACTGTATCCAGAACGTCGCTAATGCTGGAAGGGTACAATGGGCGGGACATATTGTAAGAATGTCGGACAACAACCCCACAAAAATGGTGTTTGCCTCGAATCCGACCGGCACAAGACGCAGAGGAGCGCAGTGAGCTAGGTGGTTAAACCAAGTGGAGCAGGACCTTGGAAGAGAATCGTGCGGCCCTCATAGGACCAATGATTGAACCAGCATAAGTAAGTAAATAAAATTTTCTTAGGCGTTGGATTTGAAAGTATATTCCACAAAACTGTACTTTTGCAATAATTGTACAAGAAGCTTGCAAGACAACTCAATTATAAGTAAAATTTCAAACCATCAAGCATGTTACTGTCTTCATTTTCGGTATCATAAAACATTAACTTTGAAACATATAGCGGTTTTTAATTCATCCATCTTCGAGTTCCTTCTTCTTCTTGATCCTTCTGCCTCCCGGAAGGATCAGCACGTATAATTTCATTTCATTGTACCTCCGCATTTCGGTAGCCCAACATTTCTTATTTCTATTTGTATTACGAATTAACACCCGCCCCGAAGGGTAGATCACTAGCCATCCCAACGAACGCCAGTAGCCAGCTCGGCCGCGCAGCAGTTCCTACAGAGGAGGACGATAATTTCGGAGTCGAGGGTGAAAATCCGTATCGGCGGCCGAAAGGGGTAATTGTAGCTTCGGATTTAATTAGTGCTTATTTTGTACCCGCTACACGTTGTTATTTGATAAACTAACAAACCGTTCCAGTTGATTACAGTTTCCACGAAGGTATGCCACAACTGACTAACGATGCCGGTGCCGGGGCCGGCACTAAAAGCCTCCGGTGTATCGAATAGAATTAAAAAAAAGAAAACGAATTGATGAGATTCGTGCTTTTGCGTGAAAAGAGGCATTTTGGACAGTACCTAGTGTTATGGGATGCAGGAGTAGGGCTATTTGTGCTGTTTTGCTTTGTCCCGTTTTCTATTATTGTAAAACCGGTCCCCAAGCTACGAGGAGCGTTCTTTAATTTGAAAATTCTCAACGTGTTAATCGTTGCTGGAAAACTAAAGTGGTGAAGGTGAAGGTCGCTAGAACACAAGAATGGCTGCCATCAGAGCTGATTTGCATTGTCACTTGGAATTTTCGAAGGCACAAATCTAGGAAACTACAAAGATTTCACATGCCAAACTTTAAAAGATTTTTTGCAGTAAACCAGTCTTAGTGATTTGGCATGTGAAACCTTTGTAGTTTTTTATTTCTGCATCCTCCACCATAAAGAGAACGACAGGGTAGAGCACTAATTTAGCATAAGCTCCCACATAGAAAAATCTTGTTGAAATAGAACAGTTCTCAAGTAATTCGAGTAATTCGAGGGCTTAAAACTGAACTATAAACAATGACTTTGAACGTCGATTTCTCTCGAATCTCAAAACATTCTCGCAAATTGAAAGCAGCATCTGGTAGAAGAATGTTTGCCCTACCATATGGTGAAGTTGAATATCGTAGCAATTTTTGGATTCGTGGGAGATCAACATTTAAAGTAATTGTGTTCAATTGGATTTTAGGGCCTCATCATAAATTGCACAAGAATTTACGTATTCTAACCAAATTTCTAACTTTTAAGAGTACCTTTTCAGAGTCATGGCACATCTGACGTTGCTGTTTGTTTACATTTATTTACTCCCTGCTCCTATATCTAGTACAATCGACAGAATTTTCCGTAATTGCTAGAAAGTGTTTTTTTTAGGCACAAGACTTCTCAAGCGAATGTTATTAATCTCGTTTTCTTTCTCCATTTGAACTGCGTGCTAAACAGTTATTGAACAAGTCAGACAGAACATCAAGGCCTTCCTGAAGTTTCCTAGTAAGAGCACGAGTCACTCGAACCTTGTAGATGATGGCAGTGTCGTCAGCAAAATTCTGGACTTCTTGGGTATAACGTATGCCACAGAAATCTTGAGCGCTTTTTCAAGTGGGCGTGTGTGGTATAATGTAAAAAAATAAGGATTTGTGCGTTGAGTATACTACCTTGATCAAAACAGTTCCCGGAATTTATTCAGGAAATAAAAAATACAAGATTATACATCAAAATCGATATTGTCCCCTTCAAAGTGCTCCCCATCGACTGCAGCGCACTGCTGCCAGTGCATGATCCAATCCTCGAATCATTTTTACTATTCGGTTTGCGGTATGGCCATCTGGACCATCTTCGATATTTCCATGTTCTCATCTAGGATACTGAAGTGAGTATCCGCGGTGCGGTTTCTTAGGTCGATCGAATAGGAAAAGTAGCAGGGAAGTAGGTGAATTCGGTGGTAGCTGAATGGTATTCGGCCTTGGAAATCATGTCTTTTGCGACGTCAACGCAGTTCTTTGTTTGGTTGAAATTTAGGTCTTTCGGCTCCAGCTTTGCAACGACACGTCTGAGATCCAAATCATTATCAAAATGGCTTGAACCGTTCCAAAAGTAATTTCCAACTCTGCTGCCATTTTTCTAATGGTATCAATTAGCGGTCTACGGTCATCCATTCTTTGATTTTGATGATGTTTTCGTCGGTTTTCGATGTCGATGGCCTACCACTACTCTCATCATAGTCCACGGGCTCACGGCAACTTCTGAAACGTTCGTGCCACTGATAAACGACTGTTTTTCTCAGAGTATCGTTGCCGAGACACTTTTCTAACATCTACAATGTCGTCGCAACATTAGAACCGTTTTGAACGCAAAATGTAATATAATTTCGTTGTTCCACATTCAATTCCATTTTGAAAATCGTACAAAACGCACACACTAAGACAATAAGCCAGCACAAGAACTTTGAACAACAACTTTTAACAACGACACAATTTTATTTACTTCTGTGCAGACTGAAGAACTTCTCATGACTGACGATGATGACGATGAATAAGTATTCGGTAGGTCGGGTACGTTCTCGCGAAAGCAGCTGATCAAACGAGGTTGCCAGAAGAGCAAGAAAACTAGGTCTAAATTTTGACCGTTAGCACCAGTTCGAGGATGTGGAGACACACTCTCAGATAGTGCTGCCAGAAACAACACTTTTTTTTCTTGTAGGGACACCCGAGTGATCCTCATAGCAAGAGATATGCGGAAATTCGATTCAACGATTTGGCAACGGTGTTTATTTTATTCACAGAGGCTGATAACACTAGCCGCAGTGCAAAATTTGCACGATTGGCTCAGATTTGACAGCTCTCGCTGCACGATTGGCTCAAAAAATGGCTGCTTCCGCATATTTCTTACTATGAGGATCGCTAGGACACCCTAAGTTATTTAAGGAAAATGGTTCTGAATCGGTTAATTCAAAAGCTACACACATGTTTTGTGGGAACGTTCCTTTGCAAAGATAAAACTGTTGACTTATAAATCTTGCCGATATCTCTTACCGTTAGTGAGTTAGTTTTTGATTTACTAATATAACGCCCGTTTCAGATGTGTTTTACTCAAATTTTTAAAAAATTCTCCAGTTTTCAGATACACAGAAAAAAGTAATGAGTTTTATCAGGCACGTAAAATCTCCCCCTCGATTGATTTCAAACCATAGTATATTTTAGATTTAGATTTTTATTTTATTTTTACTTGGTTATCAAGGTTTTCAGCCCTGGGCTGGTTCATCTCCCGTCGTAGTCACTTGAATACCTTTTGGGTATTTTCGTAACTTTTCCGGGGTGAGATTTGAACTCGTGACTCGGCGTGAGAGGTATGAATGTTAACCACTACGCCGGGGTTGTCCCACAAACCAAAGTAAGTGTAAACAACGAAATTGTTTGCAATCTTTCATACGCCATACAAACAGCCAATTTTCCATACAACAGACCTGATTCCAGCGAAATCTGGCTTAAATTTACATGAAAGATTCCATTCATTTATGCCAAATCTAGCATTTCTTTGATGTGCATTAGATAACGCAGAAAATTAAATTTTTCTTTCAAACTGTGAATAATATGCAATAATTAAAACCCTTTCAAATGCTGTTACGAAACAACTTTTTTGTCTGTCTCAACTGGAGAGATCAACTTTTTAAAAAGGTCTATAAGAGCTGATTTTTATGGGAACACCCCAAGCTACGCCGGAAAAAATGCTCTAATTCGGTCATTTTAAAAGCTATAGAAAAGTTTAAACAATCAAAGTTGCTTAAAATTGTTTTATCTACATTTTTTTTTGAAAAATATATGCTTTTATTTCTGCAAATAAAAAAAGTTTTTTTTTAGATTTTGCTGAACATTAGGACCATTCTAGTTTTTATTTACAACCACAGAAGGGCCTCATTATTAAAAACAACTTCGTAGAATTTTGCTCCAAAATTTCAAACTAAGGCTGAAAATGTATCTCTTCAGCTAAATTCGCATTCTGGACCACTGTGCATTGGATTCTGAGTAATCAGCTTTGGATGAAAAGACGGTGAACAAAAAAAATTTAGTTTGAACAAGAAACATATTTTGTAAGAAAAACTTTTGCTCCTCTAAAGTTTCCATCATGCAATGTATGAATGGTTGGTAGGTAACCTAATAACCTATCTTGAGGCAAAATTTTATTCATATCAATGGTGTTGCAAATCGGTTTAACATTAAAATGGATTTCTTTCAGTATAGGGCCTAGTATGAATTTTCTTTCAATATTTAAATTTAAAAATTTGATTAATTTTGTGATAGTCACCCATACAACACTTTTTTGTATGTGTCATTTTTCGATTATATTCAAGATTATATCAATTTAAAAAAATTTGGCCATTTTCAAAAGACAATCCAGATCAATTTTGGAAAAACTAAGCATGCAATGTGGCTTTTTGTAGTAAACTTTACATGTCCAGAAAGTTTCATTGAAATCCGAGAGGGTGCTGCCCACATTTTTTTGAGTAGGCACGAAATGCGTCTCTCGTAAAGTCAATTCAAAATGTTCTTATTTCAACATCGAAGGCATTAGAGCAAAATATGACAGTGGATTTAAAAACGTAAGTACTACAGTGCTAAACAAAAGTGTTTAAAAAAAAAAGTTTAATTAGCAAAGTGCTACAATTTAATCATACACCATATTAAAAAATTCAGCTTCTTAAACAAATTATTGGTAAACCAATACAACTGACTCAAAATGACTTTTTACAGCACTGTTGCCTTCATTCTACTATAATGCTTTGTCCAGACTACAGACTTGTAACTTAACACAAAGATGTTTTGAAAAGTATCTACAAGGAAAATGCCATCAAGATAGCCTTGTATTATGTTGCAACGCTATAGTATGATCGAAGTGTAACAGTTTGAAACTTGGTACCCAGGGGACACTTCTTTGCTTTTAAAGAATAATGAGCGTGGTAATTTACGAAATGTTTCCAAATAATTTTCGTCGTGCAATGTAGGTTCATTGGTATTATTGATGTTGTTGTTGTTGTTGTTGATGTTTATTAATGACACTTTACATCCATCTGACGCCACCGTGTCAGGGTATTATTGATGTTTTGTGCTCTAAAAATTGTTAATAGGCGATTATGACGAAGTAGTGTTTCAACCTACTGCTTGGACTGTACGAGTATTAAATAAAGTCCGGACAGAGAGGTAAAGAAAGGGGAGGTCCTGGACGGAAAAGAAGGAAGGATCGGGGGAGTGGTGGGGGGGGGAGCCCCCCCCCCCCCCCCCCCCCCCCCCCCCCCCACCCCCCCCCCCCCCCCAAAACACAAAAAACCGCGAAAAAAAAAATATATAATAAAAACACATCACACATACAACAAAAAAAAAAAAAAGTTAAATATTTTATATATTATTTATACACAAAAAACACACACTAAAAAAAAAAGGGATGGACAAGGTTTTGTTTGGGGAGTGTAACACCACCGTTTATTTTTTTTTTTTAAAAAATCCCCGGACCCCCGTTTCCCACTTTTTTGCCACATCTCGGACGTAGAGGTTGTGGTTAGGCTTCCCGACCAGAAGGAAACAACAAAATTATTTCAAGTGTTGTTATTTAGTTACGCTGTTTTTATAACAAAGGTTGCTAGAATTAAGATCGCGGATGTAGTTAAAATAACAGAAATTGTAACAAAAAATCCTCAAGAAGTAACAAATCAAAAACAAACTATGATATAGATATAACATAAACAAAACAAACTTTGTAACGGTTTTGTTACGATGTAGCAAAATTATATCAGCTATTATTAGAATCAATCTATTTCTTCACGCAGATTGTGACTCCCAGGGTTTTATATCTGAATTTGTTATAAATATGATATACAATTATCCAGATATAAACATCTTCAACAAATTTATACCATAATCAGTTAGTCGTAACAAGATTTGTTATAATTTTGATATTTTTATGTTATGCCCTTCTGGTCGGGTTAAAAACCCCCCCTCTATCTCTAACATTGGGGTGGGTTCCCGGTTTTACTTTTTCCCCTATTACCAGGACCTTTTTTTTAGTTGTGGCAGTTGATTTTGGGGGTTTTGGTTTTTGGAGGCGGGTATATATTTTAAATTTGTACTGGCCTGGCCCTCATTTCCTCAACTGAAGAAAAAAACCGGGGTCCCAAAAAATTTTTCTAAATGTCTGTACGGAACTTTTAAAATGTCTATACTTGTCTGTATTCAGGATATTGTCGAATGTGCTAGACATAGAGAATTCAACAGTACACCCCCCCTCCCACCCCACCCCACTTTACTCACTTCACAAAAATTATGAACGTTTAGTCTCATAATATGTTTCGAAAGACAAAAATTCTTCGATTGTTTGAATATTATTTAGCTTATTTTGTACATGATGAATTTCACGCCAACTCATCGACTGTTTGACAGCGCCCTCTCAAAATCGAATGAAACTTTGTGGCTGTGTAGACTATGTCTTTTCAAGCATCTTTGCAAACTTTGTTTTGCAGCATTTATCTAGACTACCATTTGACTTTGGCTTAAGTTTTTCAATCGTTTTTTTTTAAATCAACATAACTCAAAAAGGACAAGACTTACAAAAAAATTATGTATGGGTGACTTCTGGAAAAATGTCTTAACTTTTGTGAAAAAAATGTAAAAATTGTAAAATCGATTTTTACACGCTAAAAAAAGATATTTTAAAATTTAAAGTCAAGTCAATCTTAGAATTGGACGAAATTTTTTCTTAATAAAGAAAATATAATTGTCTAAAAGTTCGCTATACATCGTGAGATGTGCAATTTTAAGGAAAAAAAGTTTTTCTAACTACAAATTTTCCATGTCCTAGTTTTACCGTGTATCGCGCCACCTCGTCTGATAGTTTGGTCCTGAAACCTCAAAGAAGCCAATTAAATTTAATCATAATGCCAAATTGGGTTTTTTTAATTGCGTTTGAATGTTTGAAAAATCAAGGCTACCATTTGGAAAGGGCTTATTTTTAAATTATTAATTTTTTAAAACTTAAGTGATAATACAATTAAATCAGGTGGTTGATCTTGTCATAGTCTACATGGTCTACATACCCACAAAGTTTCATTTGATTCTGAGAGGGTGCTGCCAATCACGAAGACGAGTTGGCGAGAAATTCGTCATATACATGTCCTAATTTTTTAAACTGTTAGAAACTTGATGGACATATATTGTATTTATTGTATATAATCAAAAGATTCTCAACTTTCTCTAATCTGGTAATCTCGAACTCCATCCATTTTTTTCAACTCCCTGATACTTTCAAAAGTGCTGCAGCTTATTAATTTTATTTTTTATAGTTGTGTCTTAAAATATACTTTTCATTTCTCGGAACGGTTTCGAAGACTTCTTAAAGGTTTTTGAATTTTTGTGATTATTGTTTGCTAAACTTCAAAACAAAAACTTTAAATGCATTTTTTGTACAGCTCTTCATAATATTTGGTGTTCTCTTTTAATTATGATGCATTTCAGCTTAAAGCTTTGCCTCTAGTTTAAAATTCAGTTAATCAAGATTTGAATGAATAATTTAAAATCCTGATCAGACTTCGGAGCAGATGTTGAAATGCATTTGAAACCGTTTAAAAATCCTGAAAGTACTGTTTTAAAACGTTTTTCGCTCAAGAAAATGCCGCCTAGTAATTTTTTCTTCTAAGCCGATTAAGACAAATTTTTAAAAAACCCCAATCCTCTCAAAAAACCCCTCCCATTCCCATTTTTATTAAAACCTAAATTCCCCTGTTCACCTTTTTAATTCACAATTTGTGAATTTATATATATAAAAATGGATTTCTGTCTGTCTGTCTGTCTGTCTGTCTGACCCTAATAGGCTCGGAGACTACTGAACCGATCGGCGTGAAAATTTGTATGCAGGGGTTTTTGGGGCCGGGGAAGGTTCTTAAGATAGTAAGAGACCCCTCCCTCCTCTGAAAGGGGGGGCTCCCATACAAATGAAACACATATTTCTGCATAACTCGAGAACTGATCAAGCAAAGGAATCCAAATTTAGCATGCGGAAGTTTTTGGAGGCAAGAAATGTTTCTATGGTAGTTTGAGACCCCTCCCCTCTCTAGAAAGGGAGGCTCCCATACAAATGAAACAGAAGTTTCTGCATATCTCAAGAACTAATCAAGCAAATGGAACCAAATTTGGCATGTGGGGTTTTCTGGTGGCGAAAAATGTTTCTATGGTGGTTTGAGACCCCTCCCCTCTCCTAGAAGGGGTGCTGTCATACAAATGAAACTGAAATTTCTTCATAACTCTAGATCTAATAAAGCAAATGGAACCAAATTTGGCTTGCGGGGATTTTAAAGGCAATAAATGTTTCTACGGTGGTTCGAGACCCCTCCTCTCTCTCTGGTAGGGGGGGGGGCTCCCATACAAATGAAACACAAGTTTCTGCATAACTCGAGAACTAATCAAGTAAATGGAACCAAATTTGGCAGGTAGAGGTTTTTGAAGGCAAGAAATGTTTCTAAGGTAACTCAAGACCCCTCCGCCCTCTGTAAGAGGGGGGCTCTCATACTAATGAAACACAAATTTGTGCATAACTCGAGAACTAATCAAGCATATGGAACCAAATTTGGCATGTGGAGGTTTTTGGAGGAGAGAAATGTTTCTATGGAAGTTTGAGACTCCTCCGCCATCTGGAAGGGGGAGGGAGGGGAGTTTCCAAACAAATCCAACACAAATTTCTGCATAACTCGAGAACTAATCAAGTAAATGGAACCACATTTGGCAGGTGGAGGTTTTTGAAGGCAAGAAATGTTTCTAAGTTGACTCGAGCCCCTCCCTTCTCTGAAAGGAGGGCTCATATACAAATGAAACACAAATTTCTGAATAACTCGAGAACTTATCAAGTTAATGGAACCCAATTTGGCATGTGGAGGTTTTCGAAGGCAAAAAATGATTCTATTGTGGTTTGAGACTCCTCCGCTCACTGAAAGAGGGGTCTCTCATACAAATGAAACACGAATTTCTGCATAACTCGATAAAAATTAAAGCAAATGGAACCAAATTTGGCATGTGGAGGTTTTTGAGAGAAATAAATGTTTCTAATGTGGTTTGAGACCCCTCCGCCTTCTGGAAGGGGAGACTCCCATAAAAATGAAACATAATTTTTAGCATAACTCGAGAGCCAATGAAGCAAATGAAACCAAATTTGGCATTTGGCATGTTGAGGTTTTTGGAGGCAAGAAATGTTTCTATGGCAGTTCAATACCCCTCCCCATTTTGAAGGGGGGGGGGGCTCCCATACAAATAAAAAGCAAATTTCTGCATAACTCGAGAACTAATCAAGTAAATGAAACCACTTTTAGCATATGGGGGTTTTTGGAGGCTAGATTTCTATATACATAAAAATGAATTTCTGTCTGTCTGTCTGTCAGACCCTTATAGACTCGGAAAGTTCTGAACCGACCAACGTGAAAATTTATATGAAGGGGTTTTTGGGGCTGGGAAAGGTTCTTATGATTGTTTGAGACCCTCCTCTCTCTCAGGAAGGGGCGCTCTCATACAAATGAGACACAAATTTCATCATAACCCGAGAACTAATCAAGCAAATTGAATCAAATTTGGCATGTGGGGGGTTTTGAAGGCAAGAATGTTTCTATGGTAGTTCAAGACCCCTCCCCTCTCTGAAGAAGGGGGGGGGGGGGGGCTTCAAACAAATGAAACTCAAATTTTTATTATAATCGATGAGCCCAATGTGATGGTTCGAGAACTAATCAAGCAAATGGAACCAAATTTGGCATGTGGGGGTTTTGAAGTCAATGATTGTATGGTGGTTTGAGAAACCACCCCCCTCTGGAAGGGAGGGCTCCCATACAAATGAAACACAAATTTCTACCAAAAATGAGAATTATCCAGGTTACTTAAACACAAAACGTGTATTTCTCGGGTAAGAAGCATGTTTTGATAGAAGTTTGAACCCCTGCTTATTCAAGAAAAAAAAAACTCATTTCGAAAAAAAAACCATAAACGTGCCAGTTATATTAAATTTTCCTTCATTTAGTTGCAAGCGTAGCAGCGCACGCACCGGGTTCAGCTAGTACCCCTAAATTAATTTCATTCGCCCCCTAAAAAAATATTTTAAAGTACTATTTATGTACTTTTTAAAATAGAAACTACTATAGTGCAAAACACGACGCCCCCCCAATCCAAGTTTTTAATTTTTTCAAAAATTTCCACACCCCACAAGAAACAAAAAATAAAAACAAAAGAAAAAAAAAAAAAAGTGTTTTAAAAAAAAAAAAAAACGATTTTTTTAACAAACAACCCCCGCCGCCGGCTCTCAAATAATACAAAAAAAAAAACACCTCAAAAAAAAAGGCAGCTATGGTGATGCTTAAAAATCTTTTCGTTAGTTTTCAAAATAATACAATATTGCTTCAAACTGAATGTTCAAGGGGTTTAAAAATAAGTTCATGAAACAACTAAGAAGTAAAATAAGTGGCATGTACATTTTTATGAATGTAGAACACTCAATACTCATGAAATAAATCATATTTACAGGTTCTGAGAAAAATGTCATCAAATAAAACAAATCCTTAAACAACTTGAAATGAAAAATAGCTTCAACAAGTAAAATCATTTCAGATTAATTAGTTTATTATTTATGAATATCAACGCTTGTTTAAGTCTGCAGCTTTATTGTAGTGTCAGTATAATGTATGTTACCTGTATAAGGTCTGTATACTGTAAGAAGTATCATGGTCGAAAATACTATATTGTGGGTTTAAATAAAATATCCATATGGACGTTTTCAACCACATGTTTTTTTTTGTTTGATTTTAGTATTTTTCTGTCGTTCACCATGCCGTTTACCATGCATTATAAGCAAATATAGTAGATTTGTCATCATTATGGAAAATGTCATGATTTCAACCGTACTGAAATCATGGTTAATTTAATTGAGTAACGCTGTAGAAATGAAAACAAGTGTTGTCTACAAAAATAGTACTTTCAACTATGATCCTTCTTTCAGTGTATATATGAACAAATCAACAAAGATTTTTCATTAGGGCCTAACTGACAAGTGTAAACAATGGCTGCTTCCGTTAATTTCTCGTGACACAAAGGTTACCCATTTAACCGCCCAAACACAATGAACGGAAACGGAACGGCAAACAGCAAGTTTGACAGTTGTTGCAAATGACCTCGATGTGTCTGAACCCAAATTTCCAGATACCACCGATAATATAAAAGACTCGTATTAGGTTTTAATACAGCGTTCGGTTTATTCATTCGATCTCGAAAACGATTACTAACCAACTGACTATGCT
This sequence comes from Aedes koreicus, assembly GCA_024533555.2. Classification (NCBI taxonomy): domain Eukaryota; kingdom Metazoa; phylum Arthropoda; class Insecta; order Diptera; family Culicidae; genus Aedes; species Aedes koreicus. The sequence goes on along the minus strand of JAHHFK020001498.1, from coordinate 190,782 downwards.
CGCAAACGCCGCGTACTCTGACCCTAACCTTCTCTTTTCCACACTCTCTCTATTGTGCTCTTCTAATATGATTCTTACGAGGGGTGTTGAAATGGTAATATTCTACTCTACAATGTCCAATAAGAATCGGCTTTGATCTAGCCTGTTTTCTTTCCGACAAGCAAGCTAACTCAGATCGGGCTTTTCCGTTGCCGTTGCCGTTCAGCTTCCGTTATCGTTATGTTTGGGCCATAACCCTCCAATTCTATCGGATAGGTGAAATCTTCCTCTTCGGAATGACCGTAGGGGATTGATTGGGCGAGTTTTCAATGACGAGGTATGCGCGGAAAAAGCCAGTGTTTACGTTTGTCAGCTAGGCCCTAATGAAAAATCTTTCTCGAAATGCCTGTATAAGTACAGACATGTCTGTATATCTGGCATCCCTGGAGCAAATGTCAAAATCAAATTAGAGGCATCATTCTACACGCGCACATCTTCAAAATGCGGGTGCTCAGATTTTAAAAACACGGTTAAAAAATGCGTCAAGTTTAAGTCGACCAAATTTTGATCGTTGCACTTTTAATGAAGGGTCCAGGTCATGTTCTTGACGTGACCGACCAGCCTGAGCTACATTATTGCCCCGAGACTTTCAATGAGCGTTACTCCCACTCGAACAGCTTATAAATACAACTTCGTTAACCTCTCAATTAGCTCTGACTGAACCTCGTCATGCATATGGCTGGAAGACGAAAGCTCAATCGAGGCGAAATTAATTCCAAGTTGTCATCCGATTTTATCCTTCCTTTGAGTATCTATCTCGCTAGAGTGCTTCAAAATGCATGTGCTTTCATTCAATATAAACGCACTTTTATCTTGCAGCTCAGTAGTCGTAAAAACGTTCAGGCTGATGTGCTTGGCATCCCTCTAGGGTCAGATAAGAGGATCTGCCGTAATAATATGCTGATGGCAGAGAAGAAAAAGGGAGAAAAAAAAAACTCGAGCCTCAACTTTTAGTTCGCATATTTTGTCTCATTCGCCAACGTCATCATCGTGGCATCGGCTTCATACGCAGAAAAACTTTCCTCTTGTACTTTTTGCTTAAGCTGGAGGAATTTTCCAACTCGTACCCGAGAAGCGAACATTCAAATTACGTTCCGCTTTTTTGTTGTGTACTGTGCATTGTTGTATTCATTACTTTTGTAATTGCTTTAACGTTGTTTTGCCGTTAAACTGTCAAAACAAGTTAAACTAGAGTATAAGCAAAAGTTGGTGCGCTCGTTCCGTGAAAGGGACAATTTGGTCGCTGACATTATTCGAGGCCATTCGGTTCCATTTTTATACTCTTATCATCCCCCAGTGAACACGCAAACAGTCGATTCTCAGAAAATCTGATTCGTATTGGAAACTTGTTGCCTTTGGGAAGCGGGCGGTTGTGTCCTGGTGTCGGCCAAACCGGAAGATCTTCAATTTCCTTTACTCGAATTGTTTCCGCCTATGTTAGGTCTATGCCCATCCGGTGAGTGGCGGGCTGTGGGGATTTTATTTTAATATTTCATGGCCGGCAGTCGAATCGTTCCACAATATGATGCCCAAACTTCCGCCCAACTTTACTGTGTCTTGTTACAAATATATAATCTGTATCTTTCCACTTTCCCTGATGGCTATTATTATTCGCAAACTTCATACTACTGACCCTGAAGCAAAGTCAGTAACCACAATAATCATGAAAATTTTCTTACCAACCATCATCGTCACTGGAACAAGGACCTGCCATAAGCTAAACTCTCTTGTTTCGTTGTTGCACCAAACCGGTACTCAAGGCTGGGTGTGATGGTATGTGTTGTATGTTTTCCTCCCAGTGACATAAATACAAGTTTCACTTATTTGCTTTGAACGATAACCAACAGAAATGGAATTGGTCGTACGTACGAGAAAAACATGCCAGATGTATCTGGCCACACATGTCGTCCTTCGTTGGATGAAGAAACAATGTTTATATAAATATATATTCCACACAAATGGCAAAGGTGATTCCGGAACGGCAACAGCCAGCTTCTTGAAAAGTTGGAACAACTTGGATACACATATAAATTAATCTTATTCTGTTGTTTCTTATTTCTGGCAGCTGATGTGCACCAGCACACTTGGATGAGTTCACAGACTCGATGACGAGCCAAGAAAGGTCATCATTTTTCTGGGCAGGTCGATGTGTTAGCATTTGGGAAATGGACTGGTTTACTGGAAAAGTTTGACTGTAGCGAGCGAGACGCAGGTGAAGATTTCGTAGCTTAATTATAAGCGAATTATGATGATGAGAGCAATGAGTATTCTGATTGTGTGTTTTGAACCGGTGAGAATTGAAGAGCTGTCACTGTAATTTGAACAGTTATTTTTTTACATTGTGTGTGATTAAGATTTAGTTTTTCAAGTTAGTTTTAACCCAAGCAACATATCCGTCATAACTGATTGCAGCAACTTAATTCTATTCTCTTCCAACCTCTATACAATCAGTTATTCAAACCATCCTGGAAAATACTATATTTAGTATTTTTCTTAGTAGCATTAATATTTGTGGCATATTTGTAATATGAAAAAATATTAAAACGGCGAGGCCCCCTATGTAGCGTTGGGGGAAAAATAAGATTAAAGAATAAGCTTTAATTAAATAATACATTTGATGAATAAGTTAATCAACGAATATTTTCGGATCGTGAGAGAGAGAGAGGAAACGGAGACAACCGTCCTTCAGTCTCGATTTTGTAGGTTTAGGTGAGTCGTTGGGAGTGACATGGCTAAGAAGGTTTCTGTCACATAATTTGTCCTGACTTCTTTGAGAAAGACCTGGTTGATGAACCTAGGTTTAAGCGCCATTTTTCGCTCTATGAAATGAGTAAACGAAAAAAACTGATTGCACCCAGGAAAGAACTCAAACCTTACATAAACCTGTACATAATACACCAGGGAATAGTTAAATAGGCTTCGCAACATTTCTACCCATGGGGTTTTGAATTTTGCGGGATACACTATAAGGGCACACTCGAAGTATATAGTAATATTACATCACTGCCCACAGAATTGGGATGTGAGAATTGTTGGTATGTAAGGATATAGGAAGAAAAAAAAAATCATTTACCTTTTGATAAATTAGGAATGGTATCTACCAAAATACCTGCTTTGCTTGAAATTACTTCTGTTTAGAGCTTGGTTCGTGGTTTGTTTCGTTAGTACCTGGCAGGATTTTCCAACCATTTTTGCGGGTTTGGCTTAAATTTGATTTTGAATTCTTCAGCAAAACTTCCTCTCGAAGATGTTTTACATCGTTCTTGCCGATGCGCACCTTAGATAACCAACTGATTTCTTACTTTTTATTTATTTTTAATTTTATTTGTTGTTGACAGTAAGCAAACATTTTAACAAAAAGAACCAATTGATTAATACATCAAACCTACACTTCCAATTAGTATGTGTTGTAACGTGGCGAAGCACGAAGCAGAGCACGGGGTGTTATCCCAAGAATCACGATGGAGGCGTAGAAAAGTAAATCGCGGACTTTCTATTTCGGGACGAGTAGAAACACGCGTTTTCTATTTAACATTAAAGGTCACCTCGAACAAGTGTGCATGCGGAAGTCTTCGGCGGGCAAGCCCCAGGCCGGAGGATCCGGAACGAAACCTAGTGCTGTGAAGGCGATCGATCAGCGAAGTAGTTCTACGGAGGATGTCGATACGATGGAAGTTATGGTCGGCGAGATTTGTACATTGAATAGTAGTTCGAGTGCTGCTGTGCTACTGTGGTACCGACATTCGTGTATTGGGAGTCCTGGATACAACCGTTGATTACCGTGGGATGCAAACCAATTTACCGTTGTGTGTAGATTCTTCGAAGAATCCGCTGCTCGGAAGAGAGTGGCTCCCCAAAGACTAAACCATTAATTTGTTTTTGCATTGTTTCCAAGTTTGCATTTTTCACACAGGGGAGAGATGTTGTACCTTTCATGCCATACCTTCCATAACACATCCATTATAAACCAAAAATGTCCTCACCTTGATATACATGAACATTGTACCCCATCTGTAAAACAGTAATAAACAAGCGAAATAGAAAACGCGTGTTTCTACTCGTCCCGAAATAGAAAGTCCGCGATTTACTTTTCTACGCCTCCATCGTGATTCTTGGGATAACGCCCCGTGCTCTGCTTCGTGCTTTGCCCCGTTACAACAGTATGGACAAAGATCACAAGATGAATAATGGAACAGTTCCGAAACGCGACAAAAATACTGTCCAACACCTGATGAGTGGAGTCTAATCCAAAATCATAAAATTCTGGAAGTAAAGTTGCTTTCATTCATTTTTCTAAACTAAGAGAGCAAGACTTGAATTAAATGATACAGTTTCATTTAAACATTTTACCGAGAACTGAGTGAGATTTATTGGTTGGCAATGTGCTTGATTTTATAAGCAAGGCTGTGAGCAAACCATTTGTTATTCAACCTGTTCTCATGCAAACAATACTACAGTCCAAAAATGGGAGTCCGAAAATTCACATAATAAATAAAAATATATGTAGATCCAGAAATTGTAAATAAACAGATTTGTTTTGATTCCTAAATTTCTAGGTTTTGTTTTGAACATAAATATTTTTCTAATAAATGCAGCATGGCTTTTATCTAAAACATCAATGCCATTTGATGTAAAACATGGAATAAGTTTGAAATAACGCAAACTTATGCTGACCAGAATAAACTATGCTTGTTTTCAAATTTAAATGAAATATTTTTGTTCTCAAGGTACTTTTTTTTTATTCAAATAATGGCGTTAATCATGAAAGATAAATTTTAATTTAGGACATCGTATACGCATTAAATTTTATCATGAAGTTTGAGATACTTATTATGGAAATATTCAATATAACCTGTCATTGAACATGGCATTAGCAGGGGCTGGATAGTCAAGAAGAAAATGGATACATAGACTGTTCCGAAAAGTATAAGTACGCTTGCTTTCTCAAATAGAAAAGACCATACTGTGATTTTTGATTATTTTATTCTGAAACATAGTAAATAACAATGTTTTCTTTGCATCTTCATTTCAATTTGCTTGATTTTTCGTGGGGTAGGCGAGTTCTCTAACTTTTCCCTTAACACTACTCATAAGCTTCTGCACTGTGCTCCTACCATTTTCACCACTTTTGGCCAATTTTTCTTAAATTTTTAACACTATCTGCTAGTTTCATGTGTTTTCTCTGCTTCGCTTTCGTCAAAGCCCAGAAAGTTTCGATAGGGCGAATCTCTGGGCAGTTTGGTGGATTCATCTCCTTTGGTACAAATACGACATTGTTCCTTTTGTACCACTCTAGTCATGGCAGGAAGCAAGATCAGTCCAAAAGATTGTAGGTTTGTTATGCTGTTTGATTAAGTGTAGCAACCTTTTTTGCACACACGTAGATTTGACCATTCATTGTGTATGTCATAATGAATGGAAGAGATATTTTTCCACATCCGGATATGGCCTGCCACACCATTACCTTCTTGCCGAGTTTTTCGGTGTAAATGGCTTTCACTGATCCAGGCACATCCTTTCCCTTCGGCGAGGTATAAAACTGTGGTCCCGGCAGAGTTTTATAATCGAGGTTTATGTAGGTTTCATCGTCCATGATAACACAGCCTGATTCTTTGGTCAGCTGTTTGTCGTTCAGCTTTCGAGCTCTCGATTTCACAAATTCAGCCTGTTTGGTGCTTCGTTTTGGCTGCTTCTGCTTCCGACGAGTCTGCAGGCCCATTCCCTCCTTGGCACGCATAACATAAGTCGCCGAAGTACTTAGCTTTTTCGCCACATCTCGGACTGATGCTGAAGGATGACGCTTGAAATAGTTCCTTACCTTTCAGTCGATTGTAGGGTCAGTGGGATCGGGGTTTCTACCCCGTCTCAAGGAATCTACGAAAGAGCACTGTTGTTGATACTTCCGTAATGCAGTTTGAACTGCTCCGACGCTGACACCTTCTTTCTTATGGTTGGTATTGTGTTCGAAAGAAATTTCTTTCTCTATCCCAAACCCATGTTAAATTCCGTCTACTGAAACGGAAAAGTAAAGAATCGAAAATAAATTTCTGTTGCAGTATCCGCCACACTAGTCGGCAGTGTTTCACTCCCTTCAAGTATATATGTTGAATTTTATAGATTTCGCCACGCTGAATTCAAATATGGGCTCAGAAATGCTGTAACACGTCCAGTTTTTGAGAAAAATGTGATTAAAATTCACAAAAACACGTATTTCCGTAGTAATATGATCTACCTCATCAACAACCAGAATATTGGCTCTGCCCTTTGCAAGTTGGACTTGGATTTTATGGAATGGACCTCCCTGAATCCATTCGTGAACACAGATTTTTCGTAACACGTAAGATTGATGAAATAAACCGGGATTTCATTCACAAAATTACGAATTTTCATAAAAATCAAGATTTTCTATTTTGAAAACATGAATTTCAGCTCCGCCCTTTGAATGCTGGGCTTGGATTTTATGAAATGGACCTCCCTGAATCCATTCGTGAACACAGATTTTTCGTAACACGTAAGATTGATGAAATAAACCGGGTTTTCATTCACAAAATTACGAATTTTCATGAAAATCAAGATTTCCTATTTTGAAAACATGAATTTTCGTTCCGCCCTTTGAATGTTGGGTTTGGATTTTATGAAATGAACCTCTCTGAATCCATTCGTGTTGAAAAAAATGAGTTTTTATTCACAAAATTGCGAATTTTCATGAAAATCAAGATTTCCTATCAGTCAGTCAGTCAGTCAGTCAGTCAGTCAGTCAGTCAGTCAGTCAGTCAGTCAGTCAGTCAGTCAGTCAGTCAGTCAGTCAGTCAGTCAGTCAGTCAGTCAGTCAGTCAGTCAGTCAGTCAGTCAGTCAGTCAGTCAGTCAGTCAGTCAGTCAGTCAGTCAGTCAGTCAGTCAGTCAGTCAGTCAGTCAGTCATTTAGTTGAAATTTTCTCTATATTTTTCAACTTAAATTCACTTTGTTTTCTTTTTCCTTTTATAGTTCTCCAAAGGTGTTTGCCTCTGTAGCATCCAGCAGTAGTCCGCTAGCATCGCTGGGCTCCATTTGCCAGCAAAGTTCTTTTCAGTCTGTGCGATATCTTGATGAAATCGTTCTCCATGTTCATCTGAGACGGCTCCCATATTCTCTGGGAAGAAGTCCAGATGAGAATGCAAAAAGTGCAATTTAAGTGACATATTACATCCCAGTGCAGCATACGAATCAACCAGCTCTTGAACGATGTGTACATAATCCGGAGACTTTTCATTTCCCAAGAAGTGACCACAAACCTTTTGGAACGCATTCCATGCTCGTAACTCTGTCGCGTTAAGAGTTTGCTGAAAATTGTCGTCTTTAAGGAGTTTCCTAATTTGAGGGCCAACAAATACTCCTTCTTTCACCTTGGCTTCGCTCAATCTCGGAAACTTTTTCCTCAAAAAACAATATGGTTCTCCTTGAATATCCAGCTTTTTGACAAAATTTTTGATCAACCCAAGCTTAATATGTAGCGGAGGTAGTAAAATTTTGTCCCTGTCGACAAGAGGCAGATTTGACACATTTTTCTTCCCAGGTACCATCTCGGTACGTGCTGGCCAATGCTGCTGGTGGTAATGTTTATCCCTCGCACGACTGTCCCATTCGCAGAGGAAACAACAATGCTTTGTGTAGCCTCCTTGAAGCCCAGTGAGCAATGCCACTACCTTAAGGTCTGCACAGAGATTCCACTGGTGTTCCGAATATTTGATCTTTTCCAAAAGTGTTTTTATGTTCTCATAAGTTTCCTTCATGTGAGCTGCAAATGCAACTGGCACTGAAGAATACTTATTTCCATTGTGCAGTAACACTGCCTTCAAGCTTTTGCTTGAAGCGTCGATGAAGAGCCTCCAGTCAGTTGCGTGATACTCTAACTGTAGCTCTTCCATTAAACCTTCGATGTTGTTGCAAAAGACAAGATCACCGTCCATCGAAAAATATTTAATGTTATCTGAATGTCTCTTCCTATAAGATGACACCTTTACATCTTTTTCCAGGACATTCCACTGCTTTAGCCTTGAAGCTAGCAGCTGCGCTTTGGTCTTGGGTAGCTCCAAATCTCGAATCAAATCGTTCAGCTCCTCTTGGGTTATAACATGCGGTTCCTCAGACTCCGAAGGTAAAAAATCTGGATCATCCTGAAAGCTTTTCTCAGATTCGCCTGGTTCCGAATCCAACTCATCAGCACGTCCAGCAATATTTGGAGATATTGGAACTGGCATTGCTTCGGAGTGCAATGTTGGCCTTGATGGGTATTCGATTTTATGCTTCAAAGCTTTGGAAAATCCATGAATTTTTGTCAAACAAAAGTAACAATCGCTCATGTGATTGGTTGGATTAGTCCACACCATAGGTTTGGCAAAAGGTAAGCCTTTGTGCGTACCTTTCATCCAACCAAGCAATGTTCGGTAGCATGAGCAACAGGAGTATGTTGGAACCCATGGAAACTCACGATTTGGAAGCTCCTTGTCAAAATACAGCTGATATGCTGTCTCCAACAAAGGTGTAAACCCCTTTCTCTGTTCCTTCAATATCACGTCTCCACAAATGCAACAAAATTTTTGCGGATCGTTCAGACAAATTCGCGACATTTTTACAAAAATAAAAAAACGCGTCCGTAACACTCAAATAGCTAGCTTTGAATGAATAAAAAATGATTGTGCAAGGCTGAAGAGAGTCAACATGAGCATTAATTGACGCCAAAGCAAGACAGCAATAATGACACAAATTTTGTGCCGCAAATACGCCAATAGACCTTTTCGACATTTAATCGTCTTTCTTTGTCTAACATGCGGGGATTAATGCACGGTTTGGTTTCCCACAACTTCGTTGACTTCTCACTCGCACTGCTTCGATTCAAATCTTGCAGTAGTGTGCGCAAATTAAACGTCAAAAAGCTCTATAAAATGCCGCATTAAGCTACGTGCTTGAGGATTCTTGCTTTCTTTTTTAACATATCTTTTCCTTATTCTCTCGAGCAATAGTGACTAACACAGAGTCTTTTGTCTCTGTCTATTCTTTTGTTTTTTGAGTGTTTGCGTGTTTTAATGCTGTCTTGCTCACTCCTATCCTAACTTAAAAATACGGCACTGCTGAATAGAGTATTTAATGAGGCGTTTCTGAAGGGCTCTGTGCAGCTGACTTTTGAATTAATGAATGAACTTTGAAGGTCTTCAGTTCCCAAACTGCTGTAAGAAGCAACATCAATATACTCAATATACTCAAAGAGGCACAGCTAAAGGGATCGTTCATAAATTACGTTATGCTTTGAGAGGGAGGTGGGGGGGGGGGGGGGGTTTAAAAAGTGACGATGCATACAAAAATTTTCAAAAATCCATACAAAAAATGTGATAAAGAAAGGAGGGGGTTAAAAATCTGTATTTTTGAGCGACGTAATTAATGGACGGGTCTTGATTTTCATGAAAACTCGTAATTTTGTGAATGTAAACCCGGTTTTTACATCAACCTTACGTGTTACGAAAAATCCGTGTTCACGAATGAATTCAGGGAGGTCCATTTCATAAAATCCAAGCCCAACATTCAAAGGGTGGAGCTGAAATTCATGTTTTCAAAATAGAAAATCTTGATTTTTATGAAAATTCGTAATTTTGTGAATGAAATCCCGGTTTATTTCATTAATCTTACGTGTTACGAAAAATCTGTGATAACGAATGGATTCAGGGAGGTTTATTTCATAAAATCCAAACCCAACATTCAAAGGGCGGAGCGAAAATTCATGTTTTCAAAATAGGAAATCTTGATTTTCATGAAAATTCGTAATTTTGTGAATGAAAACCCGGTTTATTTCATCAATCTTACGTGTTGCGAAAAATCTGTGTTCACGAATGGATTCAGGGAGGTCCATTCCATAAAATCCAAGTCCAACTTGCAAAGGGCAGAGCCAATATTCTGGTTGTTGCTTAGGTAGATCATATTACTACGGAAGTACGTGTTTTTGTGAGTTTAAATCACATTTTTCTCAAAAACTGGACGTGTTACAGCATTTCTGAGCCCATATTTGGATTCAGCGTAGCAAAATCTATAAAATCCAACCAGAAATGCCGACGGGAGCGAAAAAAGTTCCGATTTTGCCGACTAGTGTCACTTTAATTTTTCCCCCCCCTTTTCCCCCCCCCTCCTTTTTTTTTTTTTTTTTTTTCCCCCCCCACAACAAAAAAAAAATTTTTTTTTTTTTTTACCCCTTTTTTTTTTTTTCTGCTTTTTTATTTTTTTCCCCCTTTTTTTTTACAAAAATAGATATTTTTTTGTTTTCTATTTTAAACATACACTCTAAATTTAGAATATTGGGCTTGGTAATGAATAACCGAAATCACAACAGCTGAGTAGCTTCGGTTTATAAGTATCGATTTGGTAATCGATTTTGTACTAAATCTCATTAATTTTGTCATTTCGCTACTGAATTCCGGTAAATATCTTGACAGAGTTCCTCAAATAAGACTATTGAGTGAAACCAGTTGGATTTGCTGTTTATTTATATAAATATTTATTTATCTTAATTCATCGGACAAACTTAAAATTAAAAATTCCTCGAGAAAACTAATCGAATAAAAACACAACAAAAAATGGCACCGTTTTCTTTTTAACTTGCCATCAAAATATAAAAGTGGTCTCCAGTATAAATGTTGCTGAAGATACTGGTTTAATACTCTTTCAAACGCTGAACAAATATGAGAACAAACAGATTTGATTGGTTAGCTCCAGGTGGCGCAGTGATTGCCTTTCTCCCGACTGGGTCTGGTATCAATTCCAGCTGGCCCTAATGGGATTTTCTGAGACCTAAGATCTCTGATCACGTCTTCCTTCGGAAAGAATGTAAATTCCTATGTGTTGATGAGTTTAAAATGTCGGATCCGGGTCGATTCCCTGATTTATCGAACCAGCTTAAGAGGCTGAAAGTTACGGTAACACAGCCCTAAAAAAGGAACAATTGCAGTTCGAGTTCTCAATCAAACGAGCTCAAATTTTTAGAGTGAGCAAAAATACACTTCGAACTGAATCACGTAATCATGAACTAAATAACTTTTAAAGTGCAAAATTATGAAAACGTGAACTAGTTTACGGTCCGTTTTCATTTTCGGGAACGCTTTTTTTTTTTCTGTGTATGATCAGAACAGGATTTGCCACACTCTCTAGGGAATAACAGTACAAGCCCACGTGAATGCCTGCTTGCATCTCTTCCAATGTAGTTACATTTTTCTTTTCTCAAAATAGATCTTTGAATAGGCGCCAAATCCGACAAATAATATTCAGTAGCCGAAATATTCCCACATGATTTCGGGACACAGAAGCCGACATAACCCTTACTTTTCCGAGAACACCTTTCCAGCGACACGGGCAGACACACAGCATAATAGAACCTACCTCTGTTTATGGCAATATGCCTTATTGGTTTGCGACATGAATGCCTATTTCCTAAAATGGTGGTGTAACAGTAATAATATTAATAGCAAATCACGGCTCGACATGGCACACGAAACTGCCATGCTGCCGGCCGCCGCCGTCGTTGTCGTTCGTGGTGGATACATCCACCCATCGGCTATAAAAAGGTACCCTCGTTCCTCGCACAGGAACCTACCGCGTGACGTCGTCGTGGACTGATGTTTCTACCGCCGTCCTAAACCCCCCGTCACACCATCCATATTCTTTGATGGCAGACATTGCGAGAGTGACGAAATGTGGGCCGGAAAATGTTTGGTTGTTACCAGTGTGTTTGTGTACACACAAATGGCACTGGAACGGAAAGGGGTGGTTGCATGCAGTTCCCGCTTAGCTCGTTCTTGGGCAGTCAGTTGGCGGAGGCGAAGAGACGGAGGATTGTTTATGCTTGTTTTACGTTTAAAAATTAGCAGGATTCATAAGTCTACCGGTCTTGGTTTCTGTCTGGCTGGGTACGTCGTCATCGTCGTCATCGTCGAGTGCGGTTTGCGGCATGCAATATAGTGAAGAAACTTGGGCTTCCCTTTCAGAATCGTGAAGAAAATTTCCTTTTTATAGGGAGAAAGTTAGTTAACGAATGGAAAGCGTATTTTCTTTCCGTTAGGCACATAATTGCTTCAGGAAAGTTTCCTGTCAATGTTTCGACTTTTGAATAGTTTATCGTTCGGCTTTGTAACGTGTGGAGGAGGTTTGATATATATCTCCTTCCTATCATGAAGATGAACACAGAAGATGAATCCTTATAAATGTCTGCAAATTCACACTTTTCAAGGTTGGACGCAGAGCAGAAGAGCTCCAGACTCTTGCTCTCTTGTTAATTACTGTAAACTTCTTGCCTTATGATTGTGCGTCACTGAGATATTTAATTATAACTTTGCTAACGGTACCCTTTATTGAGAACGAACAGTGGCAGGGGTTGATGAGGATTGAAAGGAACAAGGATAAACTGTCTTGTTTTGATTTGATTGTGTTCCACTTTGTCCGGATGCTTTGTACGGTTAACTTTTGCAAATGAAGTTAGTTTTGGGCGTTGCGGTGTTATACTTAACTTTGACCAGTGAATCATCGTTGTTTGGAAGTACGTGTTTTAGAATTTCAAAATAGCACTGCCGCAAGATGACGATGTGATGTAGATCCTTTAAGTGAATTGTTCAGAAAAGGCAAAGCAAAGAACATGATTGTTGATAATCGAAGTAGCATACTACTATGTTAGTTTTTGCAGCATTGATAAGGTGGACAGGACTGAGGCAAATCAAAGTAAGCTATTGTCGCGTGTGGACGTGTTTTTATAGCTGTCAATGTGTTTAGCTCATTTTCCGAACAATTTTCAAATTTAGAAACGTCGTGGAAACCCTTCAGTGGGAATTAAGGGCGCAACGGGTGCAACGAGTGACTTCTTCCGCCTACACCGATCAATTGTATACAGTGCTAGACATTCGTTTAGCCACACCCAATTTTTTCTTCGTTTTTTAAAAAAAAGTAAGCTTATTCATTGTTCATAGTTTTTGGTTTTGGAAGCAACCCATTTATTTTCATCTAATATAATATTCAAGATATTTGGTATGGCCTCCTCCGTTTCGGATAACCTCAAACATCCGATTTGGCATCGAATCAGATAGCTTTTGTAGTATTGCCTTGTCAATTTTGGCCCAACACTCCTGAATCGCTGCCTTTAGGCTGGAAACACTGTTTAATTGTCGTCCATTTGCATACACCATCCCGGCTAGGATAACCCAGAGGTTCTGTATAGGGTTGCAATCGGGACTGCAGGCCAGCCATTCGAGCAGTGGAATGTTTTTGTCAGCAAACCATACCATGGATTGCTTAGACATATGGATCGATGCGTTGAAAAAAAAAAAAATTATTTCACATCAATGTTTCCAAATGTTGACAAGTGATATGAAACCATTCCTGGCAGAGGATGCACTTGGACCATCCACTTCCATTTACTGAAACAGAAAACTGCTCTCCACATGTGAAGCAAAGTACGTCGTCAACATCATCCGTATCCAAGACCTTCGATTTGCGGTTTGCACGCTTACGTCCTGTTTTCTTGATATTAGAGGTATCCTTGAAAGTGGTTGTTTCAGTTAGCTTCTTGAGAAATGACGATGATGTCAATTCATCTGCTTGTTCCTTCTTCTTTCTCCCACCAGCTTTCTTGCGATGGGTAACCACGGGTGTTTCCAGAATTTTAGTCATCGAGCTGGTGGAAATCGTGTAGTGCTTCGGTTTGGACGTATCATTGTTCGCGTCTCTGTCCCGATTGTAGTCCCAGCGTCGCTTTCTATCCTGATTAGCGGTGGCATCCGAAGCAGCTTCAATCGACTGATCGGTTATCGTACCTTTGATACGCTTTCTCTTCTTTTCTCGCTTCTTCGTAACCTGATGAGCGGGTAGAAAATTCTTTTGATCCTTATCGAATTCGAGCGATCTGATTTGCAATTGATCTCCATGAAGAACATTGCCATCATTTTGACCAACACTCGATCAGGGATGTTCTTGATCGGCGAAATCTATCGAACCCACATCGAACAATATATTGGAGATATTCGCTGGTGCTGGCTCAGTTTGATCCTCGGCAAATGAATATTCGAGATTAAAAATTGGGCCAATAATGACGTCTCCGTTGCTCAAAATCGCATAATACTCATCCTCATCGATATGGTCAATTGCTACTGCGTTCGAGACGGTCTCAGCATCCAACAGGAGGATTTCGTTTGTGACCTGATCGTGCTTGTCGCCGCTTGAAGTGCTCAGTGGTTCTTCTGGTAGCTGAGAACTATCGTTGTTGCTCGATAGCAAAAAATCAGCTGCAGCGAAGTCAGCGTCAGTAAAAACCAATCGATTGAACGGGTGAATTCCAGTGACACGAAATCCATTTTGGGCCACTTTGACACTAGCTGACTTTACAAAAGCTTGATTGACCATTGCAGTGATGTTGTACGGAGTAATTACTTTTCCTAAAAATAATATTGAATAGTCTATCACAAAATAAAATTTAAATTTTGTTTGATTTCTACCTGGATGCTTCTTAAGTAAATTTCCCATAGCCGTTCCATAGTGCGCCTTTAATGGACCCATCATCGTGACGTCTAGAGGTTGTACCTTGTGCGACAAATGCGGTGGAATGGAAAGGATGGGTACGAAATTCCGCTTGGCTTTCACGAGCAATGGCAAATTCCACGTGAGTTGAATGTCCATCCAATATCAACAACACCGGTGCATCAACAGTCGGCCGAGTGTACGACAAAAAGTGGTCAAACCATTGCACGCAGGTGGGAATTGTGCTCCAACCACTTGGATTGCACGCAAACACGGATCCTTCTGGAGCACCGATTTTCAAAGCATCGTTCATCCGCTGCCTAGCAAAAATGAACATTGGAGGTAAAAACTCTCCGGACGCTGACATGGCCATAACCGCAGTGGTATTTATACCACGCTCACTGGACGAAATGCCTGAAACCTGGCGCTGCCCTTTCTTCGCCACGACTTTTGGTGGCTTCGTTTGCACCTACAAGAATCAAAATCGGGTTGAGATCTCTGTGTATAATTTGGATTTAATATACTACTTACCGTAGAAAATCCTGTTTCGTCCATATTCCAGATTCGGTGGGCAGGATATTGATGTTAGTCAAAAATGCGTTCCAGTAGATCAAAGAACTTGCGAACACTCAGTCGATTGAATCCTGCTGCCCTTCGCCAGCCAGGTATTCTCCGCCGTGCGTAGAGATAGGTCTGGATGTCGTTGAAAAAACCCCTTAAGCCAATCGTAGCCTGCCGTGGTTGATGCTTTGAACGGATGCGGAATTCCATTAATTTCAGCCAGTTCGAAAGCCAGGCTTCAAACGTCCCTCGCTGTAAGTCCGTAATAAAACTCACTCATAATACAAAATGAACTCCATCAATTCACTTTCTTGCTCTTCCGTGAATATCGACGAGAAGCTTCCGAATCGTGAAACGGACGTCGGTTTGCCGTCCATTAAAAGGTACCGGAGGAGTGTTTTTTTTTTTAGGAACTCCATATTCACGTGAAGCATAGCCTTTTGATGCGCCGTTTCGAACTGCTGATATTGCCGATCGTAATTGTTCCAGCGTCCACGATCGACGATTTGTTTTCCGGATGTAGTTGCGAACCAAGTCTGTCGAAAAGGGTAAAAACACTTGAAGTTTGTTTACATTGGGTGCATTTTGCCCCCATTGTTGCAGTGCGTACTGCCCCACTCAGTACCCGGATTGAATATGGAACAAAAACTGCAGTAAATATGCCCACTCACCTGAATTATCAACTTCGACACTCAGATTAGACTGTAACCATGTTGCCTGCTACTTAAGTTCGTGGAAAACTACTTTTTTTCGCTAAAAAAAAAAGCTTAGCAGAACCGCCGCGAAAACTACACCTGAAGCGTGCGAATTGGTTTCAATGCTTTTATTTAGTTGCATGTAAATATTGAGCTATCAAAACCATAGGGTGGCCTAAATTTGAAACGTTTCAATAGGGTGGCTACAAAAATCGTGCTTGTTTACTGATTTTCCGGGAAAACCGAACGGGGCGCATTTTGCCTCACCAGTGGCTCAACCTGGTGCATTTGTATACGTGATCGCATTTGATTCAATTGAAAAAAATGGAGAACGCAGTGCTTTCGAAAGCAATTCCCTTGTGTATCCGAAAATTGGTCGTTCGTGATGTGCAAAACGGTGAATCGCACCGGGCTGTCGCTAAGAAGTACAGTATCAGTAAGGCAGCGGTTGGCAAAATTCTTCTGAAGCTTAAAACGTTTGGATCAGTGGTGGATCGTCCTGGCAGAGGCAGGAAGCGGAAAACGGATGCGAGAACGGACACCAAGATCATGCGCGAAGTCAAGAAGAACCCGAAGGTAACTGTCCGCGAGATCCAGGAAACCCTTCAGTTATCAGTTTCTGGTCGAACTGTTCGTCGCCGTCTCGTAGCACAGGGTTGAATAGCAAACTTGCCCGGAAGCGCCCATTTATCAGCAAGGCAAACAAAGCCAAATGGCTTAAGTTTGCTAAGGAGCATGCTGATAAGCCCCTAGAGTTCTGGAAAACGGTTCTCTGGACGGACGAATCAAAATTCGAGCTGTTTAACCGAAAGCGGCGGGTTCGTGTTTGGTGCAGATCGGGAGAGGAGCTTCAGGAGCGCCACATCCAAGGCACGATGAAGCATGGAGGAGGAAATGTGATGGTCTGGGGGTGTTTTTCGTGGGGTGGAGTGGGAAGCATTGTGAAAATCGACGGGATAATGACGGCTGATTCTTACATCAACATCTTGCGAGAAAATCTGGAGGTTTCGCTGATCCAGACGGGCCTTGAAGAGAAGTTCGTATTCCAGCAGGACAACGACCCGAAGCATACTGCCAAGAAGACCAAGTCTTTCTTCCGGTCTTGTCGGATCAAACCGCTGGAATGGCCTCCACAAAGCCCGGACCTCAATCCCATCGAGAATTTGTGGGCGATTCTCGATGCCAGAGTTGACAAAACTGGTGTTACCAATAAAAATAACTATTTTGAAGCCCTGGAGCGCGCCTGGGAAGAGCTAGATCCACAGCACCTAAAGAACCTGGTCGAGAGCATGTCGAAGCGCCTGCAGGAGGTCCTGAAGGCCAAAAGAGGACACATCAATTATTGAAATACTTTTATTTTACTTTAATTTATGTTTTCTGTAGCCTAAATGAAGTGGGCACTTTATTTTGTTACCGTTTTTTTTTTTCAACACAAATTGATTTTTTTTTCTTTAAGTAAAACTCCTTTTTTTCAGTATTCCATAAGTGAAACTTAAAAAGAATATAAAAAATAAGATAATAAAAAAATACAGTGTGTTTACTTTAATTTGAACCAAGTAAATGAGAGAAATTGAAAAAACGATGAGGTGGGCACTTTATTTTGCCTATCAGTGTATGAGCTTCCAGAAGGTTCATTCAATATGTTTGAATACACAGCGCAACCTTATATAGCTACTGTTACAACTGTAAATCTGAAGTTCCGAACTTAAGTACATTTTGGATAACCTAGAACATCCCAGAGAGGTACAAAAAATGATAAACGTTTATCAACGAGAATTTAATAATACGTATGCATATGTATCATATTCTAAAACAACACTTTACACTATTGATTAAGCCTTTTTATTCTTTCTGAACTTCTTCATATTCAAGATGTTCTAGGTCTTCAATTAGCTTATTGAACTAATATGGTTTTTTTTATTTTTTCCAGATAGAAGAATGATGTTTAACTAATTTGCTAGAGTAGTACACACTATTATTCAGTCTGCGATTTTTTACAGCCATTTTCCTTTTGGGGTCATATATGACCCCGTAAGCCTGAAGGGGTTAAAGCAGATTATGATTGCTGGGAGTGGGTTAAAGCGCAGAAAAAGAGAAGAAAAATCAATAATTTTAGTAGTAAAGATAACGATTGTTAGATTGTTCATAACCGATTTGGACCAATATGAGCCATCAGTAAGGATGCTGTTAAGGCCACTCATAGAGTGCAATGATGGTTAAATTTAGTGGAAAGAAGGTGGAGTTCTGAATAACGCTTGTTAAACGATTTAAACCGTCTTAAGCCTAGAGGCTGTTAGAGCCACTCAAAGAGTGTTAAAAAAAAAAAAAAAACAAGGCAAAAAATACTAAGGATGCTATTGGGGCCTCTCAAAAAGTGTAACGGTGGTATTTTCATTGGGAAAACAAGGCAATTTTTAAGTAACGCTTGAGGGCATGTATGGACCGATTTGAACCAACAATAAAACTGCTATTGGTGCCACTCACAAAGATTGATGGTGTTTTATTTTATCGATAAAAAAAGATGGAAAAATCACTTGTGAGCCGACAATAACCGACTTAGACTAACAGCCACTTGGGTATACTGAGTAAGGTTGGAGCCACCCACGCTGATGGCTTACTTCATTGGAAGCACTTGACAGCAGATATATGAACTGATTCAAACCAACAACAACGATGCTGTGGCCCCAGTCAATTTATGAACACGGCACTAAGCTCTTCCAATGATGATTTTGATATGGGAAATCAATTCTACAAACATATATTATCAATACGATTAGTGGAACGGTTCTTCTATCTAATGGTGTTAGAAATCCTAATTGTAGAAATCACAATTGGTTTGCCATTTGCGAGAGATCGGTATTAAAAGAGCTAAGTGTCGTATACATATAATCGAGGTTTACCTTTAGTTTATTCATTGAAAATGTAGGTATACTATAAAATAAGGTCACATTTTTTGGGGAAAAGCTTAAAACTGAACATAACTTCAAGGCAAATAACAAAACCGCTATAAATGTGCGTATTAAAATGAAGTGCAAAGCATGTTTCCTAGAAAAGCAAAATCAGTACAATTCATTATCAGCAGCTAGCGGTGTACTTATCAAAAAAAATATCAGAAAATACAAATCGCACGATGGTAAAAAAACTGAAAATGAAATTACAAAGGTATATGAACATCAACTCCCACCTGAACCTGCGGATAAATCAGTGAATCATTCATGCCTAACTCTGCAAATTTTTGCCACGGCAAACACCCGACAACTGAGAAAATGATCCAGTCGACAAAAAAACGCTCAAATTTCAAACGCACGTACCCTCTACTGTTAATATTTAATTTATCAATACCGCACCGCACCGCGCAGTGGACCGGGAGGCACCAAAATCACGCACTTTTCCGTGTACACGTTCATATTGGGTCGTATTTCCAATCAAATTCGCAAAGCACGAGTCGCGTGCAAGCTCATCACCGAAAACGAAAACGAAACGATAGGGATCCCGCCTCCCGTCTATTAACCTTAAACACATAAAGCTCTGCGTTTAAAGTAAACCGGATCATGAATTCACGGAGGAGGGATCTCCATAAAGGACTGCCGGCGGAACGTTCAAACCGACCGGTGATAATGAGCTATGATACGTTTCTCCGTTAATATCTAAAATGGATTCTCTTGTGCTGCTTTCGCGTGCATACTTACCACCTGGCCCATTATTGTGGCCTATGCTTCCCATCAAGTCCGTGGGACTAGGTCATGAAAACCCATTAGAGAGTAGACTGTGGACTGGGGGAGCAGGCGAAACAAAACGAAAAATAAGAAACTCCCGTCAGGAAAGTGGTGGGAGTTGATGCTATTAAAGCATCGCACCGTGGAAAACAAATTCGTTAACAAATTGCATTTTTTTTCTGCGCTCAGGAAGTTTCAGTTGCTTATTGCCGCCGTCTGCTTGCGCGAGGAGCACCAGGATCCAAGTAGCCAGAAGTCAGTCATAAAACTGATTAATGTCGTAAATGTGACGGGTGACGATGAGTAATTCGGTGTGCTTACACACTCTCTAGATGGCTGTCTTCTGTGGGGTAAATAAATTGGACGTTGTTGAAGAATTGGCCTTCGAAGTTGGCTCTAAGAGAATCGAGGAGAAAAGTATCGATAGGTGCGAACAAGGTTGTTCAAATTCAACCTCATCGCAGGAAGCTCGTAAAAATTTTCGCCATATGGTTCCAGAAGTTCGTCTCATGCTTGCATTATTGGCTCTTATGGTTTCGTCATCGAGGGTCGACCGAAATGGGAGGCAAGTGTTGAAGGATTTTCGACACAGTACTGTACATACGTCCACTTGAGCGAAATATACTCTGGTCCAAGAACATTGTACACGAGCATTGAACGACTTTTAATTCAGTGCGTCAAGTTTCTTTCGCCCCGATGCCGATGAAGACGACGATGATGATGATGATGACATATTCTTTTTCGTGATATTAGATGACAACTTTTTTTTATCTCTTTTTTCTTGTTTGCATGTTTGACATCTACCCAAGATCTGGAAACGTGCGAGGGTAGTGAGCGCTTGTTTGAAGCCTTTTAAACTCATCAATTTTCGTGGAGTTTACACGGTGCCATGGCGACGCTTGACAACGTATGCCAACATAATTTGGCAGTAATTGAGCAATTTTGTGTGCAAAGTTTGATTAAGTGGTTTGTGAAGTGAAAATAGATTTGATTTGTTTTTACAAACCTGAGGTAGTTTGTTGTTGATATAACGCATGTTATTAAACAGGTTCCCCTGATGTGCACGATACTAGACAGCTTTAAAGGCTCAGCCTGGACGGCTCAAACTGTCCGACGTCACCGAGCACCAGTTCAGGTACAATGATTGGATTCAATCGAGTAATACACGATCGATTGTTCACGGTATCAATTTGTATTTGCAGTTGGGTGGCGTAATGGTTTATCTGTTCTAGCAACTTGGTCTGAACTTAATTTGCAACCTCAGTTGCTTGTCTATCGAGTGCCTTGGGGGGAGTCAACATTCACGAAGTCTATTTGTTGGCGCTTCTTTATGTTACCTACAACAGTACTGGTGGAGGTCTTTAAGTTGAAGCCATGCTGGAATTCTGAAATATTTGATTAAATAGCTGGATACAGCATGTTATGTTCAAGAACTGTGAACACTAACGGACTTGAATTATATATTTATGCAAACTTTCGGTGATATTTATGCAAGCTTCCAGATTTCCGGAAAATAACATCCATTTGTAAACGATGGAAGATACGCAACAAGATGCGCAAAGATACAGAACAGTTGGAACGTTATCAGAACTTGGGGCCTTTTGAAGTATCGACTGAGCAAAACTATTTGTAAATTCTGTCGTGACAATAGTTACTTTTTTTTTTTTTTGCTAAGTTAACTTCACAATTTAAATGGTTAAGTGAGGGACTATGAAACATTAGAGTATGTTTTCGGTGATTTTTGTGACAGTCATTAAAGTGGATCGCATTTTTTTTTTCATTTTGATGACGATTTTAAAGCTGTTCACAACAAAACTCAACTAAGTTTATACCCAAAATAAAATAGCAGCTTGTACTGCGAAGACCTGCAGCATTTGAGTATTCTCCGCTGATACGCATTTCAAGTTTGAGTTGTTAATTCGGATTTTGGTGCGTTGACTTATCTGGTTTGACCTCCATATATTTCTTAAACTCGCAAAAGCAGCCCTAGCCTTCTTGATTCGTCGCTCTCGGTTCCGCCGTCTGGCGCTATCTGGCTGCCAAGATATTGGAAGCTATCGCCTTTCTCCACTGCTTGCCCCGCTACCGTAAAATTGGAAGGATTGTCCGTGTTGACATCCAACGATTTAGTCTTGTTGACGTTGATGGTGAGACCCGTCGCAGAGGAGCTTTCGGCGAGGTCGTTGAGTTGGTTTTGCATATCAGAGCGCCGTTGCGCTAACAAAGCAACGTCATCAGCCAATTCGAAGTCGTTGAGGTCCTCCATAGTGATAGGCTGTCAACCCCAACAAACATCAGTGTCGAATAACCGCTTGTTCACACAAATTTGGAGAAGTTATTCAGCGTTCTAGAAGAAAAAGCTGAACAAACTTTTCTAAATTTGTTTGAACAAGCGGTTATTCGACACTAATGTTTGTTGGGAAAGCAGCCCACGGTTCGGTACACGGCCAACAGCATCTCCTATGATCTCGTCGATTACGGTGATTAACAGTTGTGGTAATATTATACATCCTTGTCTCACACCGGTGACTATCCGTATGGGGTCGGGCAAGGCTCCGTTATGCAGGACTCTCCATGTGAAAGCCTCGTACTGCGCTTCGATGAGGTTGACGATTTTATCCGGAATTCCTTTGCGTCTCAGGGCGCCCCACAAATTTTCGTGGTTGAGTCTGTCGAAAGCTTTTTCTTAGTCAATGAGTACCAAATAGAGGGACTCTTGGAATTCATTGACCTGCTCCAGAATGATTCGGAGCGTAACAATATGGTCCACACAAGATCTTCCGGCACGGAATCCCGCCTGCTGCTGCCAGAGAGTCGCGTCGATCTTCTCCTGAATCCGGTTATACACAGTAACATGATGCCTCACCAATTGTCGCACACAGTTAGATCCCTCTTCTTAAATGCGTGGTGTCCCAGATATTACAGAATAATTGATGCAACATTTGTGCGGATAGCATGGGGTCAGCTTTGAGCATCTCTGCTGATATTCGATCTACCCTGGGAGCCTTATAGTTGATGGGCCTGGGAGTTGACGCGAGTGATGCGCCACATCTGTGGCTGATCATGCCGAGATGTTGATGGTTGGTTGGACGTCGTAACTTGTAGAAGTTGTTCGAAGTGCTCAAACCAACGTTTCAACTGGTCAGTGGGGTCGGTAAGTAACTGACCACTCGCATCCTTCACAGGAATCTTCGGATTCATCCTTGCTCCACTCAGGCGTTGTAAGATATTGTAGAGGAGGTGGATATCGCCAGTGTTTGCGGCTTTCTCCCCTTCGTCGGCCAGGGAGTTCACCCACGCTCGCTTGTCCCGTCGACAGCAGCGTTTTATTTCCTTCTCTAAAGCCGAGTACCGTTGTCGGGGCTCGTAGTTTTAGCTTCTTTACGCTCCTCAATCTTCTTCTAGGTTTCATCAGTGATCCACTCTTTTCGCTGTGTGCGTAGCTCACCCTGCTTACTCACACTTGTCTTTATAAAGGCATTCTTGATGGCCGTCCATTGTTCTCCCACGTTGCCATCTTCTGGAACATCTGCTGCTCGAGTCTGAAGTTCTTCAACGAACGAACTTTTCACAGCTGGATCTCCTAATCGGCCTAGGGGCCGCCCGAGCCTCTCCTCCCGTCGATGCATCCGTGCAATGCACAGGCGGATCTCTCCGATTAGAAGGTGGTGGTCACATGTGATATCGGCACTGCGTTTATTTCGGACATCAAGAAGGCTCCGTCTCTATTTTTGGCTGATGCAGATGTGGTCGATTTGATTTTCTGTATGTCTAGAGCAAGCCCCCGATCACCATGCCGTTGTTGCCACAAAATTCTGCAAACAGCTCACCGTTGTCGCTCATTTCTCCGAGACCATGACGTCCCATAACACGCTCATAGTCCGTGTTGTCAGAGCCAATCTTCGCATTGATGTCGCCAGTGTAGTTCTGAATATCACCCTTCGGAACTTTATCCACGACGGCATTAAGTTGACTGTAAAGGTTCTCCTTGTCCTGTAGCTCGGCAGGATCGGTTGGCGCATAACATTGGCTTATCGTAAGGTTCCGAACCCGTGTCCTAAATCTGGCCATGATTATTCTCTCATTAATTGGTTTCCACTTGATGAGCGCAGCCTGGGCCTGTGTGCTCAGTAGGAAACCAACTCCACGGTGTCGGGGAGCGTTGTCACCTCGAATACCGGAATATAATAATACCTGTCCCGACGGTAGTTTGTGTTCTCCAAAGTTTGGCCAACGGACTTCACTAAGCTCTAGGATTTCAAGCTGCATACGGAGTGCCTCGCTGGCGAGTTGTGCCAGCTTTCTTTGCTGAACTAACGCGTAAACATTCCATGTTCCAATTCGTGCCCTTTGTTTCATGCTAAAAGTTGATGCCGTAAAATCAGTCCGTAATCTTTAATTATTCGTTTCTGTAACAATTTAACTTCGGAGACTGTAGGCGGTTGGCATAAGTTTCCTATCCCCGTGATGGGGCTGCCATCTTAGATGTAGCTTGCGGGGAACAGCATTTCTTATTCAGCCACTGGATGCCGGACAGACGCTGTTCGAGCCGCACCTCCGTGGTGGACAGGCGCTCAGGTTGGTGGAGCCTTGGACTTTTAACCTTACAGCGGGGTGACTCGCTATGACATGGCTGCCTTTCGTATATTTGTGGGTTTTTGAAAGAAACTCAACAGTGTCCAATAACTGCGCAGTCCCCCCACATCCAAGTCAGCCTCCGCTGATTGTCCGGGACTGCTTATTTGGATATTTGCAGCCAACCATCATGTCTGATGGCCGTTCGTTATCCGCAACCTACGACCCGCCTGGTGGCTTTCAGCTAAGCCCCGTAGAGTCTCCACCTACTCTACGGTACCCGGCACTACACTGCCTTAATATCGTTTGACGTTTGTAAATATGACGAAGAAGAAAACAATAAAACTAAGTAAACTGATCTTTATTACATGTTCTAGACAAAAAGATCTGATTTTGATGAAAAAGAGTTTTAAAAAACCATATGTTCCTGTAATTAATTTTAATACGATGGGTTTCTTTGGGATCAGAACTTAACACATTTTTAATAACCAGAAGCTTCGTTCCCTGATTTCCGCTTATTTCAATTAGGAGAATTAAGTACAACGTTGATAGTATCGAAAAATCTGCTTGATTCTTGCCTCTACGACAATTAGTCGATGAAAATCAAAACCGACATGAGTGAGGAATAATTCGTTTGAAACTTACCTTCTGGTTTGGTTTTTTTTAGACTATCGCGAATATGATTGATCGTTAAAAAATGTGTTAACATTTCATTTACCAAGGGAAAAGCCTGCAAACAAACCGATTATCCGATACAGCACCCCGAAACACGTACCCGCTAACGAAAATCTGACACAAATTTTCTGTCGGTGGTCTAATTGGGTGCAAAATCTGGAATATGGATGGCAAATAATACTTTCGCTTCAGTTTGTTTCATTTGATGAACATGTTTAAACAAAATGATTTTAAATTTCATTTATAACACGACGGAGGTATTATTCCAATTGGAAAATTGTGTTTTATTTTGATTCAATCAAAAGGAAAAGTGACATTTGATATTGAATTATATCGCCCAGCTCTATCGCAGCTGGGTTGCCAACCGCTGATTTTAAGATCTATATCTAGTATATGAGATGATCTGAGTTATATCAAGTACTATTCTTAATATAGATTGTCAGATCAAATGTATGGGATATCACGTAATATAGAACATGATAAAGGGTATTTCGATCAAAATTTGGTCGACTTAAATCTGACGCATTTCCTTTCATCGTGCATTAAAAAAATTTGCACACCCCTTATTTTGAAGATGTGTGCGTGTAGCATCATGCCTCTTTTTTGATTTTGAGATTAGCACTTCAGTTAACAAAGTGTCGTCGAAGGAAGAGAAGCAACGCATCAAAATTTTGCACGTGCATGATGAAAATCCAAACTACTCTCACGCCAAGTTGGCGAAATTGTTGAATGTGGATGAATCAACTGTTACCAACGTATTAAAAGTGTTCGGTGAACGTTTTTCGACAGCCAGGAAGGCTGAATCGGGGGGAAATCGAAAGCCGGAGGCCACAGCGACGACAAAAAGAGTTGCCCGCTGTTTCGACAGCGACAGCCCGACATGTCGCAAAGAATGCTGGGAGTGGTGCCTTCAACCGTGGATAGAGCTATAAAACGAGCTGGACTGTCGCCTTACAAGAAGGTGGTGACTCCGATAAACAAAACACGTCGGCCAAAGCACGATCACGAAAGTTGTACACGACGATGCTGACGAAGTTTGATTGCGTGGTACAGGACGATGAAACTTACGTCAAGGCAGACTTTAAACAGCTTCCTGGACAGGAATGTTATACGGCTACCGGACGGTGAAAGGTGGCAGATATTTTCCAGCACATTAAACTGTCAAAGTTCGCGAAGAAATATCTGGTGTGGCAGGCCATCTGTACCTATGGCTTGAAGAGCAACGTTTACATTGCGACCGGAACCGTCAACCAGGAAATTTATCTGAGCGAGTGCCTACAAAAACGTCTACTGCCTTTTTTGAAGTGACATAAATGTTCCGTTCTATTTTGGCCGGATTTGGCATCTTGCCATTACGGAAAAAGGCCATGGAGTGGTATGCTACCAACAACGTTCAAGTGGTGCCCAAGGACAAGAACCCTCCCAACACGCCAGAGCTCCGCCCAATCGAACAATATTGGGCCATCGTCAAGCGGTACCTTAAGAAGACTCAAAAAGCTGTTGTGAGTGAGGAACAGTTCAAGGCAAAAAAAAAAAGTTAAAACTGGCGTTCTGCGGCGAATAAAGTGGACAAGGAGACTGTACAAAATCTTATGGCAGGTGTTAAACGAAAGACCCGGCAATTCGCATTCGGTAATAAGGAAGCTTAGCTGAATATTTCTCCTGTATTCTGTATTAACTGAACGTGAAAAAGAACAAGAATTTGACTTATTAATAAAAACTTTGATCGACTCACACACATTACTGTTTGACCAAATTTTGATCTGAACACCCTTTAATTACCTTGTCTTCTCAATCAAGAATCACCGTAACACTTTGCGAAAAGCATCAGCAGCATCCTTGCTGTTGGTGTAGATCAGTCCAAATCGGCGTTTTTAAAGTATTCTGTCTTCTCAATGAGTACTTTGTGAGAAGCCACAGCAGCATCCTCGCTGTTGATATAAATCGGTGCAAATCGATTATCAAGCCTTGTCTTTCCAATGAAAACTCACCAACACTCATTGTGAGTGGCCCCAGCAGGATCCTTACTGCTCGTATGATTCGGCTTTTGAGTATTGTGGGATTGCCTTGTTTTCCCAATGAACATCCACTATCCTGCTTTGTGAGTGGCCACAACGGCATCCTTGCTGTTGGTGTGGATCGGTTCAAGTCGGCTTTCAACCGCTGTTAAAAATTGCCATGTGTGAATTCTGATTGAAAACCAATATAGTACCTTGTAATTTGTTTCAATAACATCCTTACTGTTGGTTTGAATAGGTCCAAATTGGCTCGTAAGCGTTATTTGAATTAGCGTTGTTACCTTGTCTGCTCAATACATATTAACCAACACACTTTGTGAGAGGCCCCAGCAGCATCCTTGTTCTTAATATGAATCGATCCAAGTCGGCTCTCAGGCGTTATAAAGATTTAACTTGTCTAAAGGGTGTACGGAATCAAATTGCGACACACACAAATATTCGGCAAAATTCGCCCGTTCAACCAATCATCTTCAAACATTCAGGGAGTAAAATAAAACATGTTATAAATATTTTCCCATGTTTGTTTTATTCAATTTCAATTCCATATCCAAATGCACGAACCTTCTTCTTTACACTACTCATAAGGTCCTGTACAACATTTGGACCAACTTTTTTTTGCGTGGCAATCCATTTTTTCTCCATATCTTCCTCCGATTTCACTTCCTTAGGATGCTTCCGAAGTGCCTGCTTCATGATGGCCCAGTACTTTTCAATTGGCCGCAGTTCCGGTGCGTTCGGGGGTTTGAGATGCTTCGGCACGAAATTGACCTCCTTAGCCTTGTACCACTCCAAAACCTCTTTCGAGTAATGGCACGAGGCTAAATCCGGCCAGAAAATCGTAGGACCATCGTGTGACCTCAGAAGAGGAAGTAGACGCTTTTGGAGGCATTCCTTTAGGTACACCTGCCCATTGACCGTTCCAGTTGTCACGAATGGGGTGCTCCGCTTTCCACACGAGCAAATTGCTTGCCAAATCATATATTTTTTTGGCAAACTTTGACATCTTCTGCTCTCTAACGTCCTCAGGGACATCGAATTTATGATGAGCAGTGAAAAACTGGAGCTCCAGAAGCTGCCGGAAGTGTGCTTTTAAATACGTCTCATCATCCATAACGAGGCAATGAGTTTTCGTCAACATCTGGGTGTAGAGCTTCCGTGCACGTGTTTTACCTACCGTATTCTGCCGTTCATCGCGATTAGGCGCCTTTTGGACTTTGTACGTGTGTAGTCCTTCACGTTTTTTCGCATCTTGCACGAAAGTTTTGGTTAGATTCAGTTTCTTCGCCACATCTCGAACTGAACTGTTGGGATTCCTCTGAAAGCTTGAACTACCCGCTTGTGATCCTTAACACTATACGGAGATCCATTTTTGCCACTTTTTTCTTTCCGATCGATGGTCAAACGTTCGTGATACCGATTTAAAACACGAGACACCGTAGAATGTACCATTCCCAGCTTCCTGCTGATGGCATGAGATGAGAAAGATCCGGATTTTCGAGGTACGTGCGCAAAATTTCTTTGCGCCGCTGCTGTTCTTCCGACTCCATCTTCGCAACGATTGCACATGTTCTAGTGAAACTTACACAGCGTAAACAAATACACATTGAACTAATTCCACCCAAAATTTCAATAGAAAATACCCAACGGGTAAAAAGTTACAGCCATTTAAAAGTGGTGCAATTTGATTCCGTACAACCTTTATCACCACCTTTCCCCCCCAATTAAGAAAAAAACCAACCAAAACACCTTTTTTTAAATTTAACACGCAATCTTTCTTTACGTTTCTCGACTTTTTACAAACATGAATTACGTCAGCAGCTTTCTTCCTGTTGATTCAAAGCAGTACAGATCGGACCTCATACGTTTGAAATAATCTTGTCTTCATAATGAAAAGCCTTCATCACACTTTGTGAGTGGCCGTGGGTTTGAATTGGTACTAGTGTATAAATTAATTTTGGTGCATCTCCTTAAAACCATCTGGATGAGGATAAGTCAGAGGGTGGAGAAAAACAGGAGGTGAAGGTGCGGAGGATTCCTCGGGTGTCACGACAGCACGTTCTTGCACTTGCCTTGTGTGACATGCGATCGGGAGGGGCTGGCGCCAGTGTGGCCTTTGATTTGATCATCTCTTTTTTTGCACATTGAGGATGTATGTTGCATCATTTGTTTGTTCTCTGTGTATTTGAAGCTAATTTGAAAGTTACGGTTTGGCAATCTCGAGCGGTCAATCATTCTCATGCTCATCCAAGATTATTCAATATTTGGAATTGAATGGAATATTTTTTTTTTTATTTCAATACAATATTTTTAATTTAAATCAGTAAGGTCTGTATCCGCAATAATCCGGACACCTCAAAACATGAATAAAACATAAATTTCGCATTATATTTCCGTCGTAGTTGTTTATTTCAGATCCATGGGATGTGTTTTAACAATTCGTGAAGACAAAACATAGTTATTCGGTATTTGCATAAAATTTTCGAACTTTGCGCTTAACTCCGTCCATAAGGGTTTGTACAGACTCTTCAAGAAATCGTAGAAGCCGTCTTTGTCCAAATTTGCTGGATGTGTTTGATGTCTTTGATTCCTTGCTTCATTCCAGAAAGCTTCCGCTTCATCAAAGCCCAACATCTCTCGATGGGTTGTAGCTCTGGGCAATTTGGCGGGTTTGAGGTTTTTGGTACAATGCTCACATGATTTGATTGGTACCACTCCATCACAGTTTTAGCATAGTGGCATGATGCCAAATCGGGGAAGAACAAAGGTTTTTCTTTGTGACTTTTGATCAAGGGTAGCAATCGCTTCTGCAGACACTCTTTCTGATAGATCTCCTTGTTGATTGTGCCTGTAGTGACGAAAGATTTACTCTTTTTGCCACACGTGCAAATTGCTTGCCACACAAGGTATTTTTTGGGAAAGTTCGATGCCTTTTTCGTTCTGAAATGCTCAGCTGTAGCATTTATGGCCATAGCAGAATAAAAAGCCAGCCCTGGAAGCTGCTTGAAATCCTCCAGGACAATAAGTTTCATCGTCCATAACAACGCATGAAAACTTCGTCAAATATTCGCAGTACAAACGTCGAGCCCGTGATTTTGCTGCCAAGTTCTGTTTGTCGTTGCGATTTGGAACTGTTGTTACTTTATACGACTTAAGTCCCAAACGTTGTTTTGATTTTTGGACAAAACCAGGCGACATCCCTATTTTACGAGCCACCGTTCGAATGGAAAGATTTGGGGTTTTCTTTAATATGATTCGAGCACATCGTGAACAGTGGATTTAGGCCAATCCAATGTTTTTGCAAGGTCCCGTATTGACAAGTCAGGATTTGCCGTACGCCCGTAGAAAATTCGCTCGTGCACTTGTTTTTCTTTCGTCGCCATCTTGAATACTAAACATGAAATGCAAACATCAATCATAGTCTTTTTCATCATAGACTCTCAGCTATACCACAGTGAAATTTGTCATTCCTACGTGCAATATTTCAAAAGTTACAATGATTTGAAGGTGTCCGGATTAATGTGGATACAGACCTTACTACGACATTTTTGTTGAAGAAATACTAGAAACATCTCAAGTGAGCTCGTACTGTTGCATGGATGTTTGAAAATTCGGCTTTATCGATGCGAAATGAACATCGAAAAAAAAAACGAAAAAGGCAGGGTGAGGTTTCATCGTGATTATTTTAAATGATGCTGATTTGAGAATTGATCCTGACAGATTGGGAAGAGCTGCTACTGAATCCGAGGGTTCATCATGCTAGGCTATGGTGACCTGGGAGATAAATGAAGATGAAGTCACAATTTCAGTTTCGAAGCCTGTATTGCTTTAAATTTCGAGGTGTACACATGATTTTTACCGCCACAGCAACAACAGCAACATCAACATGTTCAGGTACGATAGAAGAGGAGCAGCGATTGGCTTATGTCGTGAATTGTACGAATAAGGTGTAATGAAAGCATTTTGCTGATGAAAATGTAGCTTTACCAAATTGGTCAACCCATTTCTAGATTTCTGCAGGACTTTTAAAAGTCATCTTCATCAAACTGGGTTGTCAAACTATTATTTCTGGAATTTACTGCAGTTACGCAGTGAAACTTGTTGTATTCGATATCATCGATCGTGTACGGCCATCGGCCACAACCGAGAAGAACATGTCATCTGCAGGACATGCGTCGTTCCCGTGACTCACGTCTACGGCTTTTCGATGATACCAGCAATGTTTCAGTGCAAGTTTTACCCATGATTTGAAACTTTATGCCAAAACTTGGTTTGGTACTCGGTCGTAGACCATCACTCACCCATTGATTATGCTCAGTGGTTAACGTCGGTGGAACTGTTTGGTCAACTGTCACGCTAAAATTTTATTTTTGTAGGCCATGATTTATATTTGTAAAATGCTTTAAAACCTTGATCAAAATTTAAACACTCACCAGGGCTTTTTGGCATTGAGTGCTGCTGCAACGTATTATTTCCCGGAGGCACGAAACAATTCATAAGCTTGGTGAACTCGCGGCGACTGCAAGTGACATCGATGCACCTTACGTGAGTATTTAGGATATTGATAATATAAACTTTGAGTTACTGTCTAGCATGCTTGTTTGAATTAGATAAAAGCTTGCTGACTCACGGATATCAGCAGCTTGATGATTGATGAAGAACTGTAGCTCGGACACATCGCTTGAATGAAGGCAATCGTTTCCAGCATCTTAAAGTTAGGGCACATAGCATGACTGTCTACAGTGTATGGATATCAAATCGATTGCCTGGAAACAAACTAAATTCTTTGATTTTGTCAAAAATGGAGGATGTCCGAATAGCCTTGAAATGTTTCTGGAAATATAGATGAGTGTTATTGGTAAAAGGCTTTGAGATATTCATTTAGAGTTGTAGTTCCGGAAATGGCGTTAATTTTGATCGACACATACATACGCCTGCTAGATTTGATTTGTCATTTGTCATTTGTTATTTTTCATCAATATAATGTTCACCCTAAGTTTGGTATAAAACATGTGCACTTCACATATTAAATCATATAAAAACCTGATTGATAAATTAAGTTGATATTAAAAGTTAACGAAAGAGTTAGTCGAAACAAATTCAACACACGAAACTCATGTCATTTGTAAATCCCATTTCATAATCAGGACTATTAAATTCCTCCCTCTTACCCAAGTTATCGCAGAAAACCAACTGCTAATTTTTAATATAATCAAAAACGTAATCATTTGCTCATTTTTCAAACTCATACCATTGTTGCTGCCATCCGGCTTTTCCCTCATCTTTGGAATGCCAGTTTCCATCGGCGTTGTCAAAACGCGAAATCAACAAGCATTGCTATCTACCTACAAGCAACAGCAGCATTTCAACAAGTGATAGGAAATGAAAACGACATGGCGAGTAGAAGAGAGAGAAAAAAGTCCGCTGAGATAAATCTAATTTCAACTTCCATTAATAATTTTGCGCACATTTTCTCTATAAAATAGACAGAGCGGAAGCAGATGAGGGAAAAAATATGTCGTGTCCAGCGTTTTCCGCTTCACGTTTCCAGCAAATGACAATCCGGGTCGGGTTTGATAATGCTGTTGAACTTGGTGGTTCCTACAGCTTTAAGTTAAATTTCTAAGGACTGTTCGAAATAACCTCATTTGCTCTGAGATCAAAAAGTGTAATCCATTAAAAGTTTTATTCAGCTGGAAAGCTGAACACAAATTTTAATTGTCCAATCAGTAGAAAGAGGAGGAATGATGAATTGCGAGACGTTTGCTTTGAAGGGCTACCAACTTTGGATGATCAATTAACAGTTGCCCTTCAATAATTCAATTGATACAGCAGCCCTGTTCTGAGATAACACCAGGTAAACAATAATTTATTTGATTGATTGTAAAAACTAATCAAAATCGTGCGCTTCTGAACATGGAGGACTCCTCACCGATGGCATCTGATCTTTAGAAAAATGATTTGTAATTTCAAGGCTGGTTCAACGCTATTTTCAACGAGCTTTCGCTTGCTCTCAAGTTACTATTCTAGAAGCATTTCCACTGTTATTAATTGAGAGCTTACTATCCGATCATCATTGCATGATATTGTAAATGTTGCGACAAGCACAATGAACAAAGGAAAGCTGACAAAATGTTCAACCCGAAAGATTCCTTCGATCGGCTTGATTAACCGTGCTTTTACCGACTGAACTATCTGAAACCCCAAACTCCTTACATCATGACATGTAAATCGGCAGGAAAGAATTTACATTTCAATTTCCAGCGACATTTAATCAAAATGTATCAATCTGACAAACTTCATTTACTTTGCCCGAGTAACTCATTTCTGCAATTTCTCACAGTCCTTTCGGTTTCCCTTCCGTGCCGTAAGGTGCCGTGTCGGGCATGCATGTTCGTTGTTGTATGGCAGGCAACCAGCCAACGTGCACTCAGTAGTTTAACACCGATATTTGAGCAGCGAAAAGTGCTTCGACACTCTTCCCGCTTTTTATTTGGCGTATATCAATGAGTCGGGTGTATTCATGTTCACATACATCTATTGCTCCATCAGTTTTTCCCGTCTTATGTGAACGCCTGTCATTTTCCATTTCCGTGCGGGGTTTGTCTGCTGCTCTTTTTCTGCCTCTCTGGATATCGGCGTCGTCGGCGTCGTCATCGTCGGTCGTACCCCTTTCCGATTTGCCGTCATTTTTCGATAATAAGTTTGATTGATTATTCATAACTCGAGCATGTTGAGCATCGCATCGTGTTTATACACTTCTGACGACTGTGCAATGTGAGACGGAGACATGGGATATGAGCTGTGTGCGGTTCGAGAAGGGCTAAAGTGGAAATTCGTTCGGCCTGCGCTGTCTATTTCTTGCGAACGGCGAGCACTGATCCCATTCGCTGGTGGGTGGGGTACTGTGAAAGTTGATTGCTTTCGGCAGGCTCCACCGATGCCACCATGCCGACCCGCCGTGACATATACTTTCATGGCAGGATAATGTGTGACTTTTTTACCTAATAGCACACAGTCACCTTCGCTCTGATATGGTGTCTCTCTTTTTTTGGGGGGGTTGAGCTCACATCAATTTCGAATTAGTTGTCAAGGTGCATTAAGAATAAGGATTTAATGGTATGCAGATAAATAGAGATTTTACTAAATTATTTTATTTACTATTCAAAGCGCAAATTATAGTCGTTCTAACTCTCTAGAATAACACAATATGTTCCTAATATCTATTTAATATTGACTTGGAATTTTTCTGATAGGAAGCTCAGGTTTCTTAAGCGTTCAAATTGGTGTTTTAGATGTGCCATTAGTTTATTAAAAAGCTGAACCAGCTTTTGCAAAGAATGGCTTTGTTCGAAGAACGCTCTTGAGCAGATAAAGACAACCATCAGACAGATAAATATTTTCTTCACCAACTGGCAGCATGTGCAGGATACTGATTTTGCTTCCGAGAAAATGGCTCATGAAGTCTTTGTTCACAAGTCCACATTCAAATAAATGGAAAATGAGCTTTCTATTCCAAAGCATGCATGCATTTGTATATAAGCATTAGCATTAGCATTAGCATTGACGTTTGCACACCTCGTGGATGGAGCTACGATGAGGAATTATTCGTTGAAGACATTGCATGTTACCATGAAACGGAACTAGTTAGTGATACGTTTCTTCACGCAGTAATCTACATGGAGACACTGCTCGATAGCTCACCTAGCCACGTCCATGCAACCGTTGGAGATAGGGAGGATTTGGTATCTACCTGAAGAAGACACGGGGAACCCACGTAGCTTTCAGTAGATATGAAAGGAAAAATGAAATGAATAGTCGGAGAGAATAGTTAAAAGCAAGCCCTGTTTGGTGTACAGAACAAAAATTTATTTAAATCGGTCGTTAGGAGCTAAGAAGATTCTAGTCTAAGAAGATTCGTGATGCTCCATTTCTCTTCTAATGATTGGAACCTAATCCTTAACTATAGTCCTAGCCCAATATGGCTTATGGTTATAGCGCCAACACTCGCTCACTGAAAAAAGAAGAATGTTTGAGAATATCCAAACGGTTCTCTCCACTCGAAACTTGATTTCTTGAATTGCAGCAACAACATTGCATTATTTTAATATACAAATATACAACTTTATTTGTGATTACTTTATGCTTGTTTTCGCTATCTAAATGAATAGATTTAGCATTTTTCTTTTTTTTTTTTTTTTTAACTTCACTGATTCCTTTTCTATTGCTAGCCATTCCCATTCTTCAAAACTTATATCTTCAAAATTATTCGTGATTTGTTGTATAATGTCTATCCATGTAAAGGCTGGTCGTCCTCTTTTTCTATTGTTTTTCTTAAAATAAGCTGCTAGTCTTAGTAGGTGTGTATCATCCATTCTTAAGATCTGGGTCCAACACCTCAACTGAAGGGTTCTTATTGTTTTAATAATTGTTTTACTTCTCAAAAATATTTTATGATTTATTTTTCTCACTCGTACTACTAGATGACTCAAAAAATCCGTTTATTAGTTCCGCGGAAATTATTGACAGAATTGCAAAGGAATATGATGTTGCATTGAGAAGCCGAACTTTTTCGAAATTTAATATGTTTGGATCCGATGGTATGGAACGTTTGGTGCGCACCTAAGCTACAGCTGATTCTTAAGTATACAGCATAGACTGTAAAGCACGGAGGAGGCAGCGTAATGGTATGGACTGCTCTTTCTTAGCATGGTGTTGAACCTATTGCAAAGATCGATATCAGAATGGACCAACATCTGTATAAACGCATTTGTTGAACAGCATTTTGATTGTTCAGCACAATGTCCTGATCTCAATCTCATTGAGAATTTGTTGAACGACATGAAAAAGCATATCAAAATAAAAACCCAATAATTTGACAGAGCTTTGGGAGACAGCTCAAGAAGCATGACTCGTTGAAAGTCTACCGCAGAGATTGGTAGAAGCTTTTGCTTGGAAAGGGTTTCCCACTAAGTAAACTGGAAAAGATGATGGAGTTTTCGTTTATTTTTCTTTTCAAAAAAGTTACATGTGCAAATTGTATGACCAAGTAAAATTTAACATGTTTATTAAAATAAAATAAAATTTTCAATAAGAAATTAATTCAAATAATTTCATATAGAAATAAAGTCTTATTTTCAAAAAAAATATGTTATTTCTTCCCAAACCCGTTAATACGATGTAAATCTCACGTTGTGTAAAACTGAGATAAAATGGAAATGAAAGTCCGGTGTACATACGCCAGGGTCAGTGGTGGTAAGAATACAGGTATATCTCAATTATATGTACACGACTCTAAGCTTTTCCAATGCCAATTTCTCAAAAATGGTAACTGAATCACTGAAAACAACGACAGCCAGAAGAGTTCCCCCACATCTTCATAATAGAGACTGATGGTTTTTTCGTAACATGAGTTAAAGTCGCTTAGGTTTTTTAAGATTGCTGGATAAATTCTTCATGTCACTATTTATCAAATGTAATTTATAGTAACCGGCCTAAATAAAGCCCACCATGGATCATTTTACATCCTTGGTTAACGGCGAACAGTATATTTCTGATCTGAAAGATCTAAAGCTATACTAGGTGGGGTGAAAAGCAACCTCCTTGGGAATGAAAAAAAAAATTAAATGTTCATATTTTATTTTATTCAGTGTAGTCTCCTTTTAGCTCGATACACTTATTCCAGCGATTTTCAAACTTTTTGATCCCGTCCGAAAAGTAATTTTCCGGAAGGTCTGCAAAATACTCCTCCGTGGCGTCGATGATTTCCTCGCGTGAGCTGAATTTTTTATTGATGAGCCATCTTTTGAGGTTTGGGAACGGATAATAGTCCGAGGGAGCCAAATTGGATGAATACGGTGGATGCGGAAGCAATTGGAGCCGTAAGTCCTTGATTTTAGCCGTGGTTGAGATGCTCTTGTGCGCTGGCGCATTGTCTTGAAAAAACAAAATTGTTTTTTTCTTCATATGAGGCCATTTCGCAGCGATTTCGGCCTTTAATCGCTCCAATAATGCAGAGTAATACTCGCTGTTGATGGTTTTATTCTTTTCGAGGTAGTCTACGAATTGTATGCCATGACAATTCCAGAAAACCGACGCCAAAATCATTCCGACCCATTAAGCCTCCCTAGGCCGCTTTGGAGCACTCATGCCGGCTTCAGTCCATTGCCAGGCATTCATTCTGTTCGCTGGTGTGTAATAGTGGATCCAGGTTTCATCAACAGTTACCAATAGACACCAAAAGTCCTTCCGATTCCGCATCAGCAAGTCTAAACACTGTTTCGAAGTGCTCTCGCGTTCGTGGTTTTGGTCAGAAGTGAGCATGCGTGGCATCCAGCGGCTGGATAACTTTTTCATATGCAGAATCTCGCCCAAAATATGGCGTGTGCGCTCAGTTCTAATCTTTGTGGCATCTGCTAGCTCACGCACCTTCACTTTCCGGTCAGGCTACACCATTTCATGAGGCCGAGGTGGCAATCCAGCGCAAGAGGCGAGGAGTACGATACTGTGCGGTGGTCACCCTTGACGTGAGGAATGCGTTCAATAGCGCCAGTTGGGCGGCTATCGCCGACTCGCTCCAACGCCTTCAGGTTCCTGGGTACCTGTACCAGATTCTCGGAAGCTACTTCCAGAATCGCGTACTGGTATATAATACAGAGGCAGGTCAGAAACGTGTGCAGATCACCGCAGGCGTCCCGCAAGGTTCGATCCTGGGTCCGGTGTTATGGAACACGATGTACGACGAGGTACTGCGGCTTGAGTTCCCGAGCGGGGTAAAGATAGTCGGGTTCGCAGACGACATCACCCTGGAGATATGTGGCGAATCCATCGAGGAGGTCGAGTTAACGGCCGAACACTCCATTGGCATTTTGGAGAGATGGATGAGCTCCAGGCAATTGGAGCTAGCCCACCATAAGACCGAGGTCACGGTGGTGAATAATCGAAAATCGGAGCAACATGCGACGATTAGTACAGGTAACTGCACAATAGAATCGAAGAGGTTCTTGAGGTATCTTGGGGTTATGATCGACGACAAGCTGTCTTTTGTCAGTCACGTCGATTACGCTTGCAAGAAAGCCTCTATGGCTATATCGGCATTATCCCGCATGATGTCGAATAGCTCGGTGGTGCAAGGTGGGTCGAGGAGTTGGTACCCTCATCCCCACACCCTGAGTTCTTCAGGTGTCTGGTTGCAGATTTTCCATCCCGCCTTAAAAAAAAGAAGAAAAAACACCATTTCATGAACTTTTTTGACATTGTTCTCTGTAACCGCATCGGAGGGCCTGCCGCTGCGGAATTGATCGGTAGTGGAGTTGCGGCCACCACGAAACTCTCGAAACCAATATTTAACGGTGTAATCTGACGGAGCATTTGCCGCATAATCCTTATCCAACTTTTCTTTCGTTTTCTTCGCCGTTTTGCCTCTTAAAAAATAATGTTTTATGAGAGAACGAAAATCGTTTTTATCCATATTCAACATGGTGCCATGAGCGATGATTTTTTGAAAAATAACTACATATATAGCCTTCTTAAAAAAAGATCAGAACATGGCAAATAAAATTGCACAAAATAAAAATAAACGATAAAATCTATGCTACATTTATTTATTTTTCCTGTTTAGTCTGCAACACTGATAACAAGTATGACGAAAATTAAACATTTTTTGCCTTCAAAAACCTCCACATGCCTAATTTGGTGCCATTTGCTTCCTTTGTTCTCTAGATATGCAGAACTTTGTGTTTCATTTGTATGGGA
Source organism: Aedes koreicus (assembly GCA_024533555.2). Taxonomy (NCBI): domain Eukaryota; kingdom Metazoa; phylum Arthropoda; class Insecta; order Diptera; family Culicidae; genus Aedes; species Aedes koreicus. The sequence goes on along the minus strand of JAHHFK020001498.1, from coordinate 152,234 downwards.
ACCTCCCCTTTCAGAATGAAAGGGGTCTCAAACTACCATAGAAACGTTTCTTGCCTTCAAAAGCTCACACATGCCAAATTTGGTTCCATTTGTTTGATTAGTTCTCGAGTTATGTATAAATTTGTGTTTCATTTGTATGAGAGCCCCCCTTTCCAGAAGGGGGAGGGATCTCAAACCATCATAAGAACCTTCTCCAAAAACTCCTGCACACAAATTTTCACGCCGATCGGTTCTGTACTCACCGAGTCTATAAGGGTCAGACAGACAGACAGAAATTCATTTTTTTATATATAGACTAGCTAAACCCGGTGTGAGCCTTGCTAAGCTTGCAACTAAATGAATGAGAATTCAATAGAACTGGCGCTTTTATGGTTTTAATTAGGAATGAGTTTTGTTCAAATATTTTCGTTTGCTAATGTGTGTAATTTCGGCAAAATTAAACGTAGGTGTGTATTTTTAATTATACCCTCAGATGTTAAGTTTGTACCATGGTTTTTCTTTCTGTGTAGAAGCTTTTCATTGACAGAACATTTATCTTCAAATTACGCCGTATCCTGTCAGTTTGAATGTCGTGTTTTCTTGTATAAGCTTAGATTAACTCTTGTGCATATGTAGCACTGAAAGTAACTCAAGCATCCCTCATTGTTGACTAAAAAAGTGGTTCAAACTTCTATCAGAACATGCTGCTTTCCCCACGAAATGCACATTTTGTGTTTTAGTTGCCTGGATAATTCTCATGTTTGGTTGAAATTTCTATTTCATTTGTATGAGAGCCCCCGCCCCCCCTTCGGAAAAGGGAGGAGTCTCGAACCACGATAGAAAAAACTCCTGCCTCCAAAACATCCACATGCCAAATTTGGTTCCAGTTGCTTGATTAGTTCTCGAGTTATGCACAAATTTTTGTTTCATTTGTATGGGAGCCCCGCCTTCCAGACGGGGAAGGAGTCTCGAACCATCATAAGAACTTTCTCCGGCCCCAAAAGCTCCTGCATACAAATTTTCATAACAGTAGGGATAGTTCCCATGTTTGGTTAAAATTCATGTTTCATTTGTATGAGAGCCCCTCCCCCCTTCCAAAGAGAGGGAGGGGGGTCTCAAACCACCGTGAAAACATTTTTTGCTTTCAAAAACTTCCACATGCCAAATTTGATTCCATTTGCTTGATTAGTTCTCGAGTTATGCAGAAATTTTTGTTTCATTTTTATGGGAGCCCCTCCCTTCCAGGAGGAAGGTGTCTCGGACCATCATAAGAATTTTTTCTCCTGCATACAAATTTTCACAACAGTAGGAAGATTTCTCATGTTTGGTTTAAATTTGTGTTTCATTTGTATGAGAACCCCCCCCCCCCCACTACCAAAAAGAGGAGGGGTCTCGAACCACCGTAGAAACATTTCTTCCCTCCAAAATCCCCACATGTCAATTTTGTTTCCATTTGCTTGCTTAGTTCTGGAGTTATGCAGAAATTTATGTTTCATTTGTATGGGAGCCTCCTCTTTTAGAGAAGGGAGGGGTCTCAAGCTACCATAGAAGCATTTCTTGCCTCCAAAAACCTCCACATGCTAAATTTGGTTTCCTTTGCTTGATTAGTTCTCGAGTTATGCAGAAATTTGTGCTTCATTTGTTTGGGAGCCCCCCTTTTCAGAGATGGGAGGGGTCTCAAACTATCATAAGAACCTTCCCCGGCCCCAAAAACTCCTGTATACTAAATTTCACGCCGATCGGTTAGACAGACAGACGACAGACAGACAGAAATTCATTTTTATATATAGATATTTGTCATACCCTTTTTCATGCATCTAACTAAGAAGGTTTTTTTTTTTTTTTGTCATGAACTGAATTGAACTCAATACAATAAAATCGTTAAAAACAATATTATTTTAATAATTTTCATGCATGAAACATTAGTTTTAAGTTAAAATTTGAAATTCAAAAAACACTTAAATGGGCTTTTATTTATGCCGGTCAAAGTAACCACAACAATCAATATGCAACTAGCGATTTGAAATTGGTTCACTGTTGTAGAACCCCTAGTTTCGAAGTACACCTTGCAGTCTGCACCTTGCAATACACTTTTGCGCTTTGTAGTACCTTTCTGAACTAGTATCTTTGTTTTTGTTTTGATTCGCTATGTTATTTTGACAGAACATTTGAGGGTGTGTTGGTGTGAGCTACGTTATTAGGGGCGAATCATTGAGCTTGGGACCGGTGTGCTAGAACTTCCTGCCAGCCAAGAGCCAAGAAATACATTGATTTTCTTCATGACTATCCAGCCGTTGGTAACCATAAGAATGGGTACAAACAACTAGTGATGTGATGTGATGTGATAAAAACCCACCATCAGTGCAAGGATTACCTATGTCTGCAGGACTATCTTCAGCAGGTTGCCCCGAAAATATAGCCTACGTGATGGCTTGGTGTAGCAGGGCCAGTCGATCTCAATGAGGACCTTCGGAAGACTTTGGCCAGAAGGCCGCGTGTCTTCTCATGACAAGGGACTGGGGACTCCACGAACCCTTGGCCAGTCAACAAATCCTTCGACTGCTTCATGGCTACCCTCCCAATCCCAGTTATATAGTTGTTTTAGGAACAGTAGACATTTTTAGCGTAAATGATGATTCATAAAAAAAGTTAAGATACAAAATGTAGGAAATTTCACGGCCTTAATGAAGCTTAGATTCAGTTAATAAATTTATTAAAGTTTTTATTTGTACTAGTGAATGTACTGAAAATTTCTACTGTTCCTTATAAAATAGTTGTTTAAAATTTAAATAGCTTACCATAAAAGCATACCTGTCTCTATGTTTTATCATATATTCAATGAATAAAACTTTCAAACGCATCTTTCACTGCATATTATTCGTATAAGACTCATATGCTTTTAAAGGCTGATAATATATGATATGGTTCAAAAACTAAAAAACAAATACTTTGCTCGTTCCTTACAAGGTCTTACTTTTCTCACATAAAACAATTAAGATATCATAAAAAACAAAACTGTTATTTATACAAATTGCAAACTCGAATGAAATTTTCAGAGCAAAGATTAATATTTTGCACAGTGTTTGAAATCGCCGATTTCACGATCAAAACTAAATTACTTCTAAAATATTGGTTTTACAGTTTTTATTTATTCTAAAAAGTTTTCAGATATCACAAGGCGCACATTGTGATATTAAAAATTTGGTGATTAATCTTCCTAGAAGTGAGATAAAAAACTTACTTTTCCAACAAATGTAGATAGAGACTTGATGTCTTCAGCAAAGTTGTAGAAAATGTTGATACAAACAACATTGCTGAAGACATAAAAGCTCTATGTATAAAGGTTATTGAAATATAAAATATTAATTATTCAATACCTCTAAAAACCAGTTTTTTAACATAACTTTTTTAGATAATGTTTTACGTATTTGTGATCTTCAACAAAGTTGTTTGAGACAATGAAATACACATTTTTGTCGAAGCAAGCAAGGCTCTATCTTAAAAAACATATTCACTATTATCAATTTTCTTGAAATTTTTGGTCAACTTTCACCATAAATTACTTCTTTCGGTGCAAAATTGTGCAACTGATTCACATGGCAGATTGAAGTTCTAACTTTTCACTATCGTTGGATGGGTGCAACATGTTTGGGCAAAAGTAGGCTGGGGTGGTTACATATTGATCAAATATCCATCATTATCAAATCTGGCTAATGAAAAATTACAAAATAAATCAATTTTTCAATGTTGTATCCTTCTACAATTCTATATACGGTTACAAAATACTATTTTGTTTCATAAAACAACACGTCGCTGTTTTAAAATAATAACAATAATAATAATAATAATAATAATAATAATAATAATAATAATAATAATAATAATAATAATAATAATAATAATAATTCCAGAGAAAGACCTACTTGAAGAAGTATGTTCCAGCACCGCTCGATCTCCTTCTGAACATAAAATTTGTCTTCCTCCGTTTGGGACTCGATGGTATGCTAAAACATACTTAATTTTAAAATTTGTATCTACTTGTTACTGTGGTTCGCTTACGTGGTTAAATATTCTTCGACAGTACCGTGAAGTACCTTAATTCTGCGCAGCGCCTAATTATGCGTATTTTGCCAAAATTTTGCCGTTAATTGCAAGATTTTCAAACTTTATATTATATCCTATACACAAGAGGACAACATCTATTTGCATGTAGAACTAAATTCAAAGAATATTCAACTAAATATTAGTTTGAAACGTGATAACATGCGCAAAATTAGGGCATTAGGTACGCAGAATATGGGTACTTTACGGTAGTTTATCTTAAATGATTTTCCTACTGAACACCTATTTTCTGCTGCTGATGTCCTGTGGCAGTCTCTAATAGTTGAAAACATGACTGTTCATCATCGTCGGTTTGTCAAAGTCGTTATCGAATCTGCCATATTTAGGCAAAACGAGAAACGGCGAATCGAAAATGTAAGCTTTTTCTCCCTATCTCATACTAAAAACGTCAAATTGACAAACTCGAACTTTACTGGAATATAGATTTACCAATACACATAAAAGCGTGAATTTGAGACACACTCACACATATGCAAAACGATATTTCTTATAGCATGTGGTTTTCAAGGTTGTTTTCTTTACTGCGGCAAATGTTGATATCGAAAAACTTGTGACCAAGTATCAAAGTAAGAAAACTCGTGAAAAGCAAGGTTTATACGATGGAGGAATTAACAGGTATGTGGTGTTGTTACGTTAAATACGTTTTTTAGGTCACTGTTAAACACTTTGCCATGGGTTTTTATTTTGAATGTATCTTGCATTATAGTGGAAATAAATCGAGGCCATTTATTCTTACTTTGGAAGAATACAAATGGAAGTATGAAAGAGAAAAAACGAGTAGCATTTCCACACACCCTAAATGCTCAAGGAATCGATTCCGAAACCTCTCCGAAAATTGTTTCTAATGTTGAAAAAACCGTGGGAAAGCTTTGTGATTATTTCCATTTTTTGTGGAAAAAGCATAATCGTTCAATGGACAAGGTTTTGGCAAGTAATGCAGAGTATTTCAATAAGCCTTTAAAACTAAATGTTGATGTACATTCCTTCTCGACGACAACAAAAACTGGTAGAAAACCAATTGCTTTCGAAACAAGTAATGTTGTATCGAAAAGGCGAAAAACTGCTGCTATCAGGAAAAACTATCAAGTCACTGAGCTATCATTTGCAACTGAGATGAAACTAAGGGAAACTAATCAGACGGATGCAGCAAAGCTTCTTCAAGAAGCGACACAAACAACACCGTCACGTGCTACCAAAATAAGAGACTCTTGGAGAAAAGCGACAGAAAAGCCAGTGAACAGTTATAGCGATTTAGAAGCATTGGCATTAATTGTGGACAACAATTTTTCAACGAAGCAATACAAAAAACTACAATTGGGAGCAAAAAAACGGAACGCCAATATCTACCCACCGTATAGCAAAGTACTGGAGGCTAAGAAACGTTGCTATCCATCGGACGATTTTATTACGGTAACAGACACTGAGATTGATGTCAAGTTACAACAGTTACTTGATATTACTGCTGCGCGGATAATAGAGGCGAACGAGTCGAAGTTAGCCAACTTCACAGACGAGGAATTACTCAACATTGAAATGATTGTTAAATACGGTATGGACGGAAGCACGGGAAATCCTCAATACCACCAAAAATTTGAGAATGATGATGGTTCTAAAAGTGATGCAAGCATCTTCATGTCGTCTCTCGTTCCTATAAAGGCTGGAACTAAGAACAAAGTTCTTTTTCAGAATCCTCGCCCATCGTCGACGCGTCTCTGTCGGCCTATACATATTCAGCTTGCATCCGAAACAACTGAGCTAGCTATTCGCGAGAAAAATTATTTGGAAAATCAAATCAGGAATTTAGAGCCAACGCAGATCACCTGGAATGAACGTAAGATTTTAATTTCGTATAACATGTTGTTAACTATGGTTGATGGTAAAATCTGTTCGTCACTCACTGAAACGAGTTCAGCAGCAAGATGTTACATCTGTAAAGCCAAGCCGACACAGATGAACAATCTTAAGGTCGTGCAACAGCTTGATAGCAATAGCTTTCAATTTGGATTAAGTACTTTGCATGCATGGATCCGTTTCATGGAGTATTTTTTGAAAGTTGCATACCGTTTGAAAATAAAAAAGTGGGCGCCTCGTGAAGCTGATAGACAAGAAATGTTAAAACGGAAGAAAGAAATACAGCGGCAGTTCAAGGTTGAATTAGGACTACACGTCGATACACCACGAGCAGGGGGTAGTGGAACTTCCAACACGGGAAATGTGGCCCGAAGATTTTTCAAAAATGCGGAAAAAGTAGCCAGTATTACCGAGTTGAATCTATCTGTCATCCAGCGATGCGGTTCAATACTCCAAGTCTTGGCATCTGGGCGCAAAGTAAATTCTGCTGCTTTTGGTGCATATTGCGAAGAAACAGCACGCTTGTGTATTAAATTGTATCCGTGGTATTATCTTCCTGCTAGCGTGCATAAGATTCTCATCCACGGGTCTATAGTTATGGACAATTTTTTGGTCCCGATCGGCCAACTCTCTGAAGAGGCTCAGGAGGCTAAAAACAAGGAATGGAAGAGGTAAATTTCTATTTAACTGAACAACAAAAAATCTATACCTATACATATAATAATTTGCCATTTTCAGATTTCGAGAACATCACACGCGAAAGTTCTCTAGACAAAGTGCGAATTTGGACCTGTTACACTGGTTGCTCTTATCATCGGATCCAATGGTAACTGAAGCTCGTGCATGGCCGAAAAAAGCTATTAATCCTCTATCGGCAGATGCCATATCCCTACTAGCTGATTCAGATACAACTTCAGATACATCAGATGACAACGAATAAAATGTTATAAGGAAAATAAAAATTAAGACTCTATTGATGTTTTTACTGTATTTCAGATACAAATCAGAATAAAACTTTGTTTGAAATAGCTTAAAAATATAATTAGTTATCTGCCTCTGCGTTATTCATAATATTAGTTTCATTAAAAAATTAGCCCCATCACTGTTATCATTATTATTATTATTATTTTATTATTATTATTATTATTATTATTATTATTATTATTATTATTATTATTATTTTAAAACAGCGACGTGTTGTTTTATGAAACAAAATAGTATTTTGTAACCGTATATAGAATTGTAGAAGGATACAACATTGAAAAATTGATTTATTTTGTAATTTTTCATTAGCCAGATTTGATAATCATGGATATTTGATCAATATGTAACCACCCCAGCCTACTTTTGCCCAAACATGTTGCACCCATCCAACGATAGTGAAAAGTTAGAACTTTAATCTGCCATGTGAATCAGTTGCACAATTTTGCACCGAAAGAAGTAATTTATGGTGAAAGTTGACCAAAAATTTCAAGAAAATTGATAATAGTGAATATGTTTTTTAAGATAGAGCCTTGCTTGCTTCGACAAAAATGTGTATTTCATTGTCTCAAACAACTTTGTTGAAGATCACAAATACGTAAAAAATTATCTAAAAAAGTTATGTTAAAAAACTGGTTTTTAGAGGTATTGAATAATTAATATTTTATATTTCAATAACCTTTATACATAGAGCTTTTATGTCTTCAGCAATGTTGTTTGTATCAACATTTTCTACAACTTTGCTGAAGACATCAAGTCTCTATCTACATTTGTTGGAAAAGTAAGTTTTTTATCTCACTTCTAGGAAGATTAATCACCAAATTTTTAATATCACAATGTGCGCCTTATGATATCTGAAAACTTTTTAGAATAAATAAAAACTCTAAAACCAATATTTTAGAAGTAATTTAGTTTTGATCGTGAAATCGGCGATTTCAAACACTGTGCACCCGGCAATCGTCGTGTTCCGCTCCTCAAGCGCGATGGTAGGCAAGACCGATCTTGGAAGAAATGAAAGGAATGACAGCTATAAAAGGTAAGAGCTTTGCTCTTGAGCAATTCTACGGCCCGGTGAGTGTGTTCGCCGAAAATAGGCTTCTCGAGCATCGGCAGCAGTAACAACAACAACAACCACCAAGGCTTTGGGCTCGACGGTAAGGCAGGTTCTCCCTTTTCGAGAGGTTGTTTTCACGATTCTCTGTTTTTTGTTGTATCTTTAATGGAAAACTTTATTCCAGGATAATCAAAAATAGTTTCTATACAAACGGTATTGCCACGATGACCGATAGTTTTCCTGAGTAAAGTTGGAAATTAGTTTACAGCAACGGGTCATGTTTACACGAATATCCTACCTGGTATGCTTCCCGATTGAATTTATTCGAGTTGCAAACTCATTTTAATGAGAAGTTTTCCTAAAGCTGGCCTGTTTATTATAAATGTTTTGCGGATTTCTGAGTATAGTACGTTTTGAAAATATGTGTAGCCAGTTGAGCTTTAATAATAATAGGGATTAAATAATATTCATTGATCGATAGCTCGTTCCAGTGGATGATTTTAAAAATATGTTTGATGTATGATGAAATGGTCGTGCTTTATCATTTCCACGAATTTGACTCACAGTATATTGCTCAAACTTAAACGCCTGAGGCCGATGAGATAGTAAGGGGTGGCGCAAAGCATGGAGTTGTGCTTTTTGAAAGCAGAATGAACAAAAGCGTCGCGCAAAGCGTGCTATGACATACTAACCGCTTCTGGAACGCTTCTGATGATGAATTCTTTGATTCGTCATGCACAATAAGTTTAAAATTAAATAGAAAAGGGAATTTGTTGTTCATCCAATCAATCCAAATAATAGAAATGGAGAAATGGAGAGTATCACCGAATTCACCAGAAGCTGCAAAAATATCCGAAAAAGTTTCGGTCATACACTAGAATGACCGTAGAAACTTTCGATGTTGAATATGATAAACTATAGGCTATCAGAAGACTGGACAAATAACAATGCAGAACCAATACTTCCTTGTGAACGATTAGTTGTTATCCTAAGGTACAATATTTCCAAAATAACAATGTATTTTCTTCTACAGGTACCTTGCTATCATCCTTTCCATAACTTTTATTTTCGTTCCATATGGGTCGATCGACAATAACTGACATAGTATTGGAAACTTATCGTGTTTTGAGGGATGTCATTTAACCCAGTGCTGTACATTTTCATGACGGTTATAAGACTATGGCTATCATCTTCTCATGATCATTACAACTCACGAATGATGGTCAAATACTATGTCACTCAAAAACAGGTTGATCTCATTCGACCATTTGTGACAAAAGCCTTCATGACTGCCCGAGAATGTGATATGAAGGGAGTGAAAAAAAAATCAATCACTCACTAATTATCTGTCAGAATGATTTGCAAGACAAAGTATTTTCAGGATTATAGGTGTTAACCTCTGTGCATATTAAAAATATTTCTTTTTATGTTGTCATTTTATTAACCTTAGTCATTATTTTCATTTCATTAATCTTCCTCGGGTTTTAAAAAAAAGTTACATCAGGGTCAATATTGACCCGGATTTCAACCCTTTCTAGAATTATGAAACTTCAACCTATACACTATGTTTGTACCTCATTTGAAAGGTTATGATCTCAAAATGCATTGGTGGGGAAAAAAACCTGGTTCCAGTAAGATTGGTCACCAAGAATCTGCTACAAAGGGAAGGAGGTTTTGATTTCGATGTGTGAACAGAACTGCATTCAAAACATTCCAGACTAGTTGTAGAGAATTGCCGTCTTCGACAAAGTTTCTCAGTATGTCATTTGTGGTCTTTTGACATTATCACATTAGTTCTAAATCATGACTCAGAGATGGCGCTGCGGTCTATCTTTGTCAAATGAAGCGCTAGAGAGTTGCCGTCTTGGGCAAAGTTTTTCAGTATATCATTTGTCGTCTTTTGACACTATCATATTAGTTTCAGATATTGCCGCGGAGATGGCGCTGCAGTCTGTATTTGCCAAACGAAGCTCTAGAGCGTTGTCGTCTTTGGCAAAGTTTCTCAGTATGCCGTTGGTCGTCTTGTGCGATTATCATATTAGTTCCTGATATTGCCACAGAGATAGCGCCGCAGTCTATCTTACATTAAAATGACGCTCTATAGAGTTGCCGTTTTCTGCAAAGTTTCTTAGAATGTCATTTGTCGTCTTTTGACAACATCATATTAGTTCCAGATCTTTCAGCAGAGCTGGAACTGTAGTCTATGTTTGTCAAATGAAGCTTGAGAGAGTCGCCGTCTCAGGCATAGTTTTTCGGTATGTAATATGTCGTCTTTTGCAATAATCATGTTATCAGATTTTGCCGCAGAGATGGCGCTGCAGTTTACCTTTACCAAATGAAGCTCTTGAGGGTAGCCGTCTTCAGTAAAGTTGTTCAGTATACAAAATGCAGTCATTTGGCGTTATCAGATTAATTCCAGATTGTGCCGCAGAGATAGCGCTGCAGTATATTTTTGTCAAATGAAGCTCTAGAGAGTGGTCGTCTGCGGAAAAGTTGTCCAAAACCCGCATAATGAAAAATAACTGGCTATATAGTCAAAACTATATTTTAAATGTAAGATATATTATCACATTTTATATTTTTGTTAACAAATAGTTTAATCGCGTTTTCACCAAATAACCTCTACATTAACACATATTGTTAATTTATGCCATATTCCCTAATAAACATGTACCATACAGGAACGATATTATAAATGGTATGACTATACCACTTACAGTTGGGATGATACCCCGAATTGGCGGTTAGGCACCTCTTATGGTTATTGTTTATGCGGGTTGTCATCGAAAGGGTTTGTTAGCCGAATCTCGGTTACGTATTCACTGAATGAAATGCCGAAATGATCGGCTGTTGTATTCTCGGCGAAAAGTACGTAGGGTACAGCAAAAATATTGTTCATAGAGATGGGCGAACGCTCACGAGCCGCATATTAGAGCCGGCTCTTCAAAAAGAGTGAGCGAGCCACAGCTCTATGAAATTGAACCGCGGCTCTCAAATGAACGTGGCGTTCAAAATTGAACGGCGGCTCACTACGAACGGTTTTGAACCATGAACGGCTAAAGCAAAATGAGCCGCTGGCGCTGTCACATTTCTGAGCTTTGCCTGTTGTTCGTTCATTTTGCTCTTTTTCTCTCCTGGCTTTTAGGCTTTTTGACGTTTAATCACCTCACCCTTTCTGGCACATGCAGAGGAATGATGGTTTGTTTTCCTCTAAAAGATTTTCCTTCTTACTTGCACTCCTTTGATCTAAATAGCGCTTTAATGTGCGTGCGTTCCAGGGTACTTATGCTTGTTCCCTCTCCTCAGCTGAATGAATCAACGTTGAGGATCGGGAAGCTCTCTTTATTAAAGCCCTACAGTTAAAGTATGGACGACTCTCACCACAAAACTTGATTGTTGTCGTTCCAACCGAGCAATAAATTATTCAGTGCGTTTTGGCGGTTCGTTTGGAACAGCTTTGGATAGTCGGACATACTTTTACTTGGGAGCTTAATCAATTCTCCAGAGCTTCATTTGGCTAATATAGACTGCAGCACCATCTCTGAAGCAAACTCTGGAACTAATATGATAATCTCAAAAGATGACAAATGATATACTGCCCAAGGCGGCAACTCTCTAGAGCATCATTTGGCAAAGATTGGCTGCAGCGCCATCTCTGTGACAAAAGCTGGAACTAAGCTGATAAATCTAATCGGAATAACTAATCTGATAGCCTGCAGCGCCATCTCTGCAGCACGATTTGGAACTAATATGATGTTATCATAAGACGATTTGTTACACACTGAAAAACTTTGCTCAAGACGCGAATTCTCTACAATGAGTCTGGAATGTTATATGCATTTCTGTTAACACAGCCAAACTAAAACTTCCTTCTCTGTGTAGCAGTTTTCCGCTGGACAATGTTACCCGAACCAGTTTTTTTTCGTTTCAATGCATTTTTGAGACCAGAACTTTTCAAACGGTGCATATAATTCGTAATATAACGTGAACTCACAGTGAAATCATAAAATCTTCGCGTGCATTGTGTAAGCCGTAGCGAATACAATCGATTCCCTCTCGAAATGTGTGAGTGTCGGTAGTACTTCCCCGTTTTTGTTTTGTTTTTGTGCTTCGCCTCCGCACCCGGAAGAAGAGTTACATCAGCTTAGTTTTGGTTATTAGTGGTAATATTGTGACACTCGGGCATAAATTATTAGATTAGAGTGTTTTTCCGCTTTGTCGCGAGTGAATCGATGATTATTAGCAGCTCGAAATAGAGTCGCCTCATAGCGGGGATTTGCATTGTTGGCAGAGTGTGGAGTGAAAAAAAAGAAGAAGACAAGTGCAATGTTGAGAACGGACATTTGCTGGTCAGAAATAGCAAACGAAAACAACGCGCATGGGCGGGTGAAAAGCTTGCAAATAATTTTAGGTGCATTCACCACGGGGTGTACAGAGTAATGTTATGTAGGTTGCATATCTAACGGGCGGTTTAGCAACGTTAATTTTTGCGCATATATTAAATATGCGCAAGTGCATGAAGTTACTAACGAATCAACGTCGAAAATTTTTATTTCTACGAATGAACAAGAAAGTGTGATTGAGGAGGCAGACATGGGTGAGATCTATCTGATTTTAACTATATAACAATATTCTTATTTTCCAATAATACTAAAAACGTGCCTGGTTTGGAGATTTAAAATTTCCAAATCTGGAAGTGTGTTGCAGTGCCCTTATCCATATGATATCGGTAATGTTACATGTGGGGCTTATTGTATGTGAAAGTAACCTCGGAATGGGCGTGACTCTCCAGACATTCTGAAATGGGTTGCTGGATCTGCAGTAGAGCTATCACTTTCTAGCTCCCGGATTAAAACTGGTCACTTGAAGGATTGTTGTAAACAGATTTCTTCCATAATACCATTGCCGACCGATGGGTGTAAGATTGGACACACACACACACACACACACACACACACACACACACACACACACACACACACACACACACACACACACACACACACACAGAACTTTTCAAATGGTGCATAAACATAAAAACTCTAAGTTAAAATTTCGAAATTCTACGGAGGGTTATAAATTTATATAAGGGCGAAAATGAAAAATTCTTTGAAATATTAAAAGTCAGAAAATTTCAGCCTGGTTATTGGTATTGACATAAAAAAGATAGCATACATTTAAGTTGCGCCATGGGTCAGAACTGACCCCAATATCTCAAAAAGGTTAATAAACATTATTATTATAACAGTTTTGCACATTATTACGCTTCCTCGTAAAAATCACAAAAAAAAGGTATTTTGACAACTATACTAACCTACGAGTAAGGGAAGGTCCATTAATTATGTCACGCAGTAAGGGGGGGGGGGGGGTTTGGGAAAACGTAACAATCCATACAACAAATTTTGAAGGTCCATACAAAAAACGTGACAAGGGGGGCGGGGGGTTATAAAAAGCCACTTTTTGCGTGACATAATTAATGGACGTTCCCTAATATTGCCACCCTATTTATTCAAAATTTGTTTCCAAAGTTTGCCCACTGTAGATGTCCTTTGTATAGTTTTAAATTTTTATCCCAAACTGGTTTCCTCGCGAAAACTAGGAACATAAGATTTTCTGCTTCCATTTACATTTCCATACACAAGAGAAAATCCGTGCACGTGCGTCAGAATATACTTCGTTCTATTTTGACGCTATCACTGATGCTTCGTAACGCTTCCACTAAGACAGGTTTGAGCGTTTCACATGAACGCGAAAGGTAACAGCTAAGACGTTCGCAGCGCATTACGCTTCGCTCCGTAACGCCTTCCTTTTTCATCGACCTGGAGCGTGATTCATTCGCGTTTATTCATTCACCTTCGATATTGCAGTTAGGAAAATGCACTGTTGAACAAAGTTGAAGAATTATTCAAGCGCTAAGATTTCACCCGCATGTTTGCAGTCAGATTCTGATATTATTTATCGGTTGACAAATCTACACAGAAAAACAGAAACATTTAATTTTAGGCGTTATCTAATGCACATGAAGGGAATGCTAGATTTGGCAGAAAATAACGGGATATTTCATGTAAATTAAAGTCAGATAACGCCTGAATGTAGTGTGTTGTATGGAAGATTGCCAACATTGTTATATGGCGTATGAAAGATTGCAAACAATTTCGTTATTTACGCTTCCTTTGGTTTACAATTAAATGAAGGGAAATTTTACGCGCCTGTTTAAATTAATTATTTTTTTCTGTGTAGCTTAGTCAAACACAGATAAAAAGAAACATTGAATTTTCTGCGTTATCTAATGCACATAAAGGGAATGCCAGATTTGGCAGAAAATAATGGGATATTTCATGTAAAATTGCAAACAATTTCGTTGTTTATGGTTCATTTCGCTTGGAATTAAACGAGGGGAAATTTTACGTGCCTGTTAAAATTCATTATTTTTTTCTGTGAAATCAGTATTAACAGCACTGGTCCCTAAAAATATTTTCTACTCCAAATTCAATTTTTCCTCAAGATTCTAATTGGCGTGAACAGTAACAGTAACAGTAAATATGTTCCCAAGTAACAATCTTACTGCCTTTTAGCCTTTTTTTTTAACTTATAAGGGTTTTATTATTGCAATAGACATGCTATTTTGTTTGAAGGCAGCTTTCAATTATGCAAAAGATGTATAGTTAATTATTTTTCTTAAGGCTGTTTGTATAACCTTTTCTAGAAGGAAGGTGAAGTCTAAAACAGTCTAGCTTTGAAAAATAATTGACGAGGAACTCTGTCCCCTCATGAAACCGTTAAGTAATTTAATAATAAAGCTCTTTCATATTTGTTTAACAGAGTCATGATAAAATATTTCATAAGCACGCTTTATCATTACAAAAACCATCACTTGGATTCTGACGAGAGCATATATTGTAGCATTTTGTACTACACAAAGTTTATAATAAAATGATCTACCAATGTTGTCGTAATGAAATAAAACAAAGATGAATTCGCATACCAAAAAACTAAGAAAAGTGAAATAATGGAACCTTTTTAGCGAAATATTAACTTCTTGAGCATTCCGAATAGTAATTTGCCAACTACCTATCTTAAAAAAGGTCGTTGAAAAAACTACAACATCAGTCAGTCTCCCAAACAGGAATTATCTTGAGACATGTTTCACCTTGTATACGGCATTGCTTTCCCGTATTCTTTCTTAGAAACTTTCTGCCTGCGGACTAGCTTTTGATGTAACTTGAACTGTCAAAACTCTTTTCTGGCAGCAGCTTGGTTACCATATAAGCTATTTGACAGCTAAACGGTCTTGCATATAGCCAATTAGCGTTGCATAAAACAGTTTAGCCTGAAGATTATTTTCATAAATGCCATTTCAAAACATCATTTGTTTACAGATGCTTTCATGAAAACAAAACAGCATTTTCAATAATGGCTCATCAACAATCAATGTTAATGCCGCTGCCATTTTTATTTCAATCTTCATTCAAGTTTATAATTTCCATATATTATGATATATTTTCTTTGACACGGCTAATTGTTGTACGGCAGTTTATGTGGGATAAGAAAAGTATTAAATAAGAGTGATTGAGCAAAAAATTTATCTTCAACGAAGAATTACACTTTTTCGAAATATTTTTTTTAGAAAGTACAACGTATTTCGGAGACGCATCTAGTTTTTCAGCTATTTTCAAGCAATTTGCGCAATGAATTAAATAAGGCACTTAAAATTTGAGTACTATAGGTAGCATCTAGTCATAAAATATGATAAATCATTTATTATAAAACGAATAAAAATGTTTTGAATGCTTTTCGCAAACGTCTAGTGGAAGTGGCACGAAAGAGGCTTTTATAGATGTCAAATTGCTTTTATTATAGTTTACCTATGGTTTTCAAACTGTTTTTAATTTGGTCATAATAATATCTTTTGATTTTAATCCATTCTAGAACTGCCTTTAAATTATACCCTTCAGATCTCTACCAGAGAGGGCCAACTGGCACATTATAGTCTTCATGAGGTTTTGGAGGAAGCAATCAAGACAAATATGCCTTGACCTGGGTTTTATGGATGTCGGTTTATAACATCCTTGTAGGAATTCATAAAACTTTAAATGTTACTTGGGCTATGAATACAAGAAAAATACATGAGATCATGTCCTAAAGATGAATTTCAGAACGTTACATAAAAAGATGTGTTACTTGGACGGCATATGACGGTTTTCGAAACATTTTCACGCTGCATTAAATTGTCCACCGTGTACTTTGTTCCACGATCTTTGTTCGCTTGAAAGAATTGTACTATGCGTGCCCGCAGTTTTTCTTGTTTCGACGGCATGCTGTAAACAAGTGAACATGTTGGAGTGAAAGTGTGTGTGTGACAATTTTCAAAATATTGTAAGGATTCATTCACATAAGGTGATATTTTTCTGAAAGCATAATTGTTCTGACAGAAAAGTATTGAAGTCATTCCCGTTATTTGGTGGCCACCCGTTACCAGGGCCATATATAGAGAGAATTTTGAAGTTTTCGAATGTCCTTGACCTTTTGAACAATTTTGCTGAAGGTTCCGTCTTTCTAGGTCGGGATTACGATATAAAATTGTTGAAAAATGCTCTGTTTTACATGTCCACTAGCGCCACGTACTGAGAGAACTCGAAACCATACTCTACACCTTCCAAAAGTACTTGACCTTCTGAGAAAAACTTTGCTAAAGGTTAGAACTTTTTAGGTGGTCGGTATCAAGAAATAAATTCGTTCGAAAATGCTCTCTGTTGCATGCTCACTAGCGCCACAAACTGGCCGAATTCTGAACCGAGCTGTCCACCTTTTGGAAGTTCTTTACCTTCTGAACAAGTTTGTTAAAGTTAGTATTTTTTGTGAAAGTTTTCAATACTTATTTTTGGGTAGCTTTAAACATTATTTTTACTGTTTTAATGCGTGTGTGTAATCATCTGACTGTATACTCTGAGACTAGTTATGTAAACAAAATAGTGGTTCGCGAGTAACAAAGTTGAGAAAAATGTACGCAAAGGAGGTTGTGACTAGTTGCTGCTCGCTCAAAAGCCCGTAAAACAAATTGCAACGATTGTGGGATGCCACCTGGCTACCGTTGTCCGTATCCAACGTTCACTCCTTGATGGACAGCGTCCACCAAGCCGAGAAGTGGCCGTCCACGGTCCACTCGCACACCGAAAGTCATCAGATCAATGAGAGTCAAAGTGAAGCGAAATCCTATCAGATCGATCCGCAAATTGGCTAAGGAAGCCGATATTTCAAAAACTACCATGCAACGGTTGGTCAAAGATGACTTGAAATGTTCGTCCAGGGCAAGAGTAAAGCGCCACCTTGTAACGGACCGAATCAAACAACTACGGCTGGAGCGCTCGAAACGTTTTGTGTCAGCATTAAAAAAGAAGCATACCATCGTCGTATTCTCCGATGAGAAAATGTTCACCATCGTTCCCGTATCTAAGATTGAGGATGTTCCAGAGAACGTGAAATTCAAGTTTACAACCAAACATCCGGCCGGAGTCATGGTTTTCGAGGCAGTTGCGTCCAATGGCTTGAAAATGCCTCCAGTATTTATCAAAGCTGGATTAGAAGTTAATACCGAGGTTTACATGAACATTTTGAAGGACCACGTTCTGCCATGGATGAAAGCCAACTTTGGAGCACACCAACACGTCATTTTCCTACAGGACGGAGCACCGTGTCATACCTCAAAAAGGACTCAAGCGTGGCTGAAGAAAAACATGGAATTTTGGCCAAAGGACATTTGGCCTCCTAGTAGCCCGAACTTGAATCCTTTGAATTACTCAATATGGGCATATGTTCAGGCTAAGGCCTGTGAATGTTCTCACCCCAGTGTTGGCACCCTGAAAGATTTTATTACCAAGGCATGGAAATCAATGACTGACTCAAAAATTAAAAAAAATAAAAAAAAACTTTCCTTTCTTCATTTTTATTACGTGAAAAATCAGTGGGGTTGTGTATAACACACGACCGGTTGACGTAGACTTCGTTAAACCGTTTGATTAGTACTCAGGTACTGTTCTAATGGGCCCTTGGGTTAGCATAAGTAAGTGAGAAAGTATGTAAGAACATTCGCTTGATTCGCTTCTTAGTAACTATTTGGCTGCCCTGGAAAGGGACGTTTGATTTGAATGTTGGTATGATGAAAGGGCAACGGTTGTGCTGGCTGTAATGATTGTGTTGACATGATAGACCAGCTGGAAACCATTATCCTTATCGCGTTATAGATTGTTCAGGGTCTGTTTGGGAATTCAAAGTCAACACTTTATTATATTTTTAATAGTAGACAGTCGCGAAAATCTCCAACTGATTGAAGCAAAAATCTCGAAAATCTATTGAGAAATGATAAAGCGTTCAAACTATTTCAGTTATTTTCAAATTTTCATTTGACATCTACCCTTGCCGTAAAGCGTAGTCTGATAAAAAAAGCATGGGTGTGGTCCAAATAGATCGTTAGACCAGCATTAGATAGTAATTATGTTAGAACATTCTTTTGTACACTCTTTAGAAAGCATTTGGTGAAGAATCAAAACGTTGTCCGTGATAAAGAATTTCGGGATATTTACCGGAACGCAACATTTATATTACAAATATATATATTTGTACAAATAAAATGGTAATCGTTAGACCTTTAGGTTGGTGCAAACATCTCAAAAAATAAATCAATTAAGGAACGATCGAATAACTAGCGTCCGGTGTTTCAATGTTTTGTGACGGCAGCCATTTGTATATTGTAAATACACAATTCTCAAGGTATGCAACGAAGAGAAAACTAAAATTATTATAGCCACCACTGCAGTGCACTGTCTTCCAATTGATTAGAACTTGTAATTTTAGATAAATTCAAATCATACAAACTCTCTTGAAACTGAATTCGTCGTCCTGAAAAGGACGGATTCGAAATGGTCCGCATTTGAGTTCAATCCTTCTCGGTCTTTTGATTAATCAGGTTATTTCACTCGTTGCACGTTGCGCCTTACCAAAAGATGGCTAGCAGCAAAATCACTCACACACACAAGCACCTTATTTCGCTCGTCATGGCTGCACCCACCGGTTGGCTACAAATAAATCACTGGCTTGGGCCTAGCAAACCTTTGCATAATTTATGGCTGCCTAGCAACGGTTGCCTTGCCAATGACCTGCTAGCAACAGCCTGCAGCGCAATCTCCAATGGTTGGTCGCCAGTGCACCTTCTATGATACTTGCCACAGTCAGCTGCCACATCCACATTGACGCCTTGCCGCTCAGCACTGCCGAATGCACCCTTCAGGGTACATGCCATCGCCAGCTGCCAATCCATGATGGCTCGATGCTCCGCACAGCTCCAGTACTGCAACACGAATGAGAAAATTTGCGAAGGTGTACCTGTTTTACATCGTTCACTGTTGCATATGAGACCTCCCTTGCTCACATTTGAAATCTGTGATAGAAAACTACTGTTTATTTATTAAATTTAGCCTGCAAAACAGAATAATAAGACATCACCTTTTATTTTCGTAATTTTCAAAAGTTTGAAATTGTTAACGGATATTGTTTGACAATTGAATTGATACGCGGGAAAATTTCCTACCGATTGGTGTAAACATCTTGAAAATCTATCAAGCATTTATTAAGATATTAGCGTTTAATTTGTAACGATATTTCATGACTGTCGCTAATTTTTAGATTTTCAATGGACACCTTACCCTTGCCATAAGACGTTTCAATTTTTCATGACGGCAGCCATTTGTAAATTGTGCACAATGCTCAAGGTATACAACGAAGAGACAATTATAATTGTTTTAGCCACCGTTTTCTGCCAAGTGGTAAGATAAATTCAAGTTAAACAAACTCTTTCAACATTGGATTGGGCGTCCTGAAAAGGACGGATATTGAATAATCCGCATAAGAATTGAATACTTGTCGGTCTTTTCACAAAGCTGCCGTGCAAGTTGCGCTATACGTAAAGATGGCTACCGAAAGAATAACACACACTCAGGCAACTTATATCGCTCCTCGTGGTGGCGCCCACCGGCTGGCAATAAATCATCACCAGCTTGGGCAACCGGCTGCCTAGTACATCACTGCAATTTAGTCGCTGCCTAGCAACGGTTGCCTAGCCAAGGGCTTGCTAGCAAAAGTCTGCAGCGCAATCAGCTACCTGTCCACTGGTTGGTCGCCACTGCACCTTCTATGGTACGTGCCACCACCAGCTGCCAAATCCAAACTGGCGTCTTGCCGCTCCGCACGAGGCTTCGCGCCATCGAGGTTGCCTTCAGAGCTCATGCCATCGCCAGCTTCTTATCCTCGATGGTTCGTTGGTCTGCCCAGCTCCAGTACGGCGACACTTATGCGTGAATTTGCGAAGGTGTACCCGTTTTATATCGTTCACTGCTGCATATGAGACCTCCCTTGCTTACATTTGAAATCTGTGATAGTAAAATTGAGTGCATTGAGTAAATTTACTCTGAAAAATCGGCATTATAAGACATCACCTCATATTTTGGTTATTTTTAATAGCTTGAAATTATTGGCGGATATTGTTTGATAATTGATTTGATACGCGGGAAAATTTACAATCGATTGATATAAACATCTTGAAAATCTATCAAGCATTTATTAAGTTATTAGCGTTTAATTTGTAACGATATTTCGTGACGGTCGCTCGTTTTTAGATTTTCAATTGACACCCTACCCTTCCCGTAAGACGTAGTCTACGTCAAACCCCCTCCCCCCCCACCACCACCCCCACAAAAAGACACTCCACCATCCACTCACCCCAACCAACACCCAATATATATTTTACAGCCCCCCCCCCCCCCCCCCCCAATTTTCCCCCACCCCCCTCCGCCCGTTCCTACAGATCCACCCCCCCCCCCCCCCCCCAACCCCACACCCCAAAAGACAGATGCAGCGGCTCACAACATGTCGGACTTTAAAAAAAACTTCAGCAGCGTCCAGAAAGGGCATAAAAATCACTGTGCAACACTTCCCAAGCAACACACATGTTTTATAACGGTTGAAAATACTTTTATATGACTAGATTTGGTTATATAGAAGCTTACTCAACATAAAACCATGAAAATGTGTTACTCGGTTGATGGACGGTACAAAGGCTAATGTACGATAATATTACTGAAATCTGCAATCTGATTAATTTGTGAGTTTAATTGATAATTCAGCATGTAGAGTTGTAATAAAATTCATTGCTTCGAGTATTTGCGAATCGTGTTTAGCTTTATTTCAATTTTTGATTGTTTATAACTACTCTTCGGTACACTCATTATGCTAAAAATCACAATTTGAAATGATATAGGTCTCATATCGTCACGTTGGATTATAATCCTGAACTAAGAATCTGAAAGTCTTTGATAACACCCCTTATGCTGAATTGTTGTTGTTGAATTTCATGCATGTATCTTACGGCTATTTTTTTTCTCCTTTTCTTTTTAGGTAAGTACTCATTGACAATCATTCAGTGACCCCGCCGAATGATGCATGGAGTCCATCATCATTACGAGTAGGTATTGTACACCATTTAACTCCTTCGTAGCAGCACCGATTTATTGTCTGATACAATCTACAACCTTCCATTGACCTTACTGGAATGTGTCGTGACTCCAAAACAATTTCCTATCTGGAATCGTTCGATGTTCCGGTGATGAAAGCCGCTCCCCCCTCATCCTACCATGATTGGTGTATCAAAGCCGGCGAGATCCCTCCGGCTGTGTCCAAAATGCTACCGCCCGGTAAACACGATTCCATTATCATGATTCAGTTTTTGTTGTTGTTGCTTTTGGTGATGATGATGATGTTGATGTACTACAGAAAATGTCACCATCACCGCAGACTTTTAGCCAAACAAAAGAACCCAGAAACGTGTGTGCTAGATATTTCCAGCTCCAACAACATACCCTATATCGATGGATACGCACAATCCGGCCTTCATCGAGTTCAGGCTCAAAGGCGCAGTTGGCTACCGAAGGCTTCCAAAGACTCGGTTGAATGGAAAGGATGACTGAATTGTGAATATTGCTTGTAGACCCCCCCCCCACCCGCGTAGCAGGTGTGGTGGGTTGTAGAGTGAAGCCTGTCGTTCTTCGGTCAGGTAGAATTTGTGCTCGGTGATACAAATCCTTGCAGTCAGAGATCATTAAAATGGTTAAAATGAGTCGCACACGACTCATGATTATTTTCTGTGTTGAAGTAAAAATCGTCCACGTTTCAACTATCTTTTCACAAGTAATGGAGTGTTATTAATTTTTCACTACACTGAATAAAACGTTCATCTAAAACTAATTTAATTAACGTTTACTTGGCGTAAGCTCATTATCGAGCATCGCTTCAGGCTCGCTTTGCTGTTTCGCTTCTTGTTGCAGTGGAAATGATTTTTCTTGCAACATTTCCTTCATTATTAAGGACAAGCAACTGGTGCGAGTCATGATGCTGTCGAAGTAATGAGCCAGCGCCATACTTTGCAGGGTATTTTGTTACTTGGGTGCACACAGCTTGTGCAAGTGAATCACAAAACTGTTGATTGGGAAGGGATAGTTACACCACAGGCAAAGGGACTGAAAATGTGCAATAATTCCGTAACCTTCTCGATTTCAATCGGATGAATATAGCTCAGTTTTCGACAGGTCAACAAAAACAGTTTTAGGGAAACTGTTAAGTAAAATATTTTCATTGCAGACCGCAACGCAAACATAATCTAGTTGTCTGTGATCATCTGCATTGTTTCAGTCAACGGCAGGATGGAAGACCAATTAAAATCTGCCACAAAAAGAGACGATGTGATCGTTAGTAGGAAAACCGGCAACAAACCACACATGCGACAAAAAATCAAAGCATACTTTGTCGTTTGCGAAATTGACATTTAGTTCGCTTGCATCCTTTGCATGATAACATCACCTCCAACAAACATGTTGAAGTACAAAACAAACAACGCCGTTCCTCTTGTCGAATTGATTTCCCAGTGCAAATAAAACAGTTTACAAGCAATTTTTTCTGCCGTCAGTGAACATACAAAACATATCAATTTCAATCTCAAATATTTTAACTTCCATCAACGCAAAATATTTAGTTGCTACTTTGTCGAAGCATATGATTTTTCCCCATCTGTCAATCTCACGTCACTACCGCATTCGCAACTTGATACGACCATTAAACCTTCCCTCCGCATAGTTCACTTTTCTCCACCGAAGAGCGCCGCCCGAACCGAATCGTAAATCATTTCCCAGCTATTTCTTATCCGGAGTTCAAATTTCTTCCGACGCCCCCATGGAATTCCGCATGCTTTCGTTTGCGAAAATCGAACCTTATTCCTACCACCCCGCGCTGCCGTTCCCAGGCGGGCCTTAATCCAGTGCGACACATTTCAGCATTCTCTCAATTCTAATAATTTCAATAAGCTGAACATTCAACAGAAAAGATGTGCTTGAAGGAATATAAAAGTCACAAATTTTACATGTCGCAATTCTACATATTTATTTTCGCGTATTCAGTACCAGCAGTCATCGCCGTTGGTAGTGGATCCCGCAGGGCACACGACGTCGTGAGGAAAAAATAAAACAGATGTACATAGCTCATGGTAGGACACGTTGGACAGTGACGTAGTAAGTTTCATAATTTAAAACTGCCTTCGTTCAATTCAGATTCCATTTTAAAACACTGTGTCAGCCGTTTCATTTTGTTCGACGAAATCAAGTCATGCTCTGGTAAATGAAGCCCTGGCTACAGCAACGCTTCCACATTCCCTCGTACGATCTCCCACAGGATAGCCGAGTAGCGGGACACAAGTGTGTGTTGTGGAACAGCGTACAAGTAGATAGCGCTTTCCTTCATACCGAAATCACCCCTACATGGCATACATGAAATATATCCTGGACGGAAAAATTTCCACTGCCTCGCATAGCCGTCATATTGAGCAGGAACCGAGCGTTAAACTGCTAGACTAAAACTGTAGAAAATCTATTCAAAACCCGGATGAATTTCAAACCAGTCTAAGCATCGCCGGCACATGTATTCAATTTTTGGTAGCACAGTGAAACTGAGCAGAAGTAAGATGAGCATATTCGGAAGAAAGCAGTAGGAACATTTTTTAACTCACCGAGATTTTCACACTCACATACCCAGGAACAACAGAGTTGGTTATGTTGGTAGCGAAGCGTGCAGCGTTGAAACCGGAGAAATTGAGTCGGATATCCCACTCGCATGGTGATCTCGGACGGTCCTCAGAAAGTGTTGGCTGTGCTGTGCACACAGGTTCTGTGCCCTGTCTCAATTCAGGACTTAGTTTCCATTTCACGTTGCAACCCACTCCTCATGCGCTGGGGTTGGGATGAAATGGAAAAGGTGGGACAGGAAACCAGCAGAGAGTAAAAGCCACAAAGTGTTGTACTACGGTACCACATAGGATATCCAGAAATACACGTACTTTTTACTTTTCCGTTCGTTGTGGTTCCCGGGACTGACCCAGATGTGCGAAGGTGGAAAATGTGGCTACTTGTTCAACATGGCCGTTCGCCGTCAATGTTTCTACCGTTTCAAGGAAACTATGGCAACCTGATGTATACGTTATGTGTCCATTCAAAACAGGTAAAAGAAACTGAATTTTATGTTTGATTTCACAACCATGTATGTGAAGTTCTACATTATTTTCATGCTGACTAGAGAGTGGAATTTCATGGAAAGTCTCAGTACTTTACACGATTTACAGTACCAGTCAATAGTATCGATGCATTCCGAAACGTATTGCAACACACACTTGAATAGTGCATCACCCTGAAAAGTATCGACTCACCTAGAACAGTAGAATTTATGATACTATATCTTGAAACCTTGATAACCTGCAAAAATGTTGATTTGAGCAAAGTTGTTCAGAAGGTCAAGAGCTTCCAAATGGTGGAAAGTATGGTTAGGAGTTTACTCACTAAGTGGCGCTACCCGAATAAAAAAGTATAATAGATTGAAAATAAAATGTATTGTAACCATACAATATTTAGAATCAATAGTATGTACAATTGATCGTATTGTTCGCGACAATAAGATAACATTAGGACTTACTGTTTCTATTGTAAATTGAGACGTCAACAATACAATAAGGGGGTTGTTATGTATCTTAACAATAAAAACTATCACTTTTTTCTGAACAAATTTAAGTTAATAACTATTATTTGTATTGTTTAACTATTGTTGAAAATTCAAGCATATGGGGTGCATAGTAGATTTATTATAATTACAATGTGCTTTTTTGATTTGTCTGATACATGAACAGTAAGATTCATGGTCGGCAATACATTATGTTGTTATTGTATATTATTAAATTGTACTTGTATCGTTATTTTTATCCGGGTAGTGCGCATGTAAAAGTGTGCATCCAGACCACCTAGAAAGTTCGAACCTTCAGCAAAGTTGTTCAGAACGGGTTCCCAATAGTTTATGGGATGGTTCTCAACACGTACGTCCCCAACCCCTCTGAGACAGAAAATTTAAAATTTAAAATTGATGATACTCCATCGTCAGCCATCGGATTTTGATGCGGTTTTTTGCAATAGATCACAAAATTATCCTTGTTTGTTGATCTGTACTGGTTATTCCAAAAATTTCCGTAGTATCGGTTTCCAAGGTGGGAATACTGGGGTAAGTACTCGACTTGTTCAGGGAAGGTTGACAAAATATTTTTAGTTGCGAAAAATGGCATGTGGCATATCAAACTTCATGATTTAGCAAAACTAGGCCATCAAAAGACATTTTGAGCATTTCTGACTATACTGGCGACTAAAAGAGGCCCTGCAGGATCCGAGTTCCTCCGGCAAAGTGGCCATGTTCAAAACTTTTCCAAAACCTGGCTTGGGACATATCAGGCCTTATGATTTTGCAAAAATATGTCTTCGGAGCACATTCTGAGGGTGTCTGACCATACTGGCCACTTGGGGTGACCCTCCGGAGTCCAAGTTCCTCCGGAAAAGTGGCCATATTCAAATCGTTGCCAAAATTTGGCTTGCGACATATCAAACTTCATGATTTAGCAAAACTAGGCCATCAAAAGACATTTTGAGCATTTCTGACTATACTGGCGACTAAAAGAGGCCCTGCAGGATCCGAGTTCCTCCGGCAAAGTGGCCATATTCAAAACTTTTCCAAAACCTGGCTTGGGACATATCAGGCCTTATGATTTTGCAAAAATATGTCTTCGGAGCACATTCTGAGGGTGTCTGACCATACTGGCCACTTGGGGTGACCCTCCGGAGTCCAAGTTCCTCCGGAAAAGTGGCCATATTCAAATCGTTGCCAAAATTTGGCTTGCGACATATCAAACTTCATGATTTAGCAAAACTAGGCCATCAAAAGACATTTTGAGCATTTCTGACTATACTGGCGACTAAAAGAGGCCCTGCAGGATCCGAGTTCCTCCGGCAAAGTGGCCATATTCAAAACTTTTCCAAAACCTGGCTTGGGACATATCAGGCCTTATGATTTTGCAAAAATATGTCTTCGGAGCACATTCTGAGGGTGTCTGACAATACTGGCCACTTGGGGTGACCCTCCGGAGTCCAAATTCCTCCGGAAAAGTGGCCATATACAAATCGTTGCCAAAATTTGGCTTGCGACATATCAAACTTCATGATTTTGCAAAACTAGGTCATGAAAAGATGTTTTGAGGATTTCTGACCATACTGGCCACTTTGGAAGATCCTGTGGGATTCGAGTTCCTCCGGAAAAGTGTTCATATTCAAATCTTTTCCAAAACCTAGCTTGCGACGTATCAAATTTCATGATTTTGCAAAACTTTATCTTTGGAGGACATTCTGAGGGTGTCTGACCATACTGCTCATTTGGGGAGGCCCTACGGGATCCGAGTTCCTTCGCGAAAGTGGCCATATTCAAATCTTTTCCAAAACCTGGCTTGCGACATATAAAACTTCATGATTTTGCAAAAATAGGGCTTTGGAGGACATTCTGAGAATTCCTGACTATACTGGCCACTTAGGGAGTCCTTGCAGAATCCGAATTCCTCCGGGAAAGAGTCCATATTCAAATCGTTACCAAAACCTGGTATGTGACATATCAAACTTCATGATTTTGCAAAGCTTAGTCTTCAGAGGACATTCCTCGGGTTTCTGACCATACTGGCTACTTGGAGAGGCCCTGCGAGATCCGAGTTCCTCCGAAAAAGTGTCCAAATTCAAATCCTTTCCAAAATCTGGCTTGCGAATTATCAAATTCCATGATTTTGCAAAACTTTGTCTTTGGATCGATATGGATCAATATCCTTTTCCACCCATGCAGAATCCGGATCCGCGATGCTCATATTATTGGATCCCGAGTCATTCAAAATTTTGCACAAAAATTATTCACACTATCGAACAAAACAAAAACGAAAATCCCGTTTCGACCGCAAAACCACAATGTTTGTTTTGACATAATCTCTTCTAACTATTCTTGTCTCGGCTAGCGCTACATGCCGCAACTAAACCAATTTTTACAAAAGGATACTGTCGAGCTGGAAAAGACACGCACATTTTAGTGTACCAAAGCGTAACAAAATTCCGAAAAAGAGTACGAAGAGGACGGACGGATTACAAAAGTGAGGCGTGGTCTACTTTGTTCTATCTATCCTACGAGCATAAGCAGCACAATAAAGTTTCTTGGAAAATGATTTAGATATATGGTTTAGATACTCTGGAGCTAAATTCAGCAGGAAACATTTGCTGCAAAGCTTTTAAACGGTGAAGTGGATTGTCCGGAATTGCTATCATAGCTGGTCTTTCGTGTCCATCAACGAATGTTACGGCATTCTTCTTTGTTATAACCCAGATATCACCGTACTGCATATGGCTACCACGAACCACTGACGGCCATTATAAGGACTTTTTCGGCAGTGGAGTCTGCTTTTGAATTCGGCGATTCATCCAACAATTTCAGAAACAGGATACGAAGAATTTTGTAGTGTTATATTTCATTGTATTAAATAGAGACGTTGTGTTTTTTGTTCTATTTTTTTATTTAATTAATTTTTAACTTTACTCATGTGGACACAAAGTCGGATGAATTATAATAATAATAAATAATAATAATAATAATCTCTTGTGGGTTTTGGTGGTCGAGATTTTGAGAATCTTTCGTTTCGAGCACGCACTGTTTTTATCCTCGAGGTTGCCTCCGCAGTTGGGGTACTTGAGATCGAAATCTTCATACATCTGGATGCAAGCAGCGGTTTCATGAGCCTCGTCTCATTTCCCACATCGTGGTTTCATTTGGCAGTTCCGTGTACCATAGCCAAATGAAAGGGCAAAGGGTAAATGCACCCTTATATTTGGGGAAATGCCCCTTAAACTTTGGAAAAATGCTCCTTAGATGCGTTTGCCCGGTATAATGCAATCGGAGGTATTAACCTTCTGGTTAGCGCTTGCCGGGTGTTTTGACGGGTCTTAAGTTTCTTCAAGATTGTATAGTTTTGACGGGTTTTAAGTTTCTGAATTTAAGAGTCATCAAAATGAAATTAAGACCCGTCAAAACGAAATTAAAACTCTTCAAAATGAAATTAGAACTCATCAAAATGAAACTTAAA
The DNA here is from genome assembly GCA_024533555.2 of Aedes koreicus. Lineage (NCBI taxonomy): Eukaryota > Metazoa > Arthropoda > Insecta > Diptera > Culicidae > Aedes > Aedes koreicus. Next base: position 123,681 of record JAHHFK020001498.1, on the reverse strand, counting down.
CCCGTCAAAACTACCATGAAGATTGCGCTATACAATCTTGAAGAATCTTAAGACCCGTCAAAACAACCGGCAAGCGCTAACCAGAAGATTAATACCCACGATTGAATTATACCGGGCAAACGGATCTAAGGAGCATTTTTCCAAAGTTTAAGGAGCATTTCCCCAAAAAAAGGGTACATTTACCCTGCTGCCAAATGAAAGACAATTTCCGCACTGTCACGTCATTCTTGAGCCGGCAATAATGCGATCATTCAACAATCTGCGTGTTGAGTATAGCTTGTCCCGATAGCTATCAAGACCGAAAGCAATCAATTTGACCGATTTCAGGTTAACTGATTTCAACTCGGCTAAAATTTCATCCGGCGAGCATACCAGAAGGACACCTTCAGTGGTTTGCTGCCTGGAGCATCGTGCGTGGTTTTTTCGAGCCCAGAGATTCTCCGACCTAGTTGAAGTCATTCCCATCGTAAAAGCGGATGGATTTGAAACCCAGCAAACTAATTTCTGAGCTCCACGACATCCCTTGATGTAGTGTAGAACGGGGGAATTTTCACTTTTTTGGCTTTTTGAGACTGTTACTCACATTTGAAATCTGCGAAAGAAAAATTTATTATTTATTTATTTATTTATTTATTTATTTATTCACTTATTTATTTATTTATTTATTGACTCATTTATTTATTTATGTGTTAATTTATTTATTTATTTATTTATTTATTTATTTATTTATTTATTCATCAACAGATAAAAATGTTTATCCCAATGACAATAACATAAAACTGAATTACATACAACAATTAACACATACACCCTCAGTAACAACGCTTATTAACCTCACGAGATACATTAAAATTAAACACGTTAAAATAGCTGTTGAAAACGCGACACATGCTTAAGGAGTGTACCGAAAATAAGCTATCCACAAACTTTCTTTCAAATTATGTTGAAAACCGATATTTTATTCATACAAAAAATTGATCCTTTATTGTACGAGGTTAAACTTGAACATAATAAAAACCGGATGAAATTTAAGTTATTCCTTCAGGAATTTTTGAACTTTGGATCGAATGCTCTTCATCAAGTTCCGGACAAGTGTTGCATCGCATTTTTTGGACGCTTGAGCCCAAATTTTTTTGAACTCCTGCATGTTCCCAGCTGCCTTACCAGTCTTCTTGAAGACCCTCTTCACGATTGCCCAGTAACGTTCGATGGGTTGAAGCTGAGGGCAACTTGGTGGATTGATATTTTTCTCAACGAATTCTATACCCTTTTCCGCAAGCCAATTGAGAGTGGTTTTGGCATAGTGAGCCGACGCTAACTCCAGCCAAAACAGTGGAGGTGTACTATGCTTCTTATATAAAGGCAACAATCTCTTCTGGAGACACTCAGATCGATAGATTTCCGCATTTATAGTTCCGGTAGTGTAAAAAATGGTTGACTTCAAACCACAGGAACATATTGATTGCCATACCAGTACCTTTCGACCGAATTTCTCCACTTGAATCGACCTGTCCGCATCGCTCACATCCTTCCCAACGACGGCAGTAAAGTATTGTGGACCTGGAAGGGTTTTTGAGTCCTCCTCTACATAGGTCTCATCGTCCATCAAAACGCATGCATCCGGATGCTGCAAAAGACGCGAATACAATTTCCGGGCCCTTGTTGCTGCTCGCTTCTTCTGTTCTGCACTTTGTTTCGAGATTTTCTGCTTCTTGTAGGTCTTCAGGTGGTTTCGCCTCTTGATACGCTGGATCATTCCGACACTCGTTCCTGCTTTTTTGGCCAAATCACGTATTGACATTGATTTGTTCTTCATGATTAGAGATACCACTTTCTGCTCCAGTTTCGGTTTGGAAGAACCGGGTTTTCTGCCTCTTCCTGGTAGCTCATCCAAAGAACTTATTAATGATGGTTTCAACACTCGCATGATGAATTCCAAACCGCTTCGCCAATTTTCGCATAGTAATACCCTTCTCACTTAGCCATGTGTCCAGAACCTTAACTTTCACTTTCTTTTCAATACGCGACATTTTGAAAACGCAGAATTTGAACCGCACAAACAAGTAAACAAAAGAAAGCTGACAGTCAAACGCACAGCATGCAGTGTTTAGAGCATAATAAACCATCACAAATACATGCGTACAACGCAAATGTATATGGATAGCTTATATTCGATACACTCCTTAGCACAGGTTTGTGTTTGCCGTAGTTGGTCCTTGAGTGCCGGTTTATAAAGAAAGATTGTAAACGTAGGTTTCATCGTCGAGTGTTGATGTTCAAGAGACCAAGTAAAGTGGAACAGTCGATGTTTCCCTTAAGGAGGTCGCCAACAATTCCAGGTTGATGAGCTTAAACCGGCTTTCATAACGTTGAAATCTGCGAGGGTCGTGCCAACGAATGTCGCAAATCGTATAAAGCTTCGCTGAACGGCTTCGATCCTCTGGACTGCATTTTGGTAGAAAGCGGACCAAACGACAGCACAGTACTCCAAAAAAGGACGAACCAAAGGGCAATATAGTGCCTTCAGACAATAAATGTCTTTTGCGAAGCGGAAGATCAATCCTAGCTGCGATGAGGCTTTAGAAGCAATATAGGCAATCTGGTTCTCGAATGACAGTTTGGAGTCGAGAATTACTCCCAGATCCTTAACTGTTGTTTCACGTTTCAAGCGCATTCGTCGTAAAATGTAGTCGTGGAGATACATCGCACGTTTTCGGCCACAGGAGATAGCCAAGCATTTGGATACATTTAAGGACATTCTGTTAATCCGGCACCAGTCGTCGAACACTTGTAGTTCCTGCTGAAGAAAATGGGCGTCTTCTGGATATTTTATGACGTATGCTAAACGTTATTTTAAGAAATCACCATTTATTTGTGTAATTTTCAATTGTTTACAATTGTTGAATGATAATGTTTGATAACTGAATTTAATTGTACAAAACTTATTAAACTTGAGATAATGATAACTCATCAAACACTGGAAGCCGAATCCAAAGTACGGAAAAAAATCATGTATTGATATTCATCAACAATTCAAAGGAGATAGACCCAGATAGACACATTGGAAATGGAATCCAAACGCTTAAGAGTTTAGATGTAAATTTTTGAAAGGTCCTGGTTAAAAAAATCATTCTTAAGACTGCTAGCAGATTTTTTCCAGCTTGGGCTCAGCAGGGCAGCAAAAGAAAGTCAAGGATGAGTCGTTGAAAGCCGAAAAACACCCCATGACATTTGAAATCAGTTAAATCATGACTTGCGCCCAACGCGAATCATAATCCAATCCGTTTTAGCTGCAATTGGCAGCTAAGTTACAGTGTTTTTTTGTTGCGTCTCCTAGTAACGACGATGATATTCCATCTTTTTTCTTTACACGCTGTCAGCAAAGCTGTTCACCATCAAACAGTAATTAATTATCGCCGCTAAATCCCCAGAACAAAAGCCGTCAAAAACGTACCCGAAAATGAAAAAGTACTTATCCACGAAGTTTTTGCCCACTCGATACCCCAGGCACCATAAGTCACTTGCAACCAAACGACCGTCAATAGCAGTATGGGAAGGTTTTTTTTTTCAAACGTCAATAATTTGCATTTTCCTCAGCTCCCCTTTGTTTTTAATTTGTCATACTGATGGACACACTTCGCTTTCGTCATTTTCGATTGTCATCGCCTTTGGCGGAAAGTAAGAATAGATTGATCGAGCTAATAATTTTTCAATCAGAATGAAGAGCCAATTCCATTCAACGCTCGAAATTGAAACATAAGAACGATTAAATGGATAGGTTATAAGAAAAGTTTCCCAAGGAAATCGTAAAAAAATGTAAGTGATGAGGAGTTGATCCTCCGGAGGGGGTTTCGTTTTTTTTTTTCGTGCACTTTACTTGAGAAGTATCTACTCCGAATTTCCGGGAAGGTTGGCTGGTTGACGAGCAGAGTTCTAGAAAGCAGTGGCACGCTACAGGAAATGAATGAGTTCGTCTGCGGGGAAGAGGTAGAACGAGGGTGCGACTGAAACTTTTCCGTATCATATTGGAAATGCCTCAAACTTTGCGGTAAGCGCTTTAGTCGCGGGGGGCAGGTTCCGGTAGACAGTCAGGGGGCAAGTTTTCGAGAGCTTTTACGCGTTTACTAGCGAGCTGGATCCTTTAAATGTAGCTGTATTCGTGGAGAAGAGAGAGGCGGGGAATTATGAGCTCTGGGTAACATCACTGGCAAAACCACGCTATTTGATGAAATATCATAAACGCCCGAAGGGGTAGAAAATGACGCGAGTGGTATTTATGAAACCACATAAAATAGTTTTATGGAGATAACCATTCGATCAATGTTATGCAGCAGCAGATCACGTTCCACGTGGCTTAGATAGTCTCAAATTAGGCTAATAAAGGTCTGGAATGGATTCTTGAGTGGATCCTGACGAAATTTTAGCATTGCAGCTGTCGCTCGGACTATTCATATATGCACCCTTTCATTACTGATATTGGTTGGTAATATTTATGGCATGTTCCCAGATACGACTGAAATAAGTATCGTGTAGAATTCTGTTTGAAATCAAACTTCTTTCCCATACAGTCACGTATGAAAGAAGGTTATAAATCAAGCACTACTCCAGAACAAACTTTGCCATTCGCCATGCACTACTCGCCTACTTCAGCGTGACACGAGAAAACTTTTAATCAAAGGACCTCGTTCACTCTTCTGATTAAACACCGAGAACACCATCGCATCGGTATAGCTTCGGCAGGTGAAAGTTTTCCTCGTTTCCGAGGAGAGGGAGAAACTTTCTTTTCCTAAATCAGGGGTTGTGTGAATTCACACCTGCCGCTACATGTCTAAGGGTTTTCTATTTTGCTTTTTTTTCCTGTTGTAAACAATCCCCTGCTCTATTTTGGCAATTGGATACGAAATTGTATTTGTGCAATCAGTGTAGCCACCACCTACACAGAAACTGAGACCGCAAAAAAACCTCAAAAGTTCTCGAATTATGTTTCATTTAACAATCAACCTACGCTGAAGATTAAATTTAGCTTCACGTTCAATCGTTCAACCGTTAAGAAGGCTTCGATTCATGGCTCCACAATAATCTAAAATTTTCCTCGTGCGCCCATTGCTTTCTTGCTCGTTAATTCACTGGCTTATTTCTAAGGAAAACATTAACCGTGCGAAAGTGGGTGAGGTGGATTTTCCTGGTGATTTTATTGCAGCCTTTAAAAAAATATATCAGTTGAATGCTTGAATCCGTCGCTGTCCAGGAAAGCAGGCCAGCCGGTGGGGAATGAGTTTTTGATGACACATTTCTGCTCTAGTTGGTCGCTGCAATGTGGTTCGCTTTGACGTGCTTACTGACTGGTACGAGGCAAATGTGAATAAGAAGAGGGAGGGGGTTTTAAAACCAGGATTTACAACCTCGACAAACAGGGATCGAGTCAGAGTTCATCGTTGTCTTCGGGATTACTGGAAAGAAAAAAGAAAGTCAAATAAAACGACTTTTTGAATGGGTTAAATGGAATGTGCGATTTGATAAGCCTTCTCAGCCGTAGAAAAAGTGTACCGTTGTGCATAAAGTGCAATCTTGAAATACATTTAGCATCATTTATCAGTTAGGGTGTACATTTACTAAGTATTGAAGTTATTAGAAGAATTCTCGAATCAACTATTATTCAGCTAATGCCACAGATTAAAACACAAATGGGTACTGCGGAAAATTAAAAAAAATGATGTTAGAAAAAACCGTTTGGTTGCAAGTCCTGGGTATCAAATAGGGAGAACTTAGGGTACTATTTACGTACTATGAATAAGTATGTTTGTATATCTGTATAATGATGGTTATTTGCACGATAGTAAACAATTTTACGAAAACCTATTGCTGAACACCTTATTTTTTATTTCGTTATTTATTTTGCATTTATTTCGTCACGAGCGCATTAAATTAATTACGAATTAGCTTCGAAAAAATTTTCTTTTAACTATTGAACAAAGTTAGTGCTATTTTGGAGGCGATATTTGTGAGATCTATCTGATTTGAAATGTATTACCAATATCTTTAATATTGAATTGACTATAACCTGAGAGCAGACAATAAGCTAATAATTATTGTGAAAAACGATAAACGTCAAATTAATCGAAAAGTAAACGGACCATCATAGCAGTGAACCCTAGAGTTTAGGCCGGGCGCCCACTGATGAGACGAAGGGGTGACATCTGCAAGCATCCTCATTTTGAAGATATGTGCGTGTAACATCATGTCTTTATTTTGATTTTGAGAGGCAACGCATCAAAATTTTGCACGTGCATGGCGAAAATCCAAACTACTCTCACGCCAAGTTGGCAAAATTGTTGAATGTGGCTAAATCAACTGTTACCAACGTATTAAAAGTGTTCAGTGAACGTTTGTCGACAGCCAGGAAAGCTGGATTGGGGAGAAATCGAAAGCCGGAGGCGAAGTTTGATTGCGTGGTACAGGACGATGAACCTTACGTCAAGGCAGACTTTAAACAGCTTCCTGGACAGGAATTTTGTACGGCAACCGGACGGGGAAAGGTGGCAGATATTTTCAAGCACATTCAACTGTCAAAGTTCGCGAAGAAATATCTGGTTTGGCAGACCATCTGTACCTGTGGCTTGGAGAGCCTCGTTAACATTGCGACCGGAACCGTCAACCAGGAAATTTATCTGAGCGAGTGCCTACAAAATCGTCTACTGCCTTTCCTGAAGCGCAACAATTGTTCCGTTCTATTTTGGCAGGATTTGGCATCTTTTTTTTTATGAATTCATTTATTTGTACAGGCTCAATCGAATCAACTTTACAGAGCCAAGTTTTCATGTTTATATACATCAGTTTTCTTAGAACTAAGGTTAAGGGGGTGGAACCGATTACTCGCGGCCGTCTCGAGGTTAATAGGAATTACAATTTTATGGATGGGAAAGTTGCGGTGGAAATTTTAAACAAAGCATAAGGAACAATGGTTTTCTTATATCTATGATTTCAAATTACAATTTTTTAATTGAACGTTTTCATTTAAAAAAAAATCACTCACTCACACACACAACAACACTCACACACACAACCACAATCACACACCGATGCACACAATCCTCAAAAATTTAAGTTAATCAAACTACAATCTAAGGCTAATGTTAGTCAAAAACACATAAATGAGTAATGATTTGGCATCTTGCCATTACGGAAAAAAGCCATGGAGTGGTATGCTGCCAACAACGATCAAGTGGTGTCCAAGGACAAGAACCATCCCAACACGCCAGAGCTCCGCCCAATCGAACAATATTGGGCCATCGTCAAGCGGAACCTTGAGAAGACTCAAACAACTTTTGTGAGCGAGAAACAATTCAAGGCAAACTGGCTTTCTGCGGCGAATAAAGTGGAAAAGGAGACTGTACACAATATTATGGCAGGTGTTAATTGAAAGACCCGGCAATTCGCATTCGGTAAAAAGGAAGCTTAGCTGAATATTTTTCCTGCATTCTGTATTAACTGAACTTGAAAAAGAAAAATAATTTGACTTAACAATAAAAACTTTGACCGACTCACACACATTACTGTTTGACCAAATTTTGATCGGAACACCCTTTATTAGTGTATGTGGCTTTACTATTGGTTCTCCATGGAAGTTAACTCTTTATAACTCTTGAATTGGCCCTAGGAGTAGTTTGGTATAACGTTATTCGCTGTTTCTGGAGTTGCCCGAGTAGTACCGATAATTGTCGAGTACTAGGTGATGATTTGATAGACGGTTGAATGGGTGAGCGTGGATATTGGTTCTGTTCCGTGGACGAAAAGCATATCATATTAGTCTTCAAGTGTTTCAGGAGCATTGACATTTTTCGTTTTTTAAATTTCGGTTGTTTTTACGGTATGATATATCGTAACACATCTAAATACGCATACTAAATCATGCCCAATTGGGCTGAACATAGCTTTTTTTATAACGTCACAGAAAGCGGGAAAGTTCTCATCTACCGAAGAGGTAAGAAGCGACAAATTAACCCTTCGGTTTGTTTTTTACTAGATTGATCTCACGAACACATCTCCATTTTAAAATGTTCTGGATGCGTGTAGGAATCGCACGAAACAGAAACCCTCTTTAACCGTTATCTGTCCAACAGGGAACAAAGTTGCCTTTTTCGATTTCAAAACATAACATTTCATTAATTTTACATAGCAGGATATTGAAACTTTGTGACATCTCATATCTCGTTAATACTTATCATCCTGGAGTTAAATAATGATGGCAAAGCTAGGGGGGGGGGGGGGTTGTCTGCGGAGGAGGGGCTTCTGATGTTGTTTTATTACGTAAAAGCCGGACAGGGAACGTTTTTACCCACGGAACTAAAATGACCATTACTATGGAAAATTCCCAACCGATTTGGTATATTTTGGCAGTTTTGTATTTAGAAACTCAACCGTTTTTTCCAAAATGTCGAATATGACCGATGGACATTTTCTGCCTCCGGAAAAACTGGATATCCGGAACCGTGTTCCGTAAATGGTATACTTATGAATGTTTCTATAGAAAACCAACAATAATGATACAACAACTGTGGAATGAATACACAGGAATGTGTGTGATTGCCATATGATAATCCGGTGACTTGATTCAGGAACAGGTTCCCATAAGGCCACGGATGGCCAGATAATTAAATGAATTGAAGTCTAACAATATGGGAGTCAAAATTCTTGGAATCGTTACAGAACAACGTTTGCCATAGCTATTGGACCATCTGGTCACTTGGTTTCGGATTGGCCAGTTCAGATTAGGTTCCCAGGAAATTATTTGAATTGAATTCTAACAATATTGGTGTCAAAACTCTTGGAATCGTTCCAGAAAGAATTTCTTATCGTTATCGGTACATTCGATGACTTAGCTACTGATTGGCCAGGTTAGAGTAACGTGCTTTTCTTCTGTTTTTGGTTTTACCTATCTTCGATCATAAGAAGATTAGCGAACGCACAGTGGTTTGCCCATAAGTCATGTTCCGACAGCAAATATATATCTTTTTAATTTTAATTTAAAATATTAATTTATTCAAAAATCAATCGAGAAACGATCGAGTTATAACCGTCCGGAATTTCAATGTTTCGTGATGGTAGTCTATTTTTTGATTTCTTTCGGCATGATACTCTTATTTGCACTTCAGAATAATATAGAGGCCGTTTAAATTTCCGAGTCGTATTAGAAATTATACACAAGGCAAAAAAAACTATTTAAGCCACCGCAGACTGCCAATTGGCAAGAATGAGGATCGTAATGTTAGATAAATTCTAGTCAAACAAACTCTTCAGCAAGGAATATTGAATTGGTCGTTCTAAAATGGTCGAATTTTTAATGGTCCACATTTGAAATTAATCCTTCTCGGTCTTCTGTAAAAGCAGGCTGTTTCGTTCGTGGCGATCATCATAAACACCTTATTTCGCTCCTCGTGGTTGTGTCCACAGGTTGGCTAAAAATACACCGCTGGCTTGGTCAACCGACTGCCTAGCACACGACGGCATAGCTAATGGATGCCTAGCCAACGACTTGCTAGCAGCCTGCTGAGCCATCAGCTACCTAACCAATAGTTTCTCGCCAGTGCACTCTCCAGAGTACTTGCCACCGCTAGCTGCCAATCCAATACTGGCTCCCCGGCGCTCCGCACAGCTTCAATACTGCCAAACGAATGAGCGAACTTGCGAAGGTGTACCCGTTATTTATCGTTCACTGCTGCATATGAGACCTCCCTTGCTCAAATTTGAAATCTGTGATAGGAAAGAACTGTTCATTTAGTAAATTTAGCCTGCAAAATAGAACTATAATAGATCACACCTTTTATTGGCGTTATTTTCAATAGTTTGCAATTGTAAAAGGATAATGTTCGATAATTGAATTAATACGCGGGAAAATTTCCAACCGATTGATGTAAACATCTTGAAAATCTATCGAGCATCAATTAGATTAAAAGAGCATCAATTAAATTTTTAGAATTTCATTCGAGAACCTGCCTTTCATAATCTACGAGACTCATATTTGAAACCCCCCCCCCAACTCTCTGGCAGTGTGAACCAATCAGAGTGTGGCGCAAATATGATGTGATTTTCAACCAATAGCTTTGTTGGCTTAGACATTACTTCTTTTAAGTACTTTTTAATTAGAAAATATCTTCTTATCATCATGAGACCCTACACGGAAAATAATCCACACATATTATTGGCAAAAATCCATGGAAAATTTCACATAATACTGAATCCATAACAGAATCCTCTGAGAAAAAGAAATGAAGTTTATGTGAAAAATTAAAAGTATGTGTAGACACATATAGTGATTATGTGTATATAAGAAGTATGGTGTGGTTACAAAAACCAATCATATGTTGATCACATTGCAAAAATGCATGTGTCGGACACATATGTATTTTCATTGTTTGTTTGTTTGTCAGTGTAGAAGTGGACAGCAATTTCAGCTAGAACCAAAGATATGAAGAGAAAATATTGATTTTCCGTTAGAGTACGGTACGGGCTCAATAACAGCTCCTCACAATAGTACAGGATCAAACCATATGCCAGAAACTTTGAAAACGAAGAACAGCTTTTAAAAGAGGTTGTGATTGTTATCGAATACACTTCGAGTCGATAGAGCAGATCTGTCAATCATTCATGCAACTATCAGAGAGACGTTTCTTTGTTATTTGTAAAAACAAATGCGTAGCTTTTTGTTTTGTTTTCGTACTAAGGACTGTATCGAAAATAAGTTATCCACATCTTTTTCTTTAAAATCATATAAAAAATTATGTTTTTTTTTTTCAAACAAATGGATGATTCTTTATTGTACAGAATTGAACATGAAAATTGTGAAGACCGGATGAAATAAATATTATTCTTTCAAGAATTTACTTTTCGTGCAACCTTCTCCACTTGAATCGACCTGTCTGCATCGCTTACATCCTTCCCTACGACGGCAGTGTAATATTGTGGACCTGGACGGGTTTTTTAAGTCCTCTTTGACATAGGTCTCGTCGTCCATCAAAATACATGCATCCGGTGGCTGCAAAACTCGCGAAAGTAATTTCCGGGCCCTCCCCAAGCAACACAGAACCGACCAAATGGGTTGCAGTAACTTGGTTTTGACTTAATTGAGTTGCATTCAAGTAAGTTCAACTGCAATGCAACAAGTGTGCTGCTAGGGTTATTGCTACGCGTTACTTCTGTTCTGCACTTTGTTTGACGATTTTCTGCTTCTGTTTCCGGTTGTTCCGTTTCTTAATACGTTGAATAATTTCGACGCTGGTTCCCGCGTTATTGGCCATATCACGAATCGACATTGATTTGTTCACCCGAATAAGAGCTACCACTTTCTGATCCAGTTTAGGGTTGGAAGATCCGGGTTTTCTGCCTCTTCCTGGCAGTTCATCCAAAGAACAGTGTTCCCCAAACTTGGTTCAGATGGATTTTGGTGGGGCGCCGCGCCTCCTCCCGTGTGCTGGGGTTTGTCTTTTTCCCTCCCCGCCTCTCCCCTACCTTTTTTTTTTTTACTTTTTTTTGCCGCGGCCTTTTTATAAATAAGAATTTTTACCCCCCCACCAACTCCCCCAACGGGGGGTGACAGTCAAACGCACAGCATGCTATGATGATCACATTGAAACTGTCAAAAATACTCGCGTACAGCGCAAATGTACGTGGATAGCTTATTTTCGATACATTCCTTATGCACGAATTTCCATGAGTTGCTGCTTCGTAATATCGCCAGTTGCGTGTGTGGTATTGAATACGAAGTTAGTTTCCTAAGTTGTACAAAGCAGTTTAGTTGCAGAAAACCACGAATAGATTCGTGAGTCCTACCTTTGATTCCGTAATATGAACTTAATATAATTTACAGTGTAATAAGGAACAGCCTTAACTAGTAGTGCGGGAGCCTGATAGATGAAAGGGGCACTGTTACGACCACACACAAAGCACACATAAAGGAAACGATTATTTTCATTCACTACCCAACTGACATGGTATAGGGTTGCGGTACTGTAATTATCAAGAAGAACAAAAAGTTTTGCGGCTCTTGAGTGGAATGAAGAACGTTCGGGACAGAGAAAACCGCTATGAGGTGAAGTCCACGTGAAACCCGCTAGATTGAAGTCGCCCAAGATAATCATTTCATTATTAGGTGCCGCTTTAGCCGTAGCAAATGGTAGAGATCGACAATGTGTATCAATAAGATCAACATCTCGAACTCGATCCGGCGGAGTATACACCGCACAAACTAAAAACAGTTGACGGCCTACAAGTTCAATACATACCCAAACATGATCCACGGGTTTCATGAACTATACTTACATTTCTTTCGCTTTCAGCCTGAAGCTTACTGCCACAAGGACTCCACCTCCAGTCGTGTTTCTGCTGTTATTCGTGTTCCGACCACAGCGGAATATTTCGTAATGGTTTCCAAAAACACAGCCTGAAATAGTTTGAGAATCAAACCATGTCTCGGTCAAAACTATTATATCATAGTATTGATCCAATACTGTTAATGATAATCGACCACCAGGCATTCATTCAACCAACGCGTTCTGATAATAATGACGATATCGGACCTCAGTTGATGGAGTGCTAGAAAAGGATACACGATCAGAAGGGAAGACCCCTTCTCCCAACTCAAGCGCAAAACCGGGAAGACTGCGATGAGAGGCTAATGTTTTGTAAATTTCCTGAAGTGAGTCACCAATCAATACAGTGTGATGAAACAAAATCACATTGAATGGGATTCCACCAAATCAAGAACCTGCCCACTTCATCCCCACTATCTTCAACCATTCCACATTCCGTCTTCTAACAATACTCGCGCCAAGTTAAGAACATCCATTCTTCGGAATGAGTAAACGTGCTTTCTGACTGAAACGGAGCTCTCCGGGCATAAAAATCAATTGTCATCAATTTTTATATCTCTTTCCTTCTCCGGCAACCATCTTACCAACAACACTAGGTCTTCAACGAACATTGGCTGCCTATACGGGATGGTTCTTCAGTACTTCCGGGTGTTTTCCTAAGTTCCTGAAAATCTCCGTGATAACGTTTTGGATTTACGATCTCTCTCAATTAGGTTTGATGAGAAGCCAAAAAAAAAATCGAAGCCTACTTCACCCACACCAATGCGCAATGATGGGGGCAAAAGGAAGCGGTAGATATTTATCAAACTCGTTCTCCTTCGTTCCCCATTGGCGAAACAGGCCATGGCGTGCTGTCGAAGACTTTCAAGAGGAAGTGACTTCATTGTTCGAATTTCGCAAGCACCAGCTGCTGACGACGTTGCCTGAAAGTATAAATATAAATTGCAAACAAATAATCCACTATCATTTACTGAGTATCCTTTTTAGCACGCATCGGTTTCGTGAAGATTGCGTCATTTGAATGAGGATAGAAGAAGCGAGATTTTTTACCGCTGTTGGTGCCATCGGACTCAGCTACGCAGGATTCATTTTCTTAAATTATTTTCAAAAAACAAGAAAATGTGGAAAATGACTAGGATTTGCCGAATGCGAGGAGGGTCTAAATTGTAGCCGTTCTTCTACAATGCAGAGGATATTAATCCTCCTCCATCTTTTGGGGTAACGGAAAAAAAACATCAACAAAGCGAAATGAGAACAAATTTGGGTTCTGGACGAGAAGCACGTGCGCCAACTTGCAATCAAGTTGGGTTTTTTTAGGGAAGAGGCGGAAAGGAAAATCTCAGCACGCTTTTTTTTCAAAGGTACCTACGATGTTATCTCGTTTGTTATTGACCAAGCTCCTTCGATGGTTGTTGAGGAAGGGTGGAAAGAACTTGAGCAGCTTTGCGTGTTGGTTGATGAGGCCAGAAAGCCAGGAGCTTTCCTTGATTTGTATCGCAGAGTGCGGTTTCTGTGCTCAGATTTGTTTTCTTCCTTTTGTTGTTGTTGTTATTTTTTGTTGTTGTTGCTTTGCAAGAACATTTTAAAGTGAGGTCTTGGATCAATGAAGTGAATGTTAATCAAATAGAATACCTACGAATTCATTCTAAGTAAAATTCATTTTTCTACAAATTTAGGAATAATTCGAGTGCGGGATAAGAACAATCATGAGGTTATGTTCAAAAATCAAGAACTAAACAAGTTTCCACGTTACCCAAAACGAATTATTCCCACTTTTTGCAACATGACAAAAACAGTGTGTCTCACCTTCTTTGCATGACAAATTTTTAGATAAGTATAAAGAATTTTCCCTCGTTACGCGACAACGTATGTAATAAAAAATGGGCTTATTTTGTATGGCGATGATTAAAAAAAACTACATAGGATGGATAGAATAGAACAAATTTTCTTTTAATCCTGCGTTTATTATGCCTTCTACAAAAATGCATCGACGCCCTGTCTTATGACAGTTGGAAAAGATGTATGTCAGCATATTTTTCAGCTCTTTCGAGGCCTTGGGGATCAGTTGCTCCTGCGTTTCGACTCAGAATTTTTTTGAGTAGATCCTCCGTTTGAGGTTCGCCCATTTAGGAAGGTTGACGGTCTTCGGTGCAACGTTTATCTTCAGCTGGTTCATCTCCTCCAGTGATCTCTTGGCATAATGGACCGAGACCCTGCCCGGCCAAAAGCCCACAATCCTCCTTCGTGTAATGCTTCTTTATGCAGGCGACAACTTTCAGCAGGCACTTCGTACTGTATATCTTCCCGTTCACTGCAAGCTCCGAAGAAACGAAAAGCGGCTTGGACATTCCCTTCTCGCTGATTGTCAGCCACAGAAGAGCCTTCTTCGGGAACTTGGTGTGGGAGATATATCTGACGTCAACGCTTACCTTCTTGACAGGGGGTCTAAAGTACACAGAAACAAAAGCGTTCACGAAAATGAAAGCGGACCGTGAACTAGTTCACGTTTTCAGGATTTTTACCTAAAAACGTGATTTAGTTCATGATTACGTGATTCAGTTCACGGTGTATTTTTGCTTGTTCTCGAATTCATGACTGCAGTTCACGGATCCGGGCACAGATTTTTTTCCGTGTACCCGATCCTCTGTCAGTCGTTGCCGTCCCGCGTCAAGTAGGTCTCGTCATCCATAATGACCAAGTCCTCGCGCTCCATTGGAAAGATGTTTTCCTCAACACCTCGAGCTACTCCTACTGGATGATTGCCGACTGCACAGACTCGGCCGGCCTCGACTGACGCTTCTGCATAATAATTTCCATCTTGTCCAGGTTCTTCCTCACCGTATGGCCGGTTCCACCAACCTCTCGGTCCGAGGCGCGGAACGATGAGGTTTTTCTCTTCAGCTTCTGGGCGGCCGAAATCAGCTTCCGTTCGACAATCTCGCCTTTCTCCAGAACGGAAACGATGCTGCAAATCCCGGATCAGCTATATCCAGCGGACACGAAACGCCTTCCGATGTCCAAATTTTTCGCTTCGGGGTGGAACGAACCAACCATCGAGCGTAGTTGTTTGACAGTTTTCGCCATGGCTGCAGCAAATCAACTGATAATGCTGTAAACTTTTCTCAGAACACAACATGTGTGCTACAATTGACGTAGGTAAATTCACAACCAGGTGGCAGGATAAACGCATGACAAATCGATAATATCAATTCATTTATTCAATGCATACACGTTGTGAGTGCGATAAATTTGTGCGTTACGGAATACGTTTCGATTTTGAACAGTGATAACTCATTCATTTCATAATCGATTTCCAAAAATTTTGCTCCAATCGATCGAAACATTTACTACTTGTCGATTCCAATATTCAAAATTATTGGTTTTAAACTTCAAACTATTGAAAAGAATGCAAATATAAGGTGATGTCTTATAATTTCGTTTTCCAAAGTAAATTTACTAAATGCACAGTATTTCTTATCACAGATTTCATCAAATATACAGCAGTACGGGTACAGCTTCGCATAATGCTTCATTCGTTCGACGATCTTGAAGATGTTTGGAGCGGAAATGAGCCGGTATTGGATTGGCAGCTGGTCGCGGCAAGTACCCTGGAGGGTGCACTGGCGAGCAACCGATGGTTAGGTAGCTAATGACTTAGCTGGATGTTATTTGCAAGCGACTGGCTAAGCAAAAAATACAACATTGCGAGTGCCAAACGGTTAAAAAACATCAATTTATTTCGCTGGTTTGGTCATATAAGCTTAGCTTAGCTTAGCTTACCGTGACTGACTGATCGTATCAATGTGTGCTACTCCGTGGTTGATCAGAATCAGTGAAATTGCACAATGAATCAACTAAATGGGGCTGGGAGTAATCGACCATTCTCACTGTACACGTTTCAGTGACTCACTTTCTTAAATAATCAATAACTGCGCCGACCACGTCCTTGCAATCAGGTGGGAATAGGGAAGCAATGTTAGTGTGACCTTTGCTGATTAGGTACCATGTTTACCTATTCATCCCCACAAAGGTCACAGGAAGAAGTTTTTTTTATGTTAGTAAGGTAAGGCTTGGTGGATCAGAATTCACCTTAATAAATGATGTGATCATATTTATGATTCATAATCGTTAGTAAACTCGCGCCGCCGAACAAAAGATAACCGAAACAATACGAAACGTGCCATACCCGATAGCAAAGTAGTGCGGAATAAATCATCGACACAACTATTCATAGAAAACTATTTTTTCGTAAACTTTCAATTTTTACAACTGAACTCTAAAAACCACTTCACTTCTAGAGCTTATATCCGCATCAATCAAGTAAAAGCTCCTAAAGAACAATCCACGCTAATCCATCCAAAACTACGATTCAGGGACCTGGTAAAACTAAAAGTTCTTCTATGCATTTCGTGCCCTCTGGCAACTTAATGCTTCTTTTGATGTCCAAGCTCATCGGTTTAGCACCAACCGGGAGAGACTTGGTCCTATACCCAATGATTTCATTATCTCGTTGAATGTTTTGGGATATAGCAGACGGATTATCATAATTTGAGATAACTCAATGCAGGCGTCTTCCGGCAGATTGACAGGCAATCGGTGGACCCCCACCTGGTACCTTATAGCAATATGTTTAGAGGCGGACCGGATGATTTTATGAGCTACCTCCCCCGATTACTATTTTGAAGCTGGCCTCTAAAAAGTCTCTACTTCTATTAAAGGTTTCTAAGGTGGACAAAAAAGCACCTAACAATTGTTCTCTATCCGGTAAACAAACTCGTTGTGAATATATTCAGAGAAAAATCGATCTAAAAACAAGCAACAGCAAAGAGTTACAAAAATTTATGAATTTTTTTTAAAACTTAGTAAAGCCTGTCCACGTTAAATTTCGGGCACCAAAAAAATAGCAGCAAAAAAAATTACACATAATTCAACAAAACCGATTGTTTATTTAATAATAATAAAGTGATCTCTACATTAGAAACAGATTATTAAGATGTTAATCCTTCTCTCTGTAAAATTCTCGAACTTTCTGTGCTAATGAACGGTTTTTTTGATTGGCTGTTTTGGCACGTATTTGACCTCTTGTACCTTATACCATTCCAGGACGGATTTCGCATAGTGAAAAGAGACCAAATCAGGCCAAAACAGAGCTGGAGAGTCATGGCTTCTGATTAATGGTAGCAACCGCTTCTGCAGACATCCTTTCTCGTACACATCCTTATTGATAGTACAGGTAGATACGAAACTTTCAGATTTTCGACCACAACTACTTATATCCTGCCAAATCAAGTACTTTTTAGTTAATTTGGACACTTTCTTTATCCGAAAATGCTCGGCAACGCGTTTCTTTGCATTGCGGTATAAAAAGCCAGACCTGGAAGCTGTTTAAAGTTTTCGATTACATATGTTTCGTCGTCCATTCTGATACAAGAAAATGTTTGTAAAAAATTGGTGTAAAGCTCCTCAGCACGACTTTTTGCAGTGAAATTTTGCTTGCCATCACGGTTGGGCAACTATTTCACTTTGTACGCTTTCAGTCCTTGCCTCAGCTTCAGTTTTTGTACGTATGATTTTAACTTCCCAACTTTGCGAGCCACATTTTGCACAGAAAGATTGGGATTTTTCTCAATAATGGCTACCACCTTCTTGTCGATTTGTCGGGAGCATACTTTTCGATTTGTTCCACTTCCAACCTTCCGATTCACAGTCAAGCGCTGGTCAAATGATTTGCACACACAAAACACGGTACTTTTCGGTAGTTTTAGTTTCTTGACAAGATCGGGTACCGATAAATTCGGATTTTGCTGCCGATCGTACAAAATGCGTTTGCGCGCTTCCACTTGATTCGACGCCATTTTACTGAATGTAAACATGTTGTACCACGAAATAAAGTGGAGATTTTCAGCTGTCATATAAAAGAAACGTTTCAGCGATCCGTGAAATAATTCAAAATCTACACACAAAGAAAAGTGTCCCAAAATTTAACGTGAACAAGCTTTAATTGTAAATTGTGATCCATAACTGATGCAAACCACGATAATCAATACGATCAATGGCACTTTCGAACACTCAGAACCAATCATAGCATGTGAACTTTATGAATATTTCGTCGCTAGTTTTTTGTCAATTTATTAATTTATTGGGCAAGTAGATAAGCCAGACGGAATAAAAAAACCGATTAATGTTCTAGATAGTCCTGGAAGTTTTCACCAAATAACGTAAGAGGAAAAATAAATCGGCTTTAAAAAAAAGACTGGATTAGATAACGTGAAAGCATGAGAAGTACAGGGTGAGTGGTAATTGCTGTCAGTGTTTTCTTAAACATGTGTAACTTTGGATGGGTTAATCACAGACATGTTTGCATGTTTTTATTTTCAATGTAAGTTTGTTTTGGATTGACATTCGTTTGAGACGCATGGTAATCATGTACGTGAAAAGGGAGCTCGTCTGTTATTGAGACATCTTATACCGTTTAATATTTTAAGGAAATGTACAACACTCAAAATAAACGAAAGATTCATCTTTCGCTGCACAAACGGAATCTTGGTAAGTCTGGCTGAAAGATGGCTAAAGAACTGGGAATGTTGCAGTCAACGATCAGAACGATTTTGAATGAGGAACTTGAACTGAATCCAGACAAAAAACAACAGGTGCATGGCTTGACTGACAAGCAGAAGATTGCAAGAGTCGAAAGATGTTCGAAGCTGCTCAAGTGGCACGCTGCTTGTTAAATTCTGTTTTCGGACGAAACAATGTTCCTGCTTTATCACAAAACCGCATTTTGCGTATGCAAACATCTTTCTGATATTCCTCGTGATAAACTAGCTGTTGCCACACAAAGGTTAGGTTGAGATGACGCAAAATACTCACGATCAGCATGACATGTGTCAACGTTAGACAAACCTTGCAAAAGAAAAAAAAAGGAAGAAGAAAATCAATTGTGTTAAACGCGAAACTAAAGATTCGATGTTCGCTAAAATTAATTAAAGTTCATTTCAAGTAGTCAAAGCTAAACTTGGCTTATTTATTCTCAAAGGTGACCAATATTTTCAGATTGACATAGTGTTTTCATAATTATTACGATTTCCTTTTCCTAGTTGACACAGATATTTTAGTGCCTACGAGAACCATAGCCTTTATTGTTTGGAATCGAGCACTGAAAAAGTAAGTCTATATATATCTATATTTATCATCCTACCCAGATAAAAATCAAATAAACGATTTGTAGTTTTGAAGCTGCCAAACAAGAGCTATCAAATTGGAGTTTTCTTTAGATTCCAGCAACACTAGCTGTTCAAAGGTTCTAGAGTGTTTCTAGGGTGATGGTTTGGGGATGTTTCTCCAAAACTTGCTTCCATTGCTGTTCATTGAAACTGGTGTTGAAATCAACAGTAAATAATACAAGGATAATGTTTTGTAGAACCATTTACTTCTCTTCGTCAAAAACTCAAAACCAAGAACGTCAAGAACAAAACCATACCAATCAGACCAAGGCCAGTGTGGCCTCTGCTGTACTCAGAAGTTGTCTTTATTGTAATCGGTCCATGGCTGTACATTTCCAGCCTCGATCAAGAAACACTCTTCAAAGATGCACTATACTACTTCGATTGGTCAAATTTTGTGACGAAAATCGATAACTCGAAAACCATTAACTTAAAAAATATGATGTCTTCGGAAGATTCAATCTTCAATATGAGATCTATTTTTTGGTTTGGGTGGTAACTAATGTGGTATTTTTATGCTCATAAAAAAATTAAAAAAATTCGCATCATTTTTCTCCTACAAAATTGTAGATTATTCAATTTAATGAAACTTTGATGAAGAAACTTTACTTGTATCTCATTTCAAGAGTCGTTTTATAACAGTTTTTCTAACCTTCCTTAGGATGGATCTTAACAAAAAATAGTTTAGTTTTTTTGCTCTAATTTTTTTATTTCAATTTGAATTTGAAAACTTTGTTTGAATAACTTTTAGGGCATAAAATGACGCACGTTTTGCAGGTACATGTTATTTGACAGCTATTGTTTTTCGCTGGCTTGGTCATACAAGAGGTAAAAATTTAGTTATCTGTACTATAATAATACACGATGAAAAAACAACTAAAAAAAAAAAGTAATCTCAATCAACTCCTTACCAAATTTAAAACTGCATTGTTATGTTTTTTATCAAATCCAATCAAACGCTGACTTTCCAAGAAGTATCAGGTTGATAGCAATACATCCATGCTTATTTCCGAACTGCATCTGCTATATCCGATTAAATTTGTTGTCGTTACTTGTTTCACAGTGAACTCTAGTAAAAATTTATCCGATAATTTATCACATTACTCTACATAATGGTAGGGTTAACTCACTGAACATGAGTGTCCGGAAGCATATTTCACTCGATCAATCCTCATTTGTCATGGCGTCTTCTATAAAATTAAACTTCGCCCAATCATCCATCCAGACTATCACACGTATCGCCCAGCGTTTCGCCAGCACCTAATAACACCACCATCACCACATGACTGGAACCCGTTTCCACCACATTCATCAACATTAGCGTACCCAATTCAACCCGCACTCAATCATGACACATCGATATACATAAATCTCCAAAAGTCAGCCAAAAAAAATCCCACTCAAAAATTTATGCAATATCTACCAAACTCCACCGACCAGCTGTAGCCACATAATAAAAGAACGCAAGTCGAAAGTACGTTAAAGTGGAAGCCCAGGGAAAAAACCATACAGAGCATTGATGCTAGGCGAAAAAAAAAACGACTGGAAATCAATCGCTACTGATGCACCCCATCAACCACTCAACCACTTTCTTTAATTTATTCTCGCCTCCCACAGTCCTTTCATTGTCGACGCCCCAGCCACCTTTATTTGTGGGAGGCAGACAGAATCGGTGGGCGTTCTGGTAGCTCATAAATAATAACGACCGATTTGCGATGGCGGTGGGAGATTGTAAGATCCGTTGCCTTTCCACGCTTCCTCCACAACTGTCAAAGCGAAATGAAGAGGGTTGTCAGTGAAAATTGTATCCCCGCTCAACACTTCCTCTCTTTGTGGAAGATGTTGGCCACGAAAAAAAAATCCTCAAAAGTCTATGCTTGATGAATGTTTCCCCCCTTGCAAATCGGTGGCCCCTTCGCCAAATACTTAAACGATAGGTAAGGAAATATTAAAAATCGTCGACATTCATATTGCTTTCGAATAGGGTAAAGGATCTATGTTTGAACGAAGCTTAGTGAAATTTTCAACCTATGAAGGATGAACACGATGAAGTTCGGACAAAATACACAAATAACCTAACAGATGGAAAATCTTGTAAAACTATTACCAAAGTACTAAATCAGAATCATCAACCCTACCTTCTACCGAGAAGCGGAGATTAAACCACGCAATTAGATCGGTTCCGGTGGAGTGATCTGTGGGAGAGAAGAAACAAAAAAAAAGAACCGTCACTGGCGAGGTCAATTCCTCTACAGCAGCTTGGAATGCCGTAAAAGAATGTCTCGCAAGAAGCAAAAAGGATTTGGATTGAGTCCGAAAGGAAAAGAAACGCCAGTTCCTCCGTCTAATGGAGTTCGCAGAGAAAATAAATGGCTCTGTACACGATCCGATGATGGTAAACCGCTGCAGCATAGTCGAATAGTTCATCCTCGGGCGCAGGAAAAGAACCAAGAAGCATTACCATATCTGAGCAGGTTGTTAATGATGCTTAAAAAGCTGCAGTTTATTCCTTCTGTAGGTACGACGAACGACAAAGACGACGGCGGGATGTTCTTTTTTTTCTGCTGGGTGCATGGCCTGCTACCTTTTGAATAATAAAGCGATTCGGGTGGAAGGAAATTTGTATGCGGATGATGACGCCCAGGATCACCGCGCGCACTGGGAAACAGTAGCAGCTACAACACCAACCAACACAACAAACACTGCATCAACAGCTCTCGTGTAGTGGGCGATGCTGACAGGTGCGACCAGCCAAAGCTAGTAGCTACTAATGCAGGTGAGAAGATTAATTGTAGAGCCACTAATTTACGGTGTTTGATTCGCCGAGAGTGCTTCAGAATTTTTATGGCTTTTCATAATGAGCGGAGTGGTTGGTAAATTGGCTCTAAATAGCGTGCGAGTGGAAAATTTTGGCAATTTTTTTTTCGAAGAGGATTGAAGAGGAAATGCGAATGGATACTTGAACACTTACAGGCTATGTTTCAAATCAAATTTGAATCAAGTTGCTAATTGAGCGTTTTTTTGCCAAACCGTTGACTCACAGAAGTGTAGATTCCAACACAAGATCAACTTGGCAGACTTTCGCAATGCAGCACAGCAGATTTTTCAATTAACATAGACAACAATTCACGACCCAGTTTCAGACTGCTGTCATTGTACTCCAGAGAAAAAGCCCCATTGTTCCAAGATGCAAATCGATATGTGCCACGTTCAGAGATGGCAAATCGCTAACTTCATCGAATGACTGACCACCCGACCGACCTATGGACAGGTAAGCTTTCACACAATGGCCACCGAAATCCGCAGCAACCAACGCTCATCATCTGTCGGCACACTTTCAGAATTCAAACCGCAGATGTGAGAAAGTGTGCCGGTGATTCCGAAGCTTCCATTCGATCAATGCCAACAATGGGGACAGTAATTGAAATATCCAATTTGCCTTCCTGTACAGCTATTAAAATCCTGATACCATCCGACGCTAGCGATAATGCATATACCTTTCCATCTGTCGGATGGCGTGGACATGTGGAGAATCAAACTGCGATTCTGATCCGTCATGACCATCGTTACATAACCAATTGATGAGACGAACAATGGCCACATTCGGGAACAGAGACGGGCAGGCCAGCCAATTAGTAGCATTCCGTGTTTCTGAATGCATGGGGGATACATCCGGTCATCCGTCATCCGGACGCTCGGAAATTAACGCGTTTTAAAGACTGTGATTTTCATGTGCTCTGGAGAAGTTGGAATTTTGGGGTTTGATGAAGAATGGTTGAAACAGTTTCTTTAAACTGACAGCCTAAAATGTTGTTTTTGCAAGAAGGAGAATACGGAGAAAGACCGCCATTATATGCATAAATGCTTTTAGAAGCTGAGAACTAATTTTTACATTTTTCTAAGCACATCAATTGTTGACTTACACTGTTGATTATGTTCATTGTCTTACACCATCTTCCCCTATGAATAATTTATTAATTTGGAACTATTTTCCGCCAACACATCACGCTAATCCTTGAATTCACTTTGAAGCCGCACTAAAACTCGACATCAAAGGTGCCTTCAAGAAATATACAAACCGGAAACATTACCGCTATTGGTATCCAATAAATCAAACAACTTTCAAAGTTTTTTTTTTAATCAGGTCCTCTGGGGAATCATTCCCTTAAACATGAAATTCGAACGGCGTGCGAATATTAATCAAGTGAAAAATGATTTTCTGCCTCTGCTTTTCCAAGCTTAGTGAATCTCGGCTGATAAATGTTTGCGTACAAACCTTCACCTACACACACCTACGCACATTTGCTGATTCTCAGGAAAAACACACAAACAAATCATTCCAGAAACGGGGTTTCTGTCCTTCAAGCGCTAACTCGACACATAAAGCCTGTCCACGTTAAATTTCGGACAGTTTTCTTTCAGTGTAGATTTTGAATTAATTTCACGGATCGCTGAAACTCTCCACTGTTTACATTTTTTTTACATTTAGTAAATTGGTGTCGAATCAAGTGGAAGTGCGCAAACGCATTTTGAACGATCGGCAGCAAAATCCGAATTTATCGGTACGCGATCTTGCCAAGAAACTAAAACTACCGAAAAGTACTGTGTTTTGTGTTCGCAAATCACCCCTTCGCATTTGGCCAACGCTTGACTGTGAATCGGAAGGTTTTTTTTGTAATCAGTTCGTTTATTTGTTAGGCTCAGGCGTGTGTAACACTTTGCGGAGCCGATATTCAATATTGTAATTAACAATTTTTCTTTTTCAATTTTAGTAAAGTGGGTTTCCACTTGCTCGTGGCTAGCTCGAGGTTAATGGGTCACATTATTGTTTGAAAGGGGCTAGGCAGGTAACAAAAATTAGAGGTGGGTTATATCAGGGATATAACCGCAAGGTTAACGTAGGACCGCGTTGGTGTGTCCCTTCTTATGAAATTTTCTACATACTGAGCCATTGCTTACGGTTGTCAGTTCGGGCTTAGTGAAAAATCTCTGTCGAATTTACCACTCTCGACTTAATGCCTCAAACAATCCAAAATGTACTATTTTTGATAATATGCAATGGTTGTTTAGGATAAATCACGAACATTTCACTTAAACACAAACTCTTTTATTGTAAAATTTAATTGGTCGTCCTGAAAAGGACGGTGGTTATGATACGCGTTAGAAATTAATTTATATTTTCGGCTTATTTGGCCAGCAGGACACCATCATGTGCTGTATTCAATACAGCATAGTAGTTTATTAAACTCCTCGTCGCTGTGAATGGCGGACGGCAAGATACTTGGGATGATTCTAGTAATCTAGTTGTCACAAACATCGTTTTCCGCTGGAAGGTGCCCGGCTCCGGTATGGTTTCGGAAGCGGATGCCACCCGCGCGGATTATCGATTTTTACGACCCATTGCCACGGCAATAGGTCGAGCGGGGAAACTTGCAAACCTTTGCAGCGCTTCCTTCTGGCTTGTAGATGAGCAAGCGCAGGCGATAATTTGCAAGCCAGACGCGCAATCGCGAGAAAACGGACGAGATAGAAAAAAAATCTTCGTAACGAGAGAGCGAAAAACACAACCGTACGTGCCGCTCAATCGAACTTGAATATCCCAATGAAATCATTTTGGTTCGAATCGTGTGCTTTATACTGGCGTTGATAGCATTGCCTACAAAGAAGAGAGGCACGAGAATGCAGTACGAAGCAAATTTCATAAGAGAGGACGGGCTTCAGTTATAAAACCAGACACCGGCAACAAAGCAAAATAAATTTGCAGCTGAAAGGGGGGGGGCTATGGCTGTATTAAACATGGAATGAAACCTAATGAAATAAAAAGAAGAAGACAATTTGAACCATTTGTCACCCGTTTTTGAGGACCCGGAAAGGGAAAACCATATTTTCAACCTGTTCATATGCAGATTTGTATGGGAGCAAAAGTAGGTCATTTTTAAGTAAAAAGTTGAACTACTTATACTAATAGCACTTAATTGAAAATTTAATCAAAAACATTTGTAAGTTTTCCTGATCAAATGGTGTATAAATGAAGTCATTCTGTTCAGTCAAACGAGAGTTATTAGCGTTCAAAAACCTTTCACTTTTGCGTAACGCTCTCATTTTTCAAAATTTTGAAATGACACCCGGTATAGAAAAGAGAAACGTAGTCCTACGTTAAAAAAATAAAAACACCCCCCCCAAAAATACATAAAAAAAAGTACACATAATAAACTGTAAACAACAATTTGTCTTGTTCTAAACAGTATTGTTCAGAGGCTAAATTGGGAAAGGTACAATCAACACCAAATTTCATAAGCGGTCAATCAAATTTTTTTCACGTCTATTGTAACTTGACTGTTTTTACGTTGTTTTTTAAATAACGCGTTTTTCTTACGTCGTTTTTTGAAATAACGGACCGCGTAAAAAAAACCGCGTAGTAAAATATCTTTTCCAAATGAACCTTTAGAGAGTTGCCGTTCTCAGTAAAGTTGTTGAGAATGTAAAATATAGTCACTTGACATTATCAGATTAGTTCCAAATTGCGCCGCAAATATGGCGCCGCAATCTAAATTGCCAAATCGTGCTCTAGGAAGGTGCTGTCTTTAGCAAAGATGTTAATTGTATATAATAAAGGCATTCAAAATAATCACGTTAGATCCAGATCGTACTTCAGAGATGGCGCTGCCATATTTGCGGCATAATTTAGAACTAATATGACAATGTCAAAAGACGACGAATGACATACTGCGAAAGTTACCCTAAGACTGCATTTCTCTAGCGCCTCATTTGGAAAAGATAGACTGCAGCGCCATCTCTGCGGCATGATTTGGAACAGATATGATAATATCAAAAGACGACAAACAACATACTGAGAAAGTTAGCCTAAGACGGCATTTCTCTAGCGCCTCATTTGGAAAAGATAGACTGCAGCGCCATCTCTGCGGCATGATTTGGAACTAATATGATAATGTCAAAAGACGACGAATGACACACTGAGAAATTTTGCCGAAGACAAAAACTCTCTATAACTACTCTGGACTGTTTTGCTCACACATTGAATTAACAACCTCTATCCATTTGTAGCAGATTCCCGGTGGCCAATGTTACTGGAACCATGTTTTTCCATCACCAATACATTTTTATGACCATATCCTTTCAATATGAATATGAAATATAATTTTTATTTCCTTGACTTTTTTTACGTCGTTTTTTGAAATAACGCGGTTTTTTTACGTCGTTTTTTGAAATAACGCGGTTTTTTTACGTCGTTTTTTGAAATAACGCGGTTTTTTTTACGCGGTACCATTACCGTCGTAAAAATAAAACTTCAGTGTATCATAATGGACGACGAAACAAGACTTAAAACAGCTTTCGGGTCTGGCTTCTTACACCGCAATGCAAAGGAACGCCGTTGCCGAGCATTTTCGGACAAAGAAGGTGTCCAAATTTCCGAAGAGGTAATTAAATCTAAAAGTTTCGTTTCTACCTGTACTATCAATAAGGATGTGTACGAGAAAGAATGTTTGCCAAAGCGGTTGCTACCGTTAATCAGAAGCCACGACTATCCAGTTCTGTTTTGGCCTGATTTGGCCTATTGTCACTATGCGAAATCCGTCCTCGAATGGTATAAGGCACGGTCAAATACGTGCCAAAAATAGCTATTCCACCAAACTGTCCAGTACTTCGCCCATTAAAGAAGTACTGGGCTCTAGTTAAGCGGAAACTCTTCGAAACTTAGAAGAAAGCAAATGGTACCGATGATTTCAAGAGAAGATGGGGAATCGTCACGGCGAGCGTATCGGAGGATACCGCACGGAACCGGATGGCGGGCGTACCACAGACAGTTCGAGAATTTTACTGAAAGAAGGATTAACTTCTTAATCAACTATTTCTTATGTAGATATAACTCTATTGTTGTAAATAAACAATAGGTTTCGTTAAATTATGTGTAATTTTTTTTTGCTGCTATTATTTTGGTGTCCGAAATTTAACGTGGACAGGCTTTAGTTGTGCGGGTGTGTGGGTATGATTTTTCCTTCTGCTGATTTTGGGCGCATTCCAATGTTGTTGGCCAACTCGCCCATCCATCAGGTGGATTGTTGTTTTCGCCTAGGCTGAAGGGAAAAGCTAAATTTTCGGGTGAGTTTGAGATGAGATGAATTTGATTTTATTGTGGATCGAAGTAAGCTTGGATCGCGAAGAGACGTGTATTGTAAATTCCTGTCGTTTTGCACGGATGTTTTTTTTTTTTTCAGAAAAATTGAATAATATGTCACTGTTCGGTTCTGGAAGATAAACTAATGCTGAGATATATCATTGTCATTGACGGAAAATATGCGCGATAATGACTTTTTCATTTTGTCATAGTGATTGGAAAAGTAGCTCCTCAAAAAAACCTTCGTCACATTCTCAGTCACTTTCTTTGTCAGTGAGTGTGGTTCGCTCAGCTGTAAATGTGTGATTTTAAATAGTCAGTGTAATATTCCATTTGTCCAAGAGATTGATGATGTAAATGTTTATTCATCATATCGGCCACATGTAACTTTTTTGCTCAGTCCATTTTATTAGATAGCAAAATAGGTCAATTGAAAAAGTTGCAAATGATACTCACTGACAGCACCTTCCGCGCGAATGAGTGACCAATGTTGTTTTTTCGCTATCACCGTGTATTGTCGCTATTTAGTAGCTCTGATGCGGAGAAAACTTTGACCGAGGGGCCCTGAAAGTAGCTTAACTTTCAACACGCATCAAATCATACATCATCGAAGGGATTTTTTGTGCGGCGCAATAAATATCCAACACGATTCCGGCTTCCGAGGCAACCCTGACAGCAAAATTCGGCATGGATGAAATGCTCGAGAGGGAGCAGATATGTGTTATAAATAGATTTTTTTTTGTAAATTGATCACGTTTCATATCTTCTTTTATTGAGAAATGGAACTGCTTTCTAAATGAGCAAATTTATGTTTGGGAGTGTTCGTGCTTGGTGGTGGCTTTTTATGGCATTTATCTCCTTCCACAAGAGGAAACATTCAGTGCTGTTTTATTACGTTTCAAATATACCCAATTTGGTCAACAATATTTAGCGTAGGTATCTGGTTTTTACACTACAGGGTAAATGGTAATTCCTGTCAGTGTTTTTTTTTAAATACATTTGTAACTTTTGATGGGTTAATCATAGACATGATTGCACATTTTTCGGAAAATGTTGCTGCCACCACCACCACAAAACGAAGAAACGCGCTTTTTCTCCCCCCACAAAACATTTACAGATGAAGATGGTTGGTTAAAAACAGAGGTGTGTTTTTTTTTTTATGTCCACCCGTGTGCCACACCTTGCTCCCCCCCCCCTTTCCGCTTTTTTTTTCCCCTTTTTTTCTTTTTTCCACGTTTTTTTTAAGAAGAGATCAACGACAAAGGCTTTAATTTGAATTTACATTCATTTATATTTTCAAATATGATGGCCTACGTAAATTTCCTATCAACGGAATTATAGAATCGTAACCGAGTTGATGCCATATACTTCGATTTTGCAAAGGCGTTGCAATTGACAAGCTGAAGTATCTGGGCTTTCCTGATTGGATCACAAAGTGGTTTCGCTCTTACTTATCTGGTCGAAGCGCTTTCGTCAAATTAAACGGTAGTCGGTCACGCGTCTTCTCCGTCACGTCAGGTGTACCGCAAGGAAGCGTTCTGGGACGACTGATTTTTATATTGTTCGTGATTGACTTGTGCTTTCGGCTGAAATCGCGATTTCTCCTCTACGATGACGATCTTAAAATCTACACAGTTATATCATCGCATCTCGACGGTTGCACTCTTCAGGCTAACATCGACGAGATTCTGTTGTGGTGCTCTGAGAATGGAATGGAACTGAACATCAAAAAGTGCAAAGTTATTTCGTTCACCCGCGGGCAATCCCGAACAGAGTTTGATTACTCCATCAGCTCAGAAGCTATAGAGCGTGTTCAAGAAATTCGTGACCTAGGGGTTACTATAGATACAAAACTCCGGTTCAATGAGCATATTAGCACAACAATTGCAAAGGCCCTTGCAGCACTGGGTTTGATCCATCGCAATACAAGTGGTTTCACCGATTTGTACACTGCTGGTCATTAAAATAGGCGTGCGACTACAAGTTATCGATTTGCATGAACAACGCACACTATTGCATTTATAGCGTTACCACACCTTTCCATTAATTACAGCATCTTATTTCATAAACATTGCTGTATATGTGACATCTTTCTCTGTTTGTTTGTGTCAGTTGGAGTGTAAAAAAGGCAGCTTCTGATTTTTTAGTTGCCCAATATTATAGGTGTGTTACTAGATTTTAACTCAAATATTTGTGTACACGAGTAATATTTTGAAAGGTTTACATGCAGTTGCTGATCACAAATAACTCAGATGTTTATTAAAAATGTTTTTCTCTTAGAATGGGTCGATCGCGCCATTGTACACCACACGAAAGATTCTTGGTTCAGAATTTGCGCAAAGAAAGTAAAACGTATACGTTCATCGCAAATACTCTACAAGGTCTGAAAATTTCGTAATTAATGCCCTCAAACCATTAAAAAAGATAGAAACTTGTGGAGAAGCAAGTAAAACATCAACAACAACTGATAATCGCATTATATTATTGGCAAAGTCTGATCCTTTCGCCTCATCCAGACGAATTTCAACGCAAATTGACAATGTCATAAGTTCACGGACAGTTTGTCGAAGACTACAGGATACAAATCTTCCCGGAAGAATTGCAAGAAAGGTACCATTATTAAGGAAAAAGAACCTGCAGGCACGAAAGGAATTTGCTTTGCAACATCGCGCATGGACCGGCCCGCAAGGTGCATAAAAATGGCGGAATATCCTTTGGAGCGATGAAACGAAGATGAATTTGTTTTCCACTGATACTCATCGAAATGTTCGTAGACCATCCGGCAGAGAGTTCGATCCGCGCACATTGGCACAATTCTGAAAAAGACGGTCAAAAACATTTTCACCCTTTTGTCATCATTTTATCAACTAGGTGTCTTGAGAAGAGTAGCTCAAAATGTTATTCCGCATCTTTTAAAAAAACACGCCTAACCTTTCACTAGGGTTTAACTAGACTTTCAAATTCTAACTTTTTTCAACTACGAGATAACGGGTTGTTGTTTTCGACAAAGTCGTAGAGCAGGTAATTTTAAGAAAAGTTGCTGAATATACTAAGTTTCTAGAGCCTAACGTCAAAGAGATATAATTGGTGTTCTTTAAGCACTAACTTAAAACCAGTTTTTTGAGATAATTAGTACTTTGTTCAAATTTGACGATTTCAATATGTTCTAAAAAATAAAATACACATTTTTGCTCAATACATCTCTGGTGACCACATTTTGATATATGGTGATTCAAGTGTCTGTATGACGTCATAATCAACTGCCTTAAAAGGGGTGGGCGGGTACACGGTAAAAACGGTAAAGCATGGTGGGGGTAACATCATGGTATGGGGTTGTTTTTCTTGGTATGGTGTAGGTCCCATTTTTCGTATCAATTCCATCACGATCCTATTTGTGTACAAAGAGATCATGGAAGAGGTTATGTTCCCTTATGCAGAAGAGAATATGCCTCTTATATGGCATTTTCAGCAGGACAACGACCCGAAACACACTTCTAAGTATGTGAAGGAATGGTTTCGTGCAAACAAAGTGTCGGTTATTTCAATCTCCTAGTCAATCTCCTGACATAAGCCCCATAGAAAATATATGGAACGAGCTCAAAAGGAATTATGGAGAGTGTGAGCTGTTTAGTGGAATACCTGTAACTAGAAAATAAGAAGAATGATTAGTAATTTCCATTTAATTCCAACTACCTTTATTGCTTATCTTGACAGATACGCGTATTTTGTCTACAATGTGCAGACTTCTTCAGTGTCGTGTACTAATACTCGACTATTAGTACACGACACTGAAGAAGTCTGCACATTGTAGACGAAATACGCGTATCTGTCAAGATAAGCAATAAAGGTAGTTGGAATTAAATGGAAATTACTAATCATTCTTCTTATTTTCTAGTCTCAAAAGGAAGTTATCTGGTCAAGTATCTTCAAATAAAGATCAACTATGGACAACAGTTCAAAGAGAGTGGTATGCTTTACGAATTGAAACTTGCCAGCGCTTGGTTGAGCCAATGCCAAGAAGATTGAACAAGGTTCTTCTAAATAATGGAGGGTACAGCGTCTACTAAGAGCCATTAATGTAATAACAACAATTCGATAAGTTTGAAGCTTTCTGTACTATAGTTTAATGAAACACACCTATTTCACTGACCAGGCATATTTTATATTTTATTGTTCTGAGTAAGTCATTTAAAGTTTGAGCTCTGAATTTTCTTGTGCAATTACTTAATTTTTAATACACTTTCAAATGTCTTACTTTGAAGATGAATTAAATAAAATTGAATAAATTTCGCATTTATTTTTCCTACACCTATTTTAATGACCAGCAGGTTATGCTTTCAAGGCGCTGTGCTGTTCGATCGTTCGTAGCATCATGGAGTATGCTGTTTGTGTGTGGTCGCCTTATCACTCAGTGCAGATCATCCGGATGGAAAGGGTTCAACGCAATTTTGTACGGTATGCTCTTCGTCAACTTCCGTGGAATGACCCAGCAAATCTAACTGACTATCCGAGTCGTTGTCGACTGATCGATTAAGAAACTTGCACAGACATACTAATCTACAGAGGTTATTTGTTTTTTTTTTTATCTTGTTGAAGGTAGTGTAGATTGCCCAGCGCTGTTCAACTTACATCAACTTTTAAAGGTTGTACGGAATCAAATTGCACCACCTTTAAATGGCTGTACCTTTTACCCGTTGGGTATTTTTTATTGAAATTTTGGGAGGAATTAGTTCAATGTGTATTTGTTTACGCTGTGTGTGCATCTGTCACAAGCAGATGTGCAATCATTGCGAAGATGGAGTCGGCAGAACAGCAGCGGCGCAAAGAAATTGTGCGCACGTACCTCAAAAATCCGGATCTTTCTCATCTTGCCATCAGCAGGATGCGGGGAATGGTACATTCTACGGTGTCTCGTGTTTCAAATCGATACCACAAACGTTTGACCATCGATCGGAAAGAAAAAAGTGGCAAAAATTGATCTTCGTATAGTGTTAAGGATCACAAGCGGTAAGTTCAAGTTTTCAAGAGGAATCCCAACAGTTCAGTTCGAGATGTGGTGAAGAAACTGAATCTAACCAAAACTTTCGAGCAAGATGCGGAAAAAAGTGAAGAACTACACACGTACAAAGTCCAAAAGGCGCCTAATCGCGATGAACGGCAGAATACGGTAGGTAAAACACGTGCACGGAAGCTCTACACCCAGATGTTGACGAAACCACATTGCCTCTTTATGGATGATGAGACGTATGTAAGAGCAGACTTCCGGCAGCTTCCAGAGCTCCAGTTTTTCACTGCTCATCATAAATCTTGCTCGTGTGGAAATCGGAGCACCCCATTCGTGACAACTGGAACGGTCAATGGGCAGGTGTACCTAAAGGAATGCCTCCAAAAGCGTCTACTTCCTCGTCTGAGGTCACACGATGGTCCTTCGATTCTCTGGCCGGATTTAGCCTCGTGCCATTACTCGAAAGAGGTTTTGGAGTGGTACAAGGCTAGGGAGGTCAATTTCGTGCCGAAGCATCTCAACCCCCCGAACTGCAGCCAATTGAAAAGTACTGGCCATCATGAAGCAGGCACCTTGGAAACATATTAAGAAAGTGAAATCGGAGGAAAATATGAAGAAAAAATGGATTGCCACGCAAAAAAAAGTTGGTCCAAATGTGGTACAGGACCTTATGAGTAGTGTAAAGAAGAAGGTCTTTGCATCTGGATATGGAATTGAAATTGAATAAAATAAACATAGGAAAATATTCATAACATGTTTTATTTTACTCCCTAAAAATTTGAAGATGATTTGTTGAACGGGCGAATTTTGCCGAATATTTGTGTGAGTGCACGTATTTGACCTCTTGTACCTTATACCATTCCTGGACGGATTTTTCAGAGTGACAAGAGGCCAAATCAGGCCAAAACAGAGCTGGAGAGTCGTGGCTTCTTATAAACGGTAGCAACCGATTTTGCAGACATTCGTTCTCATACTCATTCTTGTTGATAGAGACCAAACTTGTGTAGTAGTGGTCAAACAATTTGCCAACAGTTATAGTTATAGTTTCTTAGCAAGATCGTGTACCGGTTTTGCTGCCGTTCGTACAAAATGCGTTCGCGACAAGAACAAGAATGTAAACACGAAATAAATAAATGTAGTACTTCGAAATAAAGTGGAGAGTTTCAGCTGTTACATAATTGAAACGTTTCAGCGATCTGGGAAATAATTCAAAAACTACACTGAAAGAAAAGTGTCCGAAAATTAACGTGGATAGGTTATATACAATTGTAGCTGGGAAAATAGTCGCAAAGTTCAACCTTCGTACTATGTACACATCCCTCAATTCCTTATTATGTTGAGTGACATGAAACAATTACAACTCTATTTCCAGTGAAGTCAATGGCTTGAGTGCTTGTTACCGAATATCTTGGCTAGCAATCGTCACGAAGTTGATTTTCCGTCTATCTCGTAGTGACGACTGACCGACCATCAACCTCATTGATAACCTGCTCCATTATTCAGCAATGCCTGAATGGTGTCTCCAATTAAACTATCGGAATACCGTTCCCGCACTTTCGTCGTCATCGTCCAATATCAACTACACAATGACATTAAGCATTGGTTGCCATAAAGCAGAAGGTTCCACTTCCACTCTTGAATTCCTCTGTCTTGCACTTATCGGTGCTTCCTCCGGGTTTGTGTAACACTTTCGCTCAATCAGCGAAAGTGCTCTCGATGTTTGTCTGTGGATACGTTCCTTGCCACATCACGGAATGGTGTGCTTACTGCATTGGATGGGTGGGATGCCTCAACACGGATTGAATGGGAAAGTTTCCTGCTCTCCAAGCCCTCCCATCACGTAAGCAGTTAGTCAAGGCTTGTGCTAAATGCGGCGAATGTGGTGTGAAAGTGTGTGTGAATACATGCACGCAATGCCAGCCGATATACGATATGTGATTTCAATTAAGGGTAGCTTCTTCCCTTTATCAGCTCACACTTTGGGAACAGTGTAGAAGCTGCCATTGGCACTCGCTATACAGATGCCATGAATTTGAATGTGTAACACTTAACAGAAACTCGAGGCTTTTCCACTTTTATGATCCGGGTCTGGCGAACGAGTGGAATGTTTTAAATGCGATGTGGACTCCATATGTTCGCCATTTGGAACTTTGGCAGATCAAGAGGCTTATGAGACTTATTGAGGCAACTAATGTGAATGAAATTTTCACGTCAGCCAAATAAGTTAGCCATCTTAAATGCACCATACTCCACAGCATTTAAACTCTTTAAACTGTAAACACGTTTTTTGTATTGTTCATTAGGAGTCATCCTCAATTCTAGGTAATAAAAAAAAGCTTCTCATTAATCCCGAACGTCAACGGTAGACATTGTACATCTCGACTCAGGCTGTTCAAACACATTAGGATGTTAATTAGATTTCCGTTACAGCGATCTTTGTTTACCGTCTGGAACCCTCGTTTGTAACACTTTGTCGTCTATTTATAACCCGTTTTCCTTATGGGGAAAAAAAATCTCGTCGGGTCCGCTCACCTGCTGGTGTTGCGAGTTGGAAGCCCAGGAAAAAAAAACAAATAAAGAATGAAAACAACACGTAAAAACTTTTATCTACTCAACGTGACAACTGGGGCAACTCGGAATCCCGGGGACCATTCCACCAATGGCGGCACACGGGACGTGATTTGACCACGTTGTGCTTCCGCAAGACAGAACCCCCCCTTTCTTCCCTACATCCATAAACTACACCGAATAAATGTTTGTATCCTGTCAGATTGAAGAATGTTAAGCACTTGGGTTGAAATGGAGCCTTTGAACTGAAAGAAATGCAAATGAAAAAATGCTGATATTGAGTTTCTCTTTGCGTTTTGTCCGTTTGGATGGCTGGACCGATATATATTTATATATATTCAGGGCACTACCAATCGTCATTAGCATCGGGGAAAGGAAGGAAAAGCGAAAGCCCGCAGCCAACGATGGATGCTGGATCAGCATCCACAATATTGGGTCCATTGCTGTCGTCTCGTTTTGTTGGCCATCTAATATTGTTATTTATTTCCACCACCAGAGTGCCATTTCCATATCAATAAGTTGGATAATGTAACGTCCAAACAACAATGAAATGTGATTTTTTTTTCGTCCACTGTACCCTTTGATTTGAATATAGGGAAAAAGCTGCAAGCGATTGGAAATGTTTCGACATCCATTGGCTCTTCGTAGCAGTTGTGGAAACATTGGATGATGTACTGAACTAGCATGCCATGAATTCCGACTGGGTGAACTTGGATAAGGAGGTGAAAATTACTGTTGGACGACGGAGAAAATGCAAAAAAAGCGGAAAGAAGTGGACAGTGTATTGACACTTTCAATGGATATTTTTTATTCCGATGCCGAGTGCGAGACGATATTTCAGAGTTATATGCACAAATATGTTCTGTCCACACGCTGCTGACAGCTTACAATCGAAGGCAATAAAGCGGGAAAGACCCTTGCGTTTGAATGAGGGTGTGATTCCAACACTTGAAACATTTGTCGCACCCCCTTCCATCCACACGTTGATGGTTGAAGTAAAGCTGGCAAATGGGGGGTTCATCAATTGGCGCCATCTGTCCGAGCCAGACAGCCTTTCGCATGCTTAGGAAGATATCCGGGTGTTTGTGACGATTGAATGGCTTTTATTCACATGTTGCGTGGCCACATTTACGGTTGCATAAAACGGAATGGAAATTTGTCCTCTATTATCGCAGATAAAAGGAAAAGTTTTCCAATGAATTCCGTTTTGTTTGAAACTTTGCTCTATCGGAAATGGATTCTCCATAAGTTGTTAGCGTATTCTTAGCGATGTTCGGCCATAATCTACCTAAAGGAAAGTTGTTAAATCTGCGAGCTGGGAACAGTACTGCGTGCTGTAAATAATGTCAATTGACTAGAGATGTAGTTCAAAATGGAATACAATTTTCATGATTGTGTAGAAATGCACCATGCACATATTCTGTGCAAGTATTAGTGTCAGCTTTAGCTTCATGTACACACTAACGGATCAGTTGTTTTTTGTTTATTCCTGGCGGTAGATCGATATCGGGAAATTGAAATGTTCTTTGGTAATATCGATGTTTTAGGAAGAAATAAGCTCGAGCATCAAATGAAGAGGAATGTCTGCTTCATATAATGTTCAGTATTTTCTACACATCTGCTCTTCAGCTGCGCTTTCAGTGTCCAAAGTTTCAATCATTTCTCAAAGTAATTTCATCTCATCTTCTGTTAAGAAGCTCACCTTCACTTGTCCTTTAAGGTTGATCGTCGCTTTTTGCACCGCAGTGCTGATCTCATAAAACCTCTTAGGCATTGCAAGTTAACTATTCAATCTAGAATTGCTATCAGAGATTAGACTCAGTTCTTTACCTTTATCCTTTCGAACATACTTCTTAATAACATCAGGTGGGTGTAGGCCAAATTTGGATTTTTCAGATATAATCCTAAATAGGTTATAGAGTATTTTTCATACCTCTAGTAACCTAACGTCCGTGCTCAATCACAATTTTTTTTATTGTGATGTGTCCTACTCAATAAGTAAATTGAACTGAAGGTAAGTTTGAAACAAGGGGAACTTGAAGTAGAGCACACGTAGGGGAAATGTGGGTAACCCCGTCAGCGTGGGTAAGCCCGTCACCCCAACGGTTTTACTAGAAAACAATTTTGTAGTATGTTTTTGACTATACCTATTATTAGTATTTATCATTTTTACCATTTCGAGACACATCATGCCCACTGTGAACTGTCAAACGCGAAGAAAATAAACAAAACAAACACAAACGTCGTGGCAGCTATACCGAATGTAATTTTTCTATGGTAGATTCTAACGTCTTGACAAATAATTAAGTACAGAAATTCAATTCCACCGATCGCGTACTTTCATTTACAGATGAGATTCATTGAAAGGTAAGTTTAATCAATTATCCAAGATTTACAGTAAAATTAAGAAAAAAAGTGCCTTTCGGGTAAGCCCGTCACTCATCGATGCGGGTAACACCGTGATGCTCGTTGGATCAGTAGATGTATGTGGAACTACCTAACCATTTTTATCAGATGCCACGCAACTACAAACGGAAGACCAACCACGGAAATAGGACCGATCAGCAGCTGATCCAGGCAAAGGACGCAGTGGATCGCGGGAACTCCGTGAATCGTGCTGCTAAGATGTTTGAAATTCCGAGAACTACGCTGGCAGACCATGTTACGGGAAAGGTGGTGAAGTCGATGCTGGGAACACGAGAAACCGTTTTTACGCTGGAACAGGAAGCAGAACTTTTGCAGCACCTGCTTGATCTGGAAAATCGTTTTTACGGCATTGAAAAGAACGATGTCCGTGAGCTGGCTTTCGAGCTGGCTGAAAAAAAATAAGATTGCCCATCAGTTCAACAAAAAGAAGAAAATGCCAGAGTGCGAATGGATGGCCGGATTTTTGAAGCGCAATCCGAAACTTTCATTCCGCAAGCCGGAGACCACGTCGGCTGCTAGAGCCAGGGGATTTAACAAAGTTTCAGTTAATGTCTTCTTCGACATGTATGAAGCTACCCTTGGAAAGAAGAACTTTCGTCCGGAATGCATCTATATACAGTTTTTTGCTTGATCGGAGCATATATCAATGCTTTATGTTCATGTTTTCAGGTGCCTCCTTATAAGAAGAAGATAGCTGCACTCAAGGGTTAGCATTATTTCATCAGCGGAATGAGGAGAGACCACTATCGTTGTCATGAGTACGTCAGCGAGTGGCCATTATCTTCCACCATTCGTCATCTTCCCGCGTACTCGAATGCATGATGATCTCAAACACGGGACACCATCGGGGACAAAATTCGCATGTAATTCTTCAGGATACATGACCGCTGAGATGTTCGATACATTTTTTAATCACTTTCTTGAACATGCTCATCCTTTAGAATCTGATCAAATACTGCTTTTGGTGGATGGCCATTCATCACACACCAAAAACCTAGCAGAAACCGAGAAGGCTCGAAAGTGTTCAAAATTAAATTTCGTTGGCAGAAATCTTCAAAACTATTTGAATCAAAATGTATGCCGGTCTTACCCCATTGGGTGACGGTCTTACTCGCACTGATTGAAAAACTTCAATATCTACCATGTTTGTTTTACGTATGTTGTTTGACTGAAAACACATATTTTGACACTTTCAACGCACAAATTGTATAAAATAATACTCAATCAAAGATTATGCGAGGGGTACATGTCATTTGGAGTATTACATTAATTTTTAAAAATCGCAATGCTTAAGGTGACGGGGTTACCCCTTCCTCCCCTACCCACTGGTTGACACTAAATATTGGCCAACGTGCTTTTGCACATTTGTTTGAGGATTTGTTAAGCGACACAGGTTTCCAAATCGAAAGTTCGGATACCGTGCTGCATCGGTGCCCGAACTTTTTGTTCATGAATCTGGACGTTTTTCAAATCACAAAAAAGCATGCAGTTACGAGCTTGTAAATTTATCATAATAGCATATTAGCGATAAATCTGAGAGGGTTGATTCATCGATTTCTTTTACAATTTTTTCAAGTTGTAACATTCCGCTCACTTGCATGTTAGGCGGTGGGAATATCTTTCGTAAGTAGAGCATCCTGAGTTCATCAGATATAGTTCGAATGGGCTTCAGCTTAATAAACAACTTAGTATTATATTCATTTATTCAATGAAATGTTCTTACTATTCTCATTCAATGCTCATTTCAGCCAATAGTGTTCAACACATAGTTATCACCAACCATCGACAGCCCGCAACAATAACCTTTAGTATCTTTTCATAGAAATGGCTAAGCTCTTCAATCATCCGGGGGACTACAAGGATTCTACTTATATCTTTGTTCTTAATTTTGTTTCTTTTCAGGCAACAAATAATTTATTTCTACCAAATTTTGAAGACAATATCTAATATTTCTCTATTTCTCAAAACTTTTAAAGTTAGGCATAAAGATAAATGAATGTACCGGAAACTAGACGGACACATGCGGAGTAGGGTACAGGCGACTCGTGAGGTAGTAAGTGCTTTCAAGAACGTGGAGCAAGACAGGTAATTGTTACCCATTGTATCTATATTAATAAAATTTATTTTTAATAGGTTTGCGTCGACCATCGGTTGAATCGGTTGAATCGGTTGAATCGGTTTTGTCGATACATTGTTCCGCAATATTTTGTTATCGGGCGTAGCGTTTTGTCTATTGTTTCGGTTGCCTATTGTTCGTTGCGCGAGTGATCGAGTCAGCATCAGAAGTCGTGGTTCGCCGGGTAAGATCGGTCGGTGGTGAGCTACATAATTAATTGTGATTCAAATTATTCGTTCGCCATACTCGTCGGGCCACTCTATCACAAATAAACCACTGTCCCATTTTGTAAGGGACTCCAGCGGCATCCGGACTGTTGGTGTTGATCGATCCAAGTTGGTACTCAAGCGTTGAGATGAATTACCTTGTTTTCCTAATGAAATACCACTATCACACTCTGTGAGGGGCCCCAATAGCATCCGTACTGTTGGTTTAAATCGGTTCAAATCGGAAATCGGTCCTAATTACACTTGACAGCTTATCGTTCACCAAAACAAACCCTGCTGCCACCCAATCCTGCTATCAAAAATCTCAGTCATTTCTCGTGGAAGTGCAGTGGATTCCGCGGCTTCCAATAAAGCGAGTATCACGTCAACATATTCCTACCCATTTCCTACTTGACCTGTATTCGGGCGAGGCCGGCGCCGGTATTGCCTTAGATTCGTTCAAACTTGAGTATTGGGTTAATTCGTGTAGCTAGTGACTAATTTCTGTCGAAAGTGTATTTGTCTATGTTTACTTTCAAGTGCTGCACCCAAACATTCTATTTGTTTTATTGCAAATTCGTCAAAATGTTGGCGAAAGAAGTGATCATCAGTTTGTTGCTCGCCCAGAAGAAGCCGAAAGAGATTGCCAAGGTGGTAGGGTGCCATTTGGCAACAGTTTACCGCATAAAAGAGGCCCTGCAGGATGGTCCTAAGCAGCGGAAGCCGGGAAGCGGATGTCCGCGCTTTGCACACACGCCGAACGTGATCAAATCGGTTCGTGCAAAAATTGCTCGCAACCTGGTGCGTTCCATAAGAAAACTTGCAAAGGAAGCCAATATTTCGCAGAAATCCATGCGGAGAATCATCAAAGAAGACCTGCATGCATCTTCCAAAGCCAGAGTGAAACGCCACTTGATTACGGACCGGGTCAAGGAACTACGAGTGACTTGTTCCAAGAGATTGCTTTCCTTGTTGAAGAATAAATGATAATCCTGTTCTCCGACGAAAAGCTTTTCAGCATCGATGCTGTGCCCAACAGCCGCACGGACCTGTTCATTTCACCGCAGAAAATGGAGAACGTTCCGGAAAAGGTGAAATTCAAATTTCAAACCAAACATCCGGCTGGTGTCTTGATGTTTGGCTTGGTGGCGTCCAACGGTTTGAAAATGCCGCCTGTTTTCATTGATGCTGGAGTTAAAATCAATACCGAAGAGTATATCGGTATTTTAAAGGACCAAGTGCTTCTCTGGGTGAAGGCCAACTTCTCCGAGGACCAAAACGTTGTCCTACATCAGGATGGAGCGCCGTGTCACACGTCCAATCGAACCCAACAATGGTTGAACGATAACATGAAGTTTTGGCCGAAGGATTTGTGGCCCCCTAGCAGTCCAGATCTTAATCCGTTGGATTATTCAATTTGGGCATATGTTGAAGCACGAGCCTGCAAAACATCACACCCTAGTGTAGAAACCCTGAAGTCAACTATAACACGCACATGGCAGTCAATGTCGGAGGACTACGTCCGAAAGGCATGCTCTGGCTTTCGGCGTCGGCTCGAGGATGTTATTAATAAAAATGGAGGACACATTGAATAAATTTGTTTGAAAGGACTTCATAAAGATAACTGCACTCGAAAATGTTGATATTATTGCTTGAATTAGTTGAAAATGGGATTTGAAAGAAATAGAACAAATTTTCGCATTATTTTCTGCCACACCCTGTATAACTTCCTCCCCTGGCTTTTTTGGGTTGGGGTCGCGCCCGCTTCCCCGCCCCCCGCCTTGTGTTGTGTCCTCCCCTTTTTTTCTTTCCGCCGCGGTTGTGGGTTCTCTCCCGCTCCCCCCCCCCTCCCCCGTGTGTTTTATTTTTCCCCCCCCCCCCGCCCCCCCCCCCGGGGGGGTCTCGTTTTGCCTGGGGTTTTCCCCCGCGGGTGGGTTGTCTTTCGCTCGGGGGGCTTGCCCGTTTTCGCGCCCTGGTTTTTATGCCCGGTCCTCCATGCTTTTATTACCTTGGAACACCTATTACACTTTACTGTTCCTCTATTTTTAATTTCTCGAAAAAAGTAACGCCACGCCGAGCGCCACGCTGATGACTCGGGAATATCTCTTGTTATACGATTTTCAAACTCCATTATGAAAACTTATTCAAACAAAATCTCAACGGCAAGAAAGCGAAAGGAACTGTGAACGATGAAAGCGAAAACGTAGTGACAGTTCATTCTGGCAACGTTGCCAAGGCAATGAAAGAAATTCAGTTTATTTCTTTCACACTCTCTACTTTGTGGTGACTTTCTTCACATTCGATTGCGTCCACTTTTTCTTTCTCTTTGTCAATGAGTGGTGTCAGTGATCAAAGTACCAACGTCGAGGTCAATCAATGACTGTGGTCTCATGTGTGTGCGTACAAAAGGCGAAAAATAACAACATACACACTTAGATTTTTTTACAGAAATCGGTAAAAGTTTACCGAATTCTCAACAGCTGAACGTTCGGTTATCAAATTTAACGGATTTCAGTGAAATTTAACCGAAAACCGGTAATTTTTTTTACAAATAACTGTAATATTTCACCGAAATCCGTTAAATCTGATTACCGAACATTCAGCTATTGAGAATTAGGTAAACTTTTACAGATTTTTGTAAAAAAATCTAAGTGTGTAGCGAAGATAAAAAGGACAGGAATATTTGTCATCGTTTTTTTTAGTAGATTGTGAAGCGTGTTAGACATATTGAATAAATTTTCAGTACCGAAAATGCCGGTTCTGTCTTACGCTACCGGTATTTTGGTACTGGAAATTCGGTCGGTATTACCGGTATTTTCAGTTCTGGTACTTCCGGTATTCAAACTCTATAGTTGTAGTGGTTGAGAGGAAAGCTTCTCGATTTGATGGAATGATCGTTGCAGAGAAAATCTACACGTTTGGCAGTGGCGTAGCGACGACAGGATGATGTTGCTCCCGGACAGTCACTGTATTAATTTTGTGCCATTAAATGCATTTGATTTAATTGATTTGAAAATTGAGATGAAGGTCTACAAGATCGATAAAAATACCGTTGTACGCAGAAATATATTTTTTCAGGTGGTGTATAAAATTCAAAAAAATGTGTTATACTAAACAACCCAGTTTGCTTCATTCAAGACAGAAGACGTTTTTTCAGACACCCGTTCACGTAAATTTTCTGGTTGACTCTCCCGGTGCAATAAAAATGTCACTTATCAAACCACAGGTCCCGATAATTTGCCGGGTCTGCTATTTCTTAGCGAACATCCACAGCTTCATGTACTTGGAAATGTCTGCCACCTTTCTCCTTCCTGACGCCGCGTAAAATTCCTGCACAGAAAGCAGTTTGAAGTCTGCCTTGACGTTCGTTTTGTAATTCATTATCGTTCAATCGAACATTGTAAGCAAAGTCTTGCTTTGATAATCGTCGCAATTTGGAGCACTATCTTCTTATAGGAATGTTTTATAGTAGTCACTGTGAAGGTAAATTGGCTTTTTGGCAAAACTGTGATTGTTTCCAATTGCCGTATTGAAATACAAAAAATAATTGAAATATGGAAAAATAAATACACCAAATTATATATGTAATGCAAATGAACTATAGATCAAAGACCAATTTGGGAATTGTTTTAGATAACCTTAATGAATCCATCAATTTTGAAAACATTCATGATTAAT
The DNA here is from genome assembly GCA_024533555.2 of Aedes koreicus. Taxonomy (NCBI): domain Eukaryota; kingdom Metazoa; phylum Arthropoda; class Insecta; order Diptera; family Culicidae; genus Aedes; species Aedes koreicus. Next base: position 79,956 of record JAHHFK020001498.1, on the reverse strand, counting down.
TTTCGAATAAATTTGTTTTTGTTGTTTTAAGCTCATTAATTTAAAGCATGATACGTATAGGATGATTCGTTGTGAAAAACTCAATTTGTTCTGGATATTTTGCTATCAAACACAATTTACCGCAACACTAGAACTTTTTTCTTAGATATTACTTACTACTAAATGAATCAGAACAGCAATCGAACAAATCAGAACAACAAAAACCAACCACGATATCACAGTGAAGTTTGACAGCAGTAGCCATTTGATCGTATGCTGGTTTTCATGGCAGCCAATAGGTTTTACGAAGGTTCTCAAGTGGTCATAACATCTTTCACTAGAACATTTTCAAAATCTTTATGGTCTTATAAAGGTTTTATTAGCTTGTTCGGGGGGGGGGAATAGGGGGGGGGGGGGAAAAAGTGGTCTTCCGCGCGGCCCGGGGTTGCGGGGGTCCCAAGAATGACCGTGGAACGAAATATGGATCGATTATGGACCCGATCAACACTACCAAACGAACAAATAAAAAAGAAAAAAAGGAAAAGTTTTAATTTTTACGGCCCACCTTTCCAACGAGTAGGGGGGGGGGGGAACGAAAGGGAACAGGGGACAAATTCATTTGGGGGTGGGCCGGGGCGAGGAGCAGGGGCGCGGGGGGGGGGCCACACCGCGCGGGGCGGCGGGAGTGGGGGGAGCCGGCGGCGCCCAGGGAGGGGGGGCGCGGCGCCGCCCGCGGCCCAAGGGGGCGGTGGGGGTGGCCATGGTCCGGCGGGCGCGGGGGGTATTGTAGTATGAATTCCCCCCACAGCACACCGCAAGCCCGTCGTGGAAGAAAATCTCATGACATTTATGTACCGTTTTCTCCCGGCGACAAAACATTTTTGCTGCCACCAGCCGATGGTTTAAAAAGTTTTGCGACATAGATTTATGTCGCTCAGAACTTCGTTGATTGCTGGTTTATTACTGCATACATATGATGTTTATTATATGGTATCAAATCATAAGAATGGATACTAACAACTCATAATCAAAAATTACCAATTAAGAACATTTTTTTATCAAGCTATCAAATACAGTCCATACATACCATTTCTTAACAGTTTGAAACTGTCGGCAGAAATATAGAGAATTTTTCTCTTTCTGTTTTCTATCCCCGAGTTCGCTAGAACTGTACACATAAACTGTTGGTGGTGTGCGGGCCTCAAATTTTGCAGCAGTGCCTGGTTTGCAAAAAAAAAAATGGACTTTTACCACCTCTGAGTAACCACGAAGAGCGAAATAAGGTGCTTCTGTGTATGTGATATTTGCTAATTATTTTGATTTAGTGCTAACGTAAGAACTGCAGTTCACTAATGAAAACACGACGCGAGACTGGACACAACACTTATGATTCTTACAAACGACGTACTTACAACGTTTGTAAGAATCATAAGTGTTGTGTCCAGTCTCGCGTCGTGTTTTCATTAGTGATATTTGCTAGCCATCTTTTGGTAAGGCGTAACGTGCAACGGCTGAAAAACCTGCTTCTTCAAAAGACCGAAAAGGTTTGAACTCAAACGCAGACCACTTTTCAGGACGACCAATTTAATTATGGGAGAGTTTGTTTGATTTGAATGTATCAGACATTACTTTCCAAGTTCTTACCGATTGGCAGACAGTGGTGGCTAAAACAATTTTCGTTTTCTCAACGTTGCATACCTTCAGCATTGTGTACAATTTTAAAATGGATGCCGTCACGAAAAATTGAAACGTCAGACGCTAATAATTCGACCGTTTCTTGATTGATTTATTTTTGAGATTTTTGCTCTTATCAAGTAGAGGTTTTTACGATTGTCATTTTATTTACTCAAGTATTCAAAATGTTAAAAATAAAAGATGAATATATTTCAAGTACATATTCATCAATTGATGTTGGAAAATGTCAAAGAATATTGCGTTCCGGCAAGTATCAAAAAATTCCCTATCACGGTCAACGTTTTGATTCTCGAAAATGATATTCCGAAGTAACATACTAACATTCAAACCAAACGTCCCTTTCCACGGCTGCCAAATAATTTCTAAGAAGCGAATCAAAGAATGTTCCACCATACTTACTCATTTACTAATGCTAACCCAACGTCCCATTAGAACAGCACCTGCGTCGCAATGTTCCGCTACAAAACTAATAAAACGGATTAACGTAGTCTACGTCAACCGGCCGTGTGTTTTACAAAACCCCACTGGTTTTTCTTTAATGCACGGATTATAATCCAGATTCTTTATGGAGCTGTTCAACAACGATTATGGCTTATTTTCCTATATAACTAAGAATATAAAAATTGAATAGTTTGCCATTACTGGGTCTCACTTTTGTTACCATTAAATAGAATCAACACCATCCAAGCCAAAAAAAAAAACAGCTATTTGATTATGTTGCTTGTTTTGTCATTCAAATCGGTTTTTATTTCTGCGGCAAGCATCTAGTCTGATAACTTTCTACTGGCTAAAATTGAAAACATTTTTTTCAACACTGGTAAGCTCTTGACTACGCCATTGCACTTAGGAATGGGTATCACAAAAACATACAAACAATAGACACCCCACAGCTACATTTACCGCTCCTTTTATTTTTGCCAATTCAATTTGCAATTAGCATTTCTAATTCAATTTCGATTTCTTCTCTCTTTCTTTCCTTCCAGGTAAGTGATCAATACCAATTTGGGTTGTCTTCCAGGCTAGAACCATTTCTTCCCTCGCAGAGCAGTAAGCAATCTTACCAAATAGAAATTGCAGTTGATTTTAATCCGCGGAGCTGAGAGAAAATTCTAAAGCAAAAACAGAAGAGCCCACTCGTTTCGTGTGAGGAAAGAACAAAGCTATACACTTTGATATTTGTATGCAATTTGCAGGAAGAAAGAAGACCCATTAAGAATGGCCTTCACACTAACGAATGCTAATAGCAATGTCGTTGCTCGTTTAGTTCATGGTTCGAGGTGGAGCGAAGTTTTCAAGGAAATTCTCGCATCATCATCATCGTTCTCGGAATGGGAATGCTGGATTTTTCTCTACTAGCCATTTTTTTATTTGCCTGGCAAGCAATTCGAACCCCATAAGTGAATGGAATGATATAGCACACGAGAGCATAGATTTGTTGGCCAAATTGGTTCTTCGGAAGTGGTGTGAGAAATGCAGTTTATATTTTGAAATGCTGCATTGCTTGGTTCGGGAAGCAAACATGCTTATAGATCTCTGATTAAAAGCTTTATAATGAGTCACGGAACTTTGAAATCGGTGAATAGATTTTATCGACGTTCAATAAATTCAGAATCCATCCACGTACGAGAACAAATTAACTGCCCTCTGCCAGCCACAGCGGACTCCAATCGCGATGTACACTTAATAATCCATTTGCAAGCATCACCCATTTATAAGCAAACATCGAAATGCTTCATCGAAACCACATTAAAAAACCACTTCGGCAAACATTTACGCCTGGCGTTAATTACTTTTTAATTAAACATAATTGAGCCGGGTTTTATATTATTGACGATTGGTAATCGCTAGCTAATTATACTTAACTCCTTATGGGCTACTCACCAGAGAGGTGAGTGCTGCCAGTAACTTATTAATCAGCTAATTGCTCCTGAAGCGATTAACCAACAAATCATCAGTCTCGGCCACCGCCCTAATCAATAAGCCATTCACATGGTAGATTACATTCGATAAATTTCGACACGATGCTATCGGACACATTTTCGATCCAAGGAGGCGTCCCATCACGTACGCAAATAATCGAAAATTGACATCATTTGAAACGAATTTGCCGTTCTTGTTTGCAAACGGATTTTCTAAACGGGTGGCAAGCGAAACTTTAGAAAATTATGACCCAAAGAATAAACTTTTTGCCGGTTCGGAATAATGTGTGAGTTAATGCCGACATGCGCACGGCTGCACGTCCTGCTTGCATGCAGTCAGGGCCTCTCAAATTCATCCTGCAATTTACGAGTTCAATATGCATTCCTCGCCGTTTTGCAGATATGCACAAACTTAGTTCCGGAAGTTGGAGACAGCTAGTTATCCCGCTATCCATACACAGCATCATCAGATTATTTTTCCGGAGCTGGAAACCTCCATCGAGTTGAGTTGAGGCAAGTCCTAGGCTTCCCCCGCGGGGTGGCAAAACTTTCGTTCAACAAGAAAGGGTTTTTGGCTGCTTTGGCTGGTGGGAAAATGCCCCCAGCCTCATGGCGTCGTAATAGATATAAGAAAAACTCGACAACGGGGTCATATGTATGGGTGCACCATATTCATTGCATATTTGCGATCGTTCCGTAGAAGGTCCGACAGGTCGAGGTTCACAGCCGCATCCCGGAAGCAGGAGGAAAATGAAAATTGAAAATGACTGGATGTATTATTTATGAGGATATATATCATAATGGCGGGTTAGGGTGCTGGCAAACGGCTCGGGTCTTCTTCAGTGAATTGACTTTCCATAAAGCTGTTGTTTGCCTGCAGTTCTGGACGTAGGTTGTAATTTTTTTTGTAGTCAGTTGAGCACTGTGGAAGTTAATTTTTGCTATTGGGTTAGTACAATGAGTTTCGAATTGCATGAGTTTGTATTACAACGGATGACCAGAAGCAGCACAGCAATACAGGTTCACCTCGCTTAAGGAGTGTATCGAAAACAAGCTATCCACAAACTTTCTTTCAAATTATGTTGAAAACCGATATTTTATTCATACAAAAAATTGATCCTTTATTGTACGAGGTTAAACTTGAACATAATGAAGACCGGATGAAATTTAAGTTATTCCTTCACGAATTTTCGAACTTTGGATCGAATGCTCTTCATCAAGTTCCGGACAAATGGTGCATCGCATTTTTTGGACGCTTGAGCCCAAATTTTTTTGAACTCCTGCATGTTCCCAGCTGCCTTACCAGTCTTCTTGAAGACCCTCTTCACGATTGCCCAGTAACGTTCGATGGGTCGAAGCTGAGGGCAATTTGGTGGATTGATATTTTTCTCAACGAAATCTATACCCTTTTCCGCAAGCCAATTGAGAGTGGTTTTGGCATAGTGAGCCGACGCTAAATCCGGCCAAAACAGTGGAGGTGTACTATGCTTCTTATATAAAGGCAACAATCTCTTCTGGAGACACTCAGATCGATAGATTTCCGCATTTATAGTTCCGGTAGTGTAAAAAATGGTTGACTTCAAACCACAGGAACATATTGCATGCCATACCAGTACCATTCGACCGAATTTCTCCACTTGAATCGACCTGTCCGCATCGCTCACATCCTCCCCAACGACGGCAGTAAAGTATTGTGGACCTGGAAAGGTTTTTGAGTCCTCCTTTACATAGGTCTCATCGTCCATCAAAACGCATGCATCCGGACGCTGCAAAAGACGCGAATACAATTTCCGGGCCCTTGTTGCTGCTCGCTTCTTCTGTTCTGCACTTTGTTTCGAGATTTTCTGCTTCTTGTAGGTCTTCAGGTGGTTTCGCCTCTTGATACGCTGGATCATTCCGACACTCGTTCCTGCTTTTTTGGACAAATCACGTATTGACATTGATTTGTTCTTCATGATTAGAGATACCACTTTCTGCTCCAGTTTCGGGTTGAAAGAACCGGGTTTTCTGCCTCTTTCTGGTAGCTCATCCAAAGAATAGTGTTCCCCAAACTTATTAATGATGGTTTTAACACTCGCATGATGAATTCCAAACCGCTTCGCCAATTTTCGCATAGTAATACCCTTCTCACTTAGCCATGTGTCCAGAACCTTAATTTTCACTTCCTTTTCAATACGCGACATTTTGAAAACTCAGAATTTGAACCGCACAAACAAGTAAACAAAAGAAAGCCGACAGTCAAACGCACAGCATGCAGTGTTCAGAGCATAAAAAACCATCACAAATACATGCGCACAACGCAAATGTATGTGGATAGCTTATATTCGATACACTCCTTATATGTTCACGGCACTAAGCTTTTTCAACGACGATTTCTTGTAAATAGCTAATCAATTCAACAAACATATAGGGTAGTTAACGGGTTCAGCTCCCCAGGACCTTATTCCAAACAAGGGGTAAAAGCTAATTTACAACGTAAATTTTTGGCTGCATGATGCTTCATCTAGTGAAGCATCATACTGCAAAAAAGGAGCTAAGCACTCGGCACATTTTTTGGGATATAGAGTTGACACACAGTTCGGGCACAATTTGGACACATATTGGAGCAACTACTGGCATGAAATGGTCTAGGGGTAAGATGACCGATCTAACAAACTTGGACTTCATGGTTTATGAATACTTTTGGGCTTCAAATGGTGAGTTGACAATCAGAAAGGTGCAACCTACCTCCAGTTCTCACAAGTTCCAATCTCACGCGTCTACGAGTCATGAAGACGCTGGTTGGCGGTAGCCCCGGCAAGCGAATTGGGGGGATGTGATTGAAGATCGTGTTCCTGTAAATCATATTGTATATTTTCCATTCTCCTTCAATTAATAATTTCAGCACACTTTAGCATCACCTTTGCCTTCCAAAACTATTTATATTAAGAGCATGGAGCTCAATGGAATACTCAATTTATTTTTCAACATTTCAGCATGACATTTATATTAGAATTGCACTTCTGAACTTCTGTTGATGCAACGATACGTGAAGTTTTTTTAGGCAGACCGTTGCTAAGGTCTGTATCGACATTAATCCGAACACCTTCAAATCCCTGTAACTTTTGAAATATAGCACGCAGAAGTGGAAAAGGAGCTGAGGTATAACTGGAAGTCTGTGATGAAAAAGACTATGATTGGTGTTTAAATGCCATGTTTAGTGTTCACAATGGTGACAAATGAAAAATTCATGCGCGGATTTTGTACGGACGTACGGCAAATCCTGACTTGTCAGTACGGGAAATTGCTAATATAAAGGATTAACCTAAATCCACTATTCATTGTGTGCTCGTATAATTTTTAGAAAATTTGACGGTCGAGAGAAAACCGAGAAGTGATACAAACAATGGACGTACTGATCCTGTCATGAACCGAAAGGTGAAGGCTATTGAAGGAAAATCCGAATCTCTCTTTTCGATCGATGGCTCGTAAAAAGGAATGTCACCTGGTTTCATCGAAAAATCAAAACCGCGTTTGGGGCTAAAGTCGTATAAAGTAAAAACAGTTCCAAATCGCAACGGAAAACAGAACTTGACAGCAAAATCACGGGCTCGACGTTTGTACTGTGAATAGTTGACGAAGTTTTCCTGCGTCGGACGATGAAACTTGTGTCCTGGAGGATTCGAAGCAGCTTCCAGGACTGGTTTGCTATTCTGCTAGGCCCAGAAATGCTACAACTGAGCATTTCAGAACGAAGAAGGCATCGAAATTTCCCAAAAAATACCTTGTGTGGCAAGCAATTTGCACGTGTGGCAAAAAAGTAAATCTTTCGTCACTACAGGCACAATCAACAAGGAGATCTATCAGAAAGAGTGTCTGCAGAAGCGATTGCTATCCTTCATCAAAAATCAATAAGAAAAACCTTTGTTCTGGCCCGATTCGGCAGCATGCATTTATGCTATAACTGTGATGGAGTCGTCCGAAGCAAATCAAGTCAACATTGTACCTTACTTTCCTTACCTATCAGACGAGGGCCAGTGTGACCTCTGCTGTACACAGAAGTTGTCTCCACTGTATTCGGTCCATGGCTGTACCTCACCAGCCTCGCTGTCTACGGAGGGTCCACAGGTCGCCTTCTACTTGATCGATCCACCTTGCTCGTTGCGCGGCTTATCTTCTTGTACCCATTTTTTCATTTTCGAGAACCATTTTAACAGGGTTGTCGTCCGACATTCTTACGACATGCCCAGCCCATCGTAGTCGACCGATTTTAGCGATGTGTACGATGAGAGGTTCTCCCAGCAACTGATGCATTTCGTGGTTCATTCGCCTCCTCCACGTAGATCGTACGCAGCACCTTTCGTTCAAAGATACCAAGGGCGTATTGGTCCTCCATTAGCAATGTCCATGTTTTGTGGCCGTAGAGAACTACCGGTCTAATTAATGTCTTGTAGATGGTCAACTTTGTAGTTCGGCGCACTTTGTTCGATCTTAGCGTCCTTCGGAGTCCAAAGTAGGCACGATTGCCAGTCATAATGCGCCTTTGTATTTCTCTGCTGGTGTCATTATCGGCGGTTACCAATGAGCCCAGATACACGAACTCGTCTACTATCTCGATTTCTTCACCATCGATCTGAACTTGTGGTAGGAGGCTAGCATTGTCTTCTCGTGAGCCTCTTCCCTTCATGTATTTTGTTTTCAACGCATCAATCACAAGCCCAGTTAGTTGAACAGACTTCCTGAAGATCGTGCCACACGTTTCTATCCCAGCTCTTCAAATCACACCCTCCAATGCAATGTGAAACAACAAACACAACAATCCATCGTCGGCGAAGCCAAATAGCTGGACAGACTTCCTGAAGATCGTGCCACTCGTGTCTATCCCAGCTCTTCGAATCGCACCCTCCAATGCAATGTTAAACAACAAACACGACAATCTATCCATCAGTGTCCCTGATACTTTTTTTTTTTAATTTGCTTTATGTTGTTGTAAATTTGTATAATTTCCGAGGCGCATTAATGTTCGGCTCTTATCGTGCCAATATTTACCATAAAAATAATTGCGCATATAATTTGGAGCATAATACGCTGTAGAAAACACATTTTGTTTTGGATATTTTGCTATCAAACAAAATTTCCCGCAACACTAGACCTTTTTTTTATTGCTAAATGAATCAGAAGAGCAGAGAATCGAACAAAACAGAACAAAAAAAAAACAACCTCGATTTCACAGTGAAGTTTGAGACCTGTGGCCATTTGGCCACATTCTGGTTTTCATGGCAGCCAATAGGTTTTATGAAGGTTCTCCAGTGGTCATAACATATTTCACTAGAACAATTCTCGAGTAATTCATGTTAAGGGCCTAAAAGCCATTTGTAAACAATGACTTTAAATGTCGATTTCTCTTGAATCTTAAATCACTGTCATGAAATGAAAGCATCATCTAGTAAAAAAATGTTATTTCTTACTTCTGGAGTAGCTGGATATAGCGGGATTCTCGTGATTCATTAGAGATCAACGTTTAAAGTCATTGTTTACAAATGGCTTTTAGGCCCTAATCATGAACTACTCGAGAATTTCAGAATCTTTATGTTCTTATAATGATTTTATTAACTTGTTTTTACAACCGTCTATAGAGTGGGCCTATTTGTACAAATTTCGGCTTTAAAGAAGCATAGAGGAGGTGTTGGTAGACAAAACAGTTTTGAATGTAGTTTTATCAACAAAGCCGGGAGGAGTGCTATACGGCTGAAATAAAACTAAAATTGTTTCTTGGGTGGGGTGTTTCATTCGAATCGAGCGCGGCGAATTGCAATCGATTCACAGTAAATTCCAAGCGAAGGATTCAAATTGAGTACTAATGATCAAACACACTCATTACGTCAGTTGCACCGGTTTGACATTTGAGTTAAGACAACGCGTTGCTAAATTCAACAGCGGCACATTTTGATTCATTTTGATTTGCAGCAAATTTAAATTGATTCCGTTGCTTTCAGGAATTGAAATTAATTTCAACAAATAAATTTGATCGAATCCATGTGAGTGCAGTGCAGTTAGGTAAATTAAATTATAAGTCATTGTTGTGTAACAGCAATAACATCAGTTGCAGAATCCAAATCTGACAGGAGTAAAAGAGAATTTAGATATAGCTTTCGTGCATTTTTGGCACATACACAATTAAGGAAAATCATCTGTTTTGCTCTATTAGAAAATAAATTTTTAAGTTCTCGTTCCACCCAATTGAGCAGTTAGGTTTTTGTAAATCTATCACTGCGCATAAACACTTTTTTAGTTTTAAAGCTATTTTGAAGTTTTTCTGGAATGGGCTTGCTAGTCAATTTTGAAGTTGAAGTTGAAGTTGATTTTTGAAGTTTGCTAGTAACAGTTGCTGGCACCCAGTGAAAAGCAGGACCGAGATCAAGTCCATTCCTACAATCAGTGTGAAACCAGTGATTTAAAATTGGTTCACTGTTGTAGAGCCCCTTGGTCTGAAGTACACCTTGCACCTTACAATTCATTCTTGGGATTTTTGCTTACATATGTTTGAACTTATGTTTTAAGTTCGGAGATGTAGTAGTATTATGCATGGAATACTATCGATCGTTTCCGGAATGTATGTCTTCGAAAGAGACAACTAACTTTCGTCGTCCAAAACAAAACATTTTCCAGAATATTTTTTTATCAACCAGCGGCATTGGGAGTTCAGCATCGAAACTTGTTTCGTAGTGTATTCCTGAGCTCTCGGCTTTTTTCGGCGCTTTATGCCGACTCTTTTCAATGTTTTGCAGATGTACAGGTGAGAACAGTTGATCTTTTTTGCTGCATCCTGTTGGCTCAGTGAATCCTTGTTGTTGAAGGCACAAGAAAGAGAACGAAAAATAAGAGAGAGAGAGAGAGAGAGAGAGAGAGAGAGAGAGAGAGCACGTTTGTTGTTGAGCATAGGGGCTCGTAAAAATTCCTTAATTTTAGTTGCCACCCGTTATAACGGCAATAATAATCATCAATTACTCGTGACAAACCGGTCTTCCTTTATTGCTCCTAAAATCGTCCAGGAAAACAAAGATTTGAAACACCAGTGAGCAAAATCGTTCCCAAGCCCTTTGGTACTTTTTTTCTATCTATTTCTGTCGAAAACACGATAATTTCTCAATTTTTCTAAATTGACAAAGAAAGAAAGCGTTTTCGCCGTCTAAAAGTACAGCTTACTCTCTCATGAAAGTCAAAAAGTCAAAATTGAAGCAGTTGGTAAAGTTAAACGACTAGCATGAGATCTGGGAGCGGTAGAATATTGATTTATCGTTTCAAGCTTATTGCCTTCAAAATTAGATTATTGCTTACTCTCAACTTAGTGTTCTCAATGCACTTCCTCAGTTATTAATTGGGAGCTTTCGATGCCAAGTACCATTTTTTCATTAGTATGGTTGTGTGGCAAGTACAGTCATACCCTATGCCCAGGGAGTTCCTAGACCAGACCGGGATTCGAATCCAGCCACCTCCAGTAGCCGCGCCTTAGCCGACTGAGCAAAGGGAGGACCCAGAGTATTGATTGTGCGACGACTTAAAAAAATATACTAAGGTCTTTTTTTAAAGCGGGGATACGTTCCACTTTTACAATGAAACCACGTAAAAAAAGACTATATAGAGTTGATCAATTCACATGCATAAACATTTTAAATTGCTTCTATTTTGTTTGCATGTGTTACCTTTTCATGCAATGGTCAAAATACAGTTTTTAAAATTTTGAGTTCTTACACCAAAAATTGTGATTTTCTTAAAAAACTACCGTTCTGAACTTATCACCGAAAACCAACCGTGTAAAAACAGACCATAGTGTACAATTGTCATTGAAAATTAAGAGCATAATAAATAAACACCCTCTAAGTTCGTCTATTTCAAGCTACTACAAGTTTTCCAGTACCTTCGTACAGTACTTTCATGAGTGCTGAATTTTCAGTTTCAAAAACATAGAGTCGAAATAAATTCCAAGATTACCGTAAGGGACAAACGCTACTGCGAGTGCATGTATACACTTAATGCACTTGCACTTGCTCAAATATTGCTCGAATATGCACTCGCACTTGCTCGAAAAGTCAAATAATACGTAAATATCATTTCCAAAAGTGTAAACCAGAAAGGAACGCGAGAACAGACCGAATCCCCGTTAGAACCGTGGCATAAAAAGATGATGAAGACTTCATCATCCTCTCAAAACGCTTTTATAAAAGTGCCTTCGGCCTTGATCCGACCTGCTACTGTACAATCAGGACAACTAGCAGCATTTCGTACGGTAGTGCCACATTGACTCCCACAGCTTCTCCAAAACCCCGAGCACAGTAACGGGAAATGTGTGAACGACCAGTGCGAGTGATTTGACTTGAAAATTGTTTCGAGAGCTTCCAAGAAGCTCTCTGCCACCTACTAACAATCTGCATATAATGTTTATTCACATTTTACCACCCCCGGCTCTTCACGGTTGTGTTCACTGTGGGCGAAGGCGGAGGAGAAGGTTGTGCGTTGAGCACTTTTGTTGCGCTCGTCGTCGTCGTAGTTGTCGTTGACGTTGCCCTTCTTGTCAGCGCTGCTGCTGGCTCCGGAGAGCAACGATATGATAGGGGGCTGGTTTGGGACGATGGCAAAAGAACCGTCTTCGTCCTCAGATGCCATCTACCGATAATGTCAAGGAATAGGTCACAAACAGTCTACCCGTCGTCAGTGCCGAGCTGCGTGGGAGCCCCGTCAGAAGAAGCAACCGGTTAGTGACTCGTTGCAGTATTGTCCTCCTGGCTCCAAGGCATTTGCCCACCCCCTCTACCCGCCATAAACAACCAGATAGCAACAATGCGAGCAATTTTCTTTTGAATTTTCCATCTTATCGTACTTTTTGTTTATGACTGCTTGTTGCTTGCACCACTGACAACGCTTTGGCCTTTGGGCTGACGGTAACGTAAAGGAAGGATATCAAGGTAAAACAACAATCACAGATTGAACAGATTTTTGATTGCAGAGTCCAATGCTATCTTGTGACCTTTTTCGCCAATCGAATTAGTGTATTCGGTAGCGTTTGGAAAATTCGAAAACTTGATACCACAACCTCCGCGTTTCATAACAGTGTAGGACGGTTTCGATATCTGGCGTAAAATAACAGTGCAGAACGAGACTAAATCCAACCTTTTTCCCATTTTCCCTGTTCACAGCGTAGGACTTATGTGTTAAAGGCAGGCTGGAAAGAATGTTAGCACATTTTCACTACACAACATCACTCAGCCGAAACTTTCCTTCCTACAACCTACTGCTGCTCCACTGAAACTGTCGGAAGCCTTTCATAAAGAGAGAGGCAAACCAAGGAAAAAAGAAGCTCGTAAGTCACTTTCTCTCCACCGGCTGCTTCACTCGAGCTGCTGCAATTTGGTAAGGATAACGAAGAGGGGGAAGACTATCAGCTCCTGTAAATGGATCGCTGGAAGAAGCTAGGTTGGCGGTCTTCCTAAAACAACGTGCAAAAGATGTTGTGGGTGGGACTCGAGACTTTAAAAAAAAAAAAAAGCCAGAACGGTGTCAGTTCTCCCGTCTAAAGTGGAGTGGAGAACCTGGTTGAACAACAGGCGACACTTCTTCTGCTGCCCAAGGAACGGAACGGAACGGAAAAGTTTACGTTCTTCCCGGGGTGAACTGTTTTAAAATCGCATAAATTTCCAGCCAGTTTTAAATCTCCGCTGGTGCCACTCCCTCTCTGTTAGCCGCGTAACCACAAAAAGCCAGACACTTCTGCTTTGTATAGTTGTGGGGCGAGTGGTTTGACTATGGCATTATAATTTGCCGCAGGACAAATGACACACTGTGTATTGTATTAAAGGATATGGATTGTGACCGATCAAAATGGATTGATTGAAGAAAATACGGCGACTGAGTTTCCAAAAATCGGAACTTTAGTGAGCATACGTCTGAAATTGAAAATCAAAAAGAGACCAGAAAGAAACCAAAAGGCAACCAAATATTAAGTTCCTGTTTGGTTTCCTTTTGGTTTCTTTCTGGTCTCTTTTTGATTTTCTATTTGATGAAATGGCCAAAAATGTATTTATTTTTGACTATATTTATTCAAGATCTTAGACGACGGACTAGTTTATGAAATTCTAATAATAATAATACCTTACCTTACCAATCAGACTAAGGCCGGTGTGGCCTCTGCTGTACACAGAAGTTGTTTCCATTGTAATCGGTCCATGGCTGTACCTCGCCAGCCTCGTTGTCTGCGGAGGTATCGCAGGTCGCCTTCTACTTGATCAATCCACCTTGCTCGTTGCGCGCCTCTTCTTCTTGTACCTGTCGGTTCGTTTTCGAGAATCATTTTCACAGGGCTGTCGTCCGACATTCTTACGACATGCCCAGCCCATCGTAGTCGACCGATTTTTGCGATGTGTACGATGGGAGGTTCTCCCAGCAACTGATGCAATTCGTGGTTCATTTGCCTCCTCCACGGAACGTCTTCCATCTGCACTCCACCGTAGATCGTACGCAGCACCTTCCGTTCAAAGACTCCAAGGGCACGTTGGTCCTCCACTAGCAATGTCCATGTTTCGTGGCCGTAGAGAACTACCGGTCTAATTAATGTCTTGTAGATGGTCAACTTTGTGGTTCGGCGAACTTTGTTCGATCTTACTGTCCTTCGGAGTCCAAAGTAGGCACGATTGCCAGCCATAATGCGCCTTTGTATTTCTCTGCTGGTGTCGTTATCGGTGTTCACCAATGAGCCCAGATACACGAATTTGTCTACTACCTTGATTTCATCACCGTCGATCTGAACTTGTGCTAGGAGGCTAACATTGTCTTCTCGTTCCTTTCATGTATTTTGTTTTCAACACATAAATCACAAGCCCAATCCTACCAGCTTCAGCCTTAAGTCTGATGTACGTTTCCACCATCGTCTCAAAGTTACGTGCTACGATATCAACGTCGTCGGCGAAGCCAAATAGTTGGACAGACTTCCTGAAGATCGTGCCACTCGTGTCTATCCCAGCTCTTCGAATCACACCTTCCAATGCAATGTTAAACAACAAACACGACAATCCATCACCTTGACGTAACCCTCTCCGAGATTCGAAGGGACTCGAGAGTGTCCCTGATACTCGGACGACACACATCACTCGATCCATCGTTGCTTTGATCAACCGCGTCAGTTTTTCCGGAAATCCATATTCGTGCATGATTTGCCACGATGTAGATCTACAACCCAACCCCCCCCCCCCCCCCCCCTTGTGGTAGATTCCGCTTAAACGCTTTCACGACACGCTTGTGATCCTGATCAGAAATAGAACATCCATTCTGACCGCATTTCTCCATCCGTTCAATGCTCAGAGTTTCGTAGTAACGTAAAATCACACGACTCACCGTTGACTGCACGATTCCGAGTTGTTTTCCAATGTCCCGATGAGAGAGTTGAGGACTTTCCAGGTGCTTGCGCAAAATCAATTCGCGACGTTTCTTTTCGGCTGACGCCATTTTTTTCCAATGTTCGAAAAACTGACAGCGATAAAAAAAACAACAAAAAAAAACACTCTAAACTACTTCTACCCAAATCTTCAAGAGAAAATACCCAATAGGTAATTTTCTACAGCGTTTTTTCCGTGATGCAATTGGATGTGGGACACCCTTTAGACATAACTTTTCCTCTCTATAAAAGGAAGCTCTCTTCCAAAGACTTAAAACATTCTCCTCAAGACCTTTAAGTTTTCAACAGCCCAACTTTCTGATATATATATCTGATATATCTTTCAGTGGATTTCGAATGAAATTTCTTATAGACTTTTTTCAAACTTCCTTCATATCGTCTTGGAGATATAGGTAGGGTTTTTTTTGTGGTTCTTACTGGTAATCTTTTCCTGATTTGTTCATGAATTCCTTTAGACTTTCTTATTTAATTTTTCCCATGAACATTTGTTGTTTAATTTTCTTGGAATCTTTCAATAAATTTCTCTTGTGGATTTTTTGTTGTAATATTTGCTTTAGAAATTCATGGTAACTTTCTTGTGTTCTCTTCAAGAAACTTTTATATGCTTTTCACTACATCTGCTTAAAGGTTGATACGGTCAAAATTTGGTCAAGGGAAAACGCGTGTAAATCGGTGAAATCGTTTATTTAAAAAATCAAATTAAATTTCTTTTTCAAGTTCAATTAGTATAAAATTCAGGAAAAATATTCAGTTAGGCTTCCGCTTTTCCAAATCCGAATTGCCGGGCCTTACGCTTGACCCCTGCCATCAGATTTTGTACAGCCACCTTGTCCACCTTCTTCGCCGCAGAAAGCCAGTTTGCCTTGAACTGCTGCTCGTCCTTAGCAGTTTTTTTGGTCTTCTTTAGGTTCCGCTTGACAATAGCCCAGTATTTCTCAATTGGGCGGAGCTCTGGCGTGTTGGGAGTGTTCTTGTCCTTGGGAACCACCTGCACGTTGTTGGCGGCGTACCACTCCATGGCCTTTTTTATCGTAATGGCAAGATGCCAAATCCGGCCAAAACAGTACGGAACAACCGTGTTTCTTCAGGAAAGGCAGCAGACGTTTATTCAAACACTCTTTCACGTAAATTTCTTGGTTGACAGTCCCGGAAGCTATGAAAATGCTGCTTTTCAAGCCACAGGTACAGATGGCTTGCCAAAGCAGATATTTCTTTGCGAACTTTGACAGTTTCGTGTGCTTGAAAATATCTGCTACCTTTACCCTTTCTTTTGCCGTATAAAACTCCTGTCCCGGAAGCTGCTTGTAGTCGGCTTTGACGTAGGTTTCGTCGTCCATTACCACGCAGTCAAACTTCGTCAGCATCGTCGTGTACAGCCTCCGGGATCGCGCTTTGGCCGTCGTATTTTGTTTATCATCGCGATTTGGAGTCACTACCTTCTTGTAAGTCGATAGTCCGGCTCGTTTTTTGGCTCGATGCACGGTTGTAGACGATACACCCAGCTTATTTGCGGCATCTCGGAGAGATAGGTTAGGGTTTCTCTTGAAACTACCGGCAACTCTCTTTGTCGTCTCAGCGACTTCAGGTTTTCGATTTCCCCCCGATCCAGACTTCCTGGCTGTCGACAAACGTTCCCCAAACACTTTAATTACATTTGTAACGGTTGATTTGGCAACTTTTAGCGATTTTGCCAACTTTGCGTGCGAGTAGCTCGGATTTTCGCGACGCGCGAGCAAAATTTTGATACGCTGCTCTTCTTGCTTGGACGGTATTTTGACAACTGAAGAGTGAATTCCAAAATCAAAATAGGAGCAACATTCTACACACACACACCTTCAAAATGAGGGGTGTTCAGGGTTTTTAAATGCAAAATTGAAAGAAATACGTCAAGTTGATATTGACCAAATTTTGACCGTATCGCCCTTTAGGTCAAATTACCTATAGATATTTTCAAGTTCAGTTCTTTCAGTTCGAATGTTTTAATTCAAACTGTAGATTGATTTCACCAACTTCTACGGTAATTCGCACAAAACTGTTCCGTTCGAACCTTGGATGGAAAAAACTGCACGAAAAACACGAAAAGTAAGTAAAAAAAACGAGCAACAACTGCCAGTTTAAACACTGATTCTAATCCGCTAATCAGAGCTGGTCAATCTCACGGCCATCATGTGACAATGAAAAAACAGGCCATTTCACTGTCACGAGAAGAAACGAACTATCATGGGCTTTCTTGTCATTCTCACACCATCATTCAGTCATGAGATTTTGTTTCACAAAGTGCTAACTAGTCTACTTGAAATTAGCCAAGCAACAATATGTAATCGACAGGGTGGACATTTGATTTGAAATTTTGTGATGAAACTAACAATTATATAAATAAATGTGCTTGAAATAGCGATGACCAAAACACTGCCACGTGCTGTCATGACAAAAAAGCCCTCGTAGACATTCCGAAAACTTCGGAAATATTAATTAAGTATGTATCTTCACACCTTAGAATTATTTGTAGAGATTTTCTTTGAAGTGTATATTGCAAAAGGCGTGTGTTATATTCTCAAATACATAAAACCTTTCAAGACATTGGTCAAAACTTCATTTAGTGTATTGATTTTAAATATCTGATCTCTAGAATACTCGGAAGAGCTAAACATTATCCTACTGATCTTTTTTGTTTGTTTTTTAATTAAGGTGGCTCTCAGCTACCTGTGCTGGTTCGCCACTGTGTTACTGACATCATTTTATGCCATATATTTTTTTAAAAGACTATCTTAAACTTCTTGACCTGTAAAGGTTTTTGGAACTTTGTTCAAGGCATCATTTGACTTGTAAAACACCATAGTCCTAGCTCCAGGAAAGTTTCAAAAGCACTAAATATCTTATGAAAGCCACTCAATGGGATCCATATTGTCAGAAAGCTCTCTTGAACTTCATGAACTCATAAAAACTTTAAGAACATTATTCAAGACTTTTTTGATTCTGTAGATCATCAAGATCTGAGCTCCATAATACTTTGAAGAGGTCTAAATACCCCGCCAAATCGATTCAATTATGTGCATAATGCTCTCTTAAACTAACAGACTCATGAAAATTTTAAGGATATTGCTTCAATGTCTTATCTTCAGAATACTCTGTAGGGCATTTAATAATACGATATTTAGATTAATATTAGATTAATTGAGTAAAGTTGCCAAGAGGCTCTCTTGAATTTCGGAAACTGAAATTTACTTTTAGGACATTGGTCAAGACTTCTTTGAGCCGGTAGTTCCTTAAGATCTGAACTCCGCAGTACGTTGGAGAGCCTTAAATATCCCATTAAGTCGATTCAATGGTATGCATGTTATCAGTAGGCTCTCGAGAGCTTCCAAAACTCATATAACCTTATTATTGCTTGTATTGCATGTGACTTAATTGAGACTGTAAGACTTTAATTTCTTATCTTCAGAATACTTTGGAGGGAATTAAATATTGAAACGATTCGATGATGAGCATGTTGTCAGATGGCTGTCTTGAACTACACGTACTCATAAAAAACTTTCAGGGCATAATTCATGACTTCATTGAGCTTGTAGATTGAGATTATCGGAACTCCAGAATACTTTGGACATCTACGAATATCCTATTGACATCATTTCCGGACATTTTTGTTGTCAAAAGGATATCTTGATCTCCTTGAACATGTACATATATTCAGGACATTGTTGTAGCTTTATTGAGCCCTCAGAATTCCAAGATCTTAGCTCCAGGATAGTTTGGAGAGCATTGAATATCCATGCTAAATAATGCTGAATAATCCAGAAAATATATGTCTGACCGCCTCCTTGCATGAAAAAAAATCAAAGTGCATGCGAATGGCCTTAAGAACACAGGAATCAGTCAAAAGAGACGAGAAAATACATTCAATCAAACACACTTTTTGTCGAGTTGTATCTATTTTTGTTTCGGCGCACTTACACTGAAAATTTATTTTAGTTTATACTACGAAATTTAAGGTAGAACTAACAAGTCTGTTCGTTGTTCTCTGCAACGAAAATGATTTGTAGTTTTTATGAAGATACCTTCGTCATAAATAGCACACGGGCAACTTACATAAGTTTTCAACAACATTCGTGCATCGTACGAAAACAATACAAAGAGCTACTAATATTTCGTTACAAAGAAACGTCTCTGTGATGGTTGCATGAACGACTGACAGATCTACTATATCGACTCGAAATTTAATTGATAAAACAAAGCGCAACCACGTGGAGTTATACAGCGTACTTTGGAAAGCACTGATACTGAATCCGTGATTGACTCGTGAGAAGATACTTGATTAATAAGTCTGAAGTTATAACTCTCGACAGCATTCCCAAATTATGCCCGCCCATCCCAGCAGCAAAACCATCATGTACGATAAAAGAGTAGCAGCGATTGGCTGGTTTTCACGAAATTTACCTTACCTTACCAATCAGACTAAGGCCGGTGTGGCCTCTGCTGTACACAGAAGTTGTTTCCATTGTAATCGGTCCATGGCTGTACCTCGCCAGCCTCGCTGTCTGCGGAGGGTCCGCAGGTCGCCTTCTACTTGATCAATCCACCTTGCTCGTTGTGCGCCTCTTCTTCTTGTACCTGTCGGTTCGTTTTCGAGAACCATTTTCACAGGGCTGTCGTCCGACATTCTTACGACATGCCCAGCCCATCGTAGTCGACCGACTCTAGCGATGTGTACGATGGGAGGGTCTCTCAGCAACTGGTGCAATTCGTGGTTCATTCGCCTCCTCCACGTTCCGTCTTCCATCTGCACTCCACCGTAGATCGTACGCAGCACCTTCCGTTCAAAGACTCCAAGGGCGCGTTGGTCCTCCACTAGCAATGTCCATGTTTCGTGGCCGTAGAGAACTACCGGTCTAATTAATGTCTTGTAGATGGTCAACTTTGTGGTTCGGCGCACTTTGTATGTCTCTGCTGGTGTCGTTATCGGCGGTCACCAATGAGCCCAGATACACGAATTCGTCTACTACCTCGATTTCATTACCGTCAATCTGAACTTGTGGTAGGAGGCTAAAATTGTCTTCTCGTTCCCTTCATGTATTTTGTTTTCAACACATAAATTACAAGCCCAATCCTACCAGCTTCAGCTTGAAGTATAATGTACGTTTCCGCCATCGTTTCAAAGTTACGTGCTACGATATCGACGTCGTCGGCGAAGCCAAATAGTTGAACAGACTTCCTGAAGATCGTGCCACTCGTGTCTATCCCAGCTCTACGAATCACACCCTCCAATGCAATGTTAAACAACGACACACATCACTCGATCCATCGTTGCTTTGATCAACCGCGTCAGTTTTTCCGGAAATCCACGATCGTTTTTCACGAAATTTATTTCATGCATTATACAAAAAGGTGTCATGATAGCATTTCACCAGATTAAAAGCAATATCAATGTTTCTTATAATTTACGAGACATTTGTTCTATGTACAAAATTCATATTTATGGAACGCGTGAAATCTAATGTACGAATCTAAATTTAAACGTACCTTGAGGTAAATCAATTTTGAATTACCTCTCGTGTAAAATTTATAATATAAATGTGTTTTCTTTAGTGCCTGATCCAATTTGTTGTTTATAATAACTTTTTATTCAATCAGTGGATCTGTGCAAAGTATGGTTTATATGTGACAAAAATATAAACGAAGAAGCATAGAAGTGCTTCATTCCAACTCTTAAAGTAAGGTCTGTATCCGCAATAATCCGGACACCTCAAAACATGAATAAAACATAAATTTCGCATTATTTTTCCGTCGTAATTGTTTATTTCAGATTCATTGGATGCGTTTTAAAAATTCCTGAAGACAAAACATAGTTATTCGGTATTTGCATAAAACTTTCGAACTTTGCGCTTAACTCCGTCCATTAGGGTTTGTACAGACTCTTCAGAAATCGTAAAAACCGTCTTTGTCCAAATTTGCTGGAAGTGTTTGATGTCTTTAATTCCTTGCTTCTTTCCAAAAAGCTTCCGCTTCATCAGAGCCCAATATCTCTCGATTGGTCGTAGCTCTGGGCAATTTGGCGGGTTTGAGGTTTTTGGTACAATGTTCACTTGATTTGCTTGGTACCACTCCATTACAGTTTTAGCATAGTGGCATGATGCCAAATCAGGCCAGAACAAAGTTTTTTCTTTGTGACTTTTGATGAAGGGTAGCAATCGCTTCTGCAGACACTCTTTCTGATAGATCTCCTTGTTGATTGTGCCTGTAGTGACGAAAGATTTACTCTTTTTGCCACACGTGCCAATTGCTTGCCACACAAGGTATTTTTTGGGAAATTTCGATGCCTTCTTAGTTCTGAAATGGTCAGCTGTAGCATTTCTGGCCATAGCAGAATAAAAAACCAGCCCTGGAAGCTGCTTTAAATCCTCCAGGACATAAGTTTCATCGTCCATAACAACGCATGAAAACTTCGTCAAATATTCGCAGTACAAACGTCGAGCCCGTGATTTTGCTGCCAAGTTCTGTTTGTCGTTGCGATTTGGAACTGTTTTTACTTTATACGACTTAAGTCCCAAACGTTGTTTTGATTTTTGGACAAAACCATGCGACATCCCTATTTTACGAGCCACCGTTCGAATGGAGAGATTTGGGTTTTTCGTTAATATCCTTTTCACCTTTCGGTCCATGACAGGATCAGCGCGCCCAATGTTTTTGTCCCTCCTCGGTTTCCTCTCCACCGTCAAACGTTTCGAAAATGATTTGAGCACATCGTGAACAGTGGATTTAGGCAAATCCAATGTTTTTGCAAGGTCCCGTATTGACAAGTCAGGATTTGCCGTACGCCCGTACAAAATTCGCTCGCGCACTTGTTTTTCTTTCGTCGCCATCTTGAATACTAGACATGAAATTTAAACATCAATAATAGTCTTTTTCATCATAGACTCTCAGCTATACCACAGTGAAATTTTTCATTCCTACGTGCAATATTTCAAAAGTTACAATGATTTGAAGGTGTCCGGATTAATGTAGATACAGACCTTAATCCAAAACTACAAACTTGCTAAATCATTGACTTCAAACTGTAACGGACCGCTTATATATGTACCATTAAGCTTGTTAAAGTTTCATCCCCATGCCATTATGATCCCAGCTCTATTACTATATACTGCGCCCATGCAATTCCACCACAAAAGTTAAGCTGAAGATTACTTCGCAGAAAACATATCGAGTGAAACTCCCACCAGGAAGACTATCTAGGCGGCAATACAAGTGAAAGCAATTGGGGAAACTTTCGCACATCCTCTCACCTCCCCCTGTCTGCCATTGCCACCTTAGGTTGTTAAATTTCTTCCTCCAAATCATTTTCCCAACTCAATCTATGATAAATATTTCGTAAATAATTTAAGCAGATTGTTGCATAGTTTCCTGCTGGGTTGCACCGCCGCTGACTACAAGCCGCGGCCCTCAGGAGCTTTCAAACTAACGAACGTTGGTTGGTATTTATTCGGTGCCCTACATCTGCCCTGTTCTGCAGAGCGAAAAACTCCGGCACCGGATGAAGGTGCAACGGCTTAGCAGGAAACTTTTCTCTACTTCCGGGATATACAGGATGCCGCGCGCGAATAAGAATAGTCGACGGAGGGTCGTGGGAAAATAAAAGAAACCGGACCACCATTCCGAATCCAATCTTGCACTGAAAAGAACAAGGGCCACAGTAGCTATCTACCTTTACAAAGTAAAATAGAAAGAGTTGTAGGAAAATAGTAAGGATTTGACAGTTTCTGTTTTCTAGCAGAGCACTATTGTACCACAAGGCGGAAAAGAAGATACAAGTGCTTCAGTTCGCTCCATCCTCAGGAGATGGAAAAGTTAGAACTTCTTTCCTGTCCGGCCACTTGACGGGGGTTTCTTGCGGATGATGGCAGCTTGAGGGGGTGGCTGGCAATTCCGAACGAGTTATGGACCGAGTGAAATTAAGTTAAGATGAGTTGAGCTGGAGTTCGTTACATTCGGTTGAGGCGGAACTGGTAGTGTCTTCCGTTCAGCTCGAAGGGCTTATAAATTTATTTCGGAATCTATTCGTTAGAAATTCCATTCGCGGTAGACGCTCCCGGCTATGATCACGTTCACGACCGTTTACATGAATATGGGCATCAAAAAATTCTCTGGCATTTGGTCTGCTACATTCGACGACGATGACGACCGCGAGAAGAAGCTAGGTTGACCAAGTGGGGGAAAGCTCATTTTTATTCAACGGTACTTGTTCGTCTTGTAAAACCCTGATTCTATTTAGATGGAAGCTAGGGACTTGGCTATTATATTCAGTTCCTCCATAAGAAAATGACGAACAACCATGTGGGGGATGCAAATTAAGGACGGCTTCTATTTGCGAGATTGGCAGGCAGTGGCATTATGAACAAAATCTGCCTGCCATCATATATTATGAATACTAGAAACAGGTAACCCAGTTTTGGAACACAAACATTCCAATTTTTTTTTACAAGGCAAGTACCGTAATTTTTTTTAAATGAATTATTCATTTGTAACTTTGATAGTATACTTTTTGAATGAACGCAGGAATAAATCGCCACCTAACAGAAAATCCACTATTGATCTCAGGGTGTATGTAAGCTGATAAATGATTTAATCTACTATATTACACATGTCAAAATTATCTTTTATATCTGAGAAAATCTATAATCTTGAACCTAATCCTTTTTTTTTTTCTTTTTCTTTAACTCTTTATTTAGTCAAAATATAAGATAAGTTTGCATTCATATTTTATCCCAGCTCAAATAACACCAGAAATATCTTATTTGATAAGAATGTAAGAACTTTGTTGTGAAGAATTCGTGAGGATGAAATACCAAACATGTCTGGTCTTGAAAAAAATTGGGGGACATATTCGCTTAAATTGTGGAACCAGGACAGCAAACACATTTTTGTTCTATTTTTGTTCAATCAACTAAATTTTCGCTTCTTGAGAATACTTCTTTAAACATAATCAAACTTGTAAGTTAGTTTTGTTGTTCCGTTGCTAGGGAATACATGAGGTTGTTTTTTTCTGGCATGCATGAAATTATCTTTGTTTTTTTTTTTTTCTTTATGGAATGTCCATTATAAACATGGAAAATGAACTTAAATTTATTTCCTCAAAACATTCATGTTTTTCATGTTTTTTCTAGCAAATTTGAAGCATGTTCTGAAAGTCTCGATTTTGTTTGCTAATTGTTTTTTTTTGGCCAGTTCAACCTGTGACTTGTAAAATTTTGAAGATAAACGTAAGCGACGTACACGCTATTTTCAAGATACTCACTTTTGAACCGAAAAATGGTAATATTTGTTTGATATTTTAGTACTCACTTTTGAGTGATTTGAGCCAAACGTTCTCAATTTTGGGTTGTTTGGAAGTAGCTTGTTTGCTAGTTGTTTGTAAATATATTGATAGGTTGCACTCAAGATGTACTTTAAACATGTTTTTAACATCCTCATGCAACAGTGAAATTATTAAGAATAGATTGTGGATTCAATACAGTGACGATTAAAAATATGTTCATACCGTTTGAAATATACAAACACTACTTAATTTAAAGTCATGTACACAACTTTGTTGTTTGTGCTGGCAGTTTTGACAGTTTCCCATATAACGACACGTTCAAAATCTGCCGTAACATGGGTTTTTGACAACGTTATAGGCGACCTTTTCGATTCCCCATAATGGACGAGGAGAATTGGAGCAAACGCTGCGCGATGTTTTAGCTAATCCAAAAGCCACGTGAAATATTGGGAAATACCTCATTAAAATCCTCGAATCTAATAAATCTTCCTAAAAACTAACCGTTGTAATGACCGTTTCATCACACTGAACGAGGAAAAGTCTCAAGATTTCTTTCACAAGAGTCAATGCCGAAAACGTAAACAACTTCTTTCGCGAATTTCTCAAGGATGGAAGCTAGCTTAAGTACACCACTACAATTATTGTTGCAAAAGAAAGTTCACCTTCTCAGTAGAATTGGCTTGGAATTATGAGAAATTTACGTTGGTGGCGTTGGGTTTTTTGAACGCACTCAGTTGAATTTCAATGACTTCTAACTTCAAAGGTATGAAACAGGCAAAATACGATTTATTAGAGTTATTGACGTTACAAAAAAAACTTATACTTTGTTCAAAAGAATTATTTTTAACATTAATATGACAAGTGATGTTGCTTGGGAGGTGCTCCTGCTATGCGGAGGAAGAGTTATATCAGCTTAGTTTTGTTTATTAGTGCTAGTCAATACTAAATTCGGATAAGATTTATTACGTTAGAGTGCTTTTCCGCTTTGTCGCGAGTGAATTATTAAAGGGTGTATTCGATAAAAATGGCACACACATATATACTCATCAAAATTAAACTGATTATCGGATTTTCTTGAAATTTTCAGGGAATGAAGAACTACTAATGAGTTTTGATTTACAACATTTGTTTTATTCAATTTCGTCTCCCATCCCGAATGCCCGCACCTTCCTTTTCACTCCACCCATCAAATTTTGTACAACCGATTTTCCCAGTGTTTTTGTTGTTTTTACCCAAATTT
The DNA here is from genome assembly GCA_024533555.2 of Aedes koreicus. Classification (NCBI taxonomy): domain Eukaryota; kingdom Metazoa; phylum Arthropoda; class Insecta; order Diptera; family Culicidae; genus Aedes; species Aedes koreicus. Next base: position 54,391 of record JAHHFK020001498.1, on the reverse strand, counting down.
TCTTCAATTCTAGCTCTGTTTTTATAGTTTTGGGATGTTTGCGAAGTTCCGTTTTCATAATTGCCCAGAATTTTTCAATTGGACGAAGTTCCGGTGAATTTGGTGGGTTCATATCCTTTGGCACAAAATTGACTCCGTTGGCTCGGTACCACTCCAATACGTTCCGAGCGTAGTGGCAGGATGCTAGATCAGGCCAAAACAGAGTTGATCCTTTGTGCTTCTTAATTAATGGCAAGAGACGCTTCTTAAGGCACTCTTCCGTGTAAATCGCACCGTTTATTGTTCCGGAAGTGATGAAGGGAGCACTTATTTCACCACATCCGCAAATCGCCTGCCAGATTAGAAACTTCTTTGCAAATTTCGATAGTTTCTTCTTTCGAACATCGAACTTCGACATGGCAACGAAATATTCTTGCCCAGGAAGTTGACGGAAGTCGGCCTTGGCGCATGTTTCGTCACTTAGACTTTTTAGCGACATCTCGAATTGACATGTTTGGACGGTTCTTGAATTATTGTACGACTTTCCTGGCCATTTTACTGTCCATTGGACCACTTTTACGACCACTCCCTTCCTTCCTTTGGACACTCAGACGCTCCTTGAAGGTTCTTATTACACGAGACACAGTTGTATTTGCAATTCCAAGCCTTTTAGCAATCCACCGGTGGGACGCCCCTGGATTTTGATTGTGAGTGCACAAAATTTTCTCACGGACAATTTCTTGTTTCGACGACATGACTGGAACTACTGAATGTATAACTATGAAACTTGGCAGATGTAAATAATACACTATGGATAAGATCTACTCAAATTTCTAGGTTTTTTACTCATACGATTCAAAAGTTGCAGAGGATTTTCTGTGTGCCATTTTTATCGAATACACCCTTTAGCAGTTTTGAAGTTCGATATAGAGTCGCCTTATAGTGGGGGATTTTGATTATTGGCAGAGTGAGGAGTGAAAAAAAAGAAAGAACTGGCAATGTAGAAAACGGCCATTTGCTGGTCAGAAGCATTGAACGAAGGTAACGCGCATGTGCGTGTGAAAGCCTGGCACATAATTTCTGATGCACTCTCTTAGTGGTGTACAGAGTTTAGATAAGCTGGTTGCATATCTGACAGGCGGCTTAGCAATCTAAAGTTTTGCGCTTATTTTGTCGCGAGTGCATGTAATTAATTACTAGTGTGCTTTGGTCATCTTGGAGGCGGCCATGAGTGAGATCCATCTGATTATAAATATATTACAAACATCCTATTTTCAAATAATACTAAATTAGTGGTTTGGAAATTTAACATTACCAAATCTGTTGCACTACCCTTATCCAAATGATATCGGTATTGTATGTGAAAGTAACCTCAGAATGGGCGTGATTTTCCAGACATTCTGAATTGGGTTGAAGGATTGGCAGTATTTCTTCTACAATCTCAACATTTGAAATATTATGTAATTCAACAGTACCAGGATGGCAGCTTCAAAATAATTTTCAGAACTTTGTTTTGAATCCTTTGAAGTGATTTTTTATTTTCTAGAAGCACAATGACTAGCACACATTGGCTCAGCATAATGCATGGCCGATCTAAAAATTTGTTTGAATATTAGAAGCTTGTTCCTCAAACAAAGTTTGGATTTTTTCATTATGAGAGGATTTAAGCGTGTTATATGTTTATAACGTTTGGCTTGAATGCCCTCAATGTGATCTTTAAAAATTAATTTTTGATCAACTATTAGTCCAAAATTTACTTGATTTAAAAAGAGAGCTCTAAGGGTCAGAAGGTTTGTGAACCTTCTCGAAGGTGATCAAATAGGACATTTTAGCATTCTGAAAATTGTTAGATTCCATGTTCTAAAGGGTGTATTCGATAAAAATGGCACACACATATATACTCATCAAAATTAAACTGATTATCGGATTTTCTTGAAATTTTCAGGGAATGAAGAACTACTAATGAGTTTTGATTTACAACATTTGTTTTATTCAATTTCGTCTCCCATCCCGAATGCCCGCACCTTCCTTTTCACTCCACCCATCAAATTTTGTACAACCGATTTTCCCAGTGTTTTTGTTGTTTTTACCCAAATTTTCTTCAATTCTAGCTCTGTTTTTATAGTTTTGGGATGTTTGCGAAGTTCCGTTTTCATAATTGCCCAGAATTTTTCAATTGGACGAAGTTCCGGTGAATTTGGTGGGTTCATATCCTTTGGCACAAAATTGACTCCGTTGGCTCGGTACCACTCCAATACGTTCCGAGCGTAGTGGCAGGATGCTAGATCAGGCCAAAACAGAGTTGATCCTTTGTGCTTCTTAATTAATGGCAAGAGACGCTTCTTAAGGCACTCTTCCGTGTAAATCGCACCGTTTATTGTTCCGGAAGCGATGAAGGGAGCACTTATTTCACCACATCCGCAAATCGCCTGCCAGATTAGAAACTTCTTTGCAAATTTCGATAGTTTCTTCTTTCGAACATCCTCTGGAACATCGAACTTCGACTTGGCAACGAAATATTCTTGCCCAGGAAGTTGACGGAAGTCGGCCTTGGCGCATGTTTCGTCACTTAGACTTTTTAGCGACATCTCGAATTGACATGTTTGGACGGTTCTTGAATTGTTGTACGACTTTCCTGGCCATTTTACTGTCCATTGGACCACTTTTACGACCACTCCCTTCCTTCCTTTGAACACTCAGACGCTCTTTGAAGGTTCTTATTACACGAGACACAGTTGTATTTGCAATTCCAAGCCTTTTAGCAATCCACCGGTGGGACGCCCCTGGATTTTGATTGTGAGTGCACAAAATTTTCTCACGGACAATTTCTTGTTTCGACGACATGACTGGAACTACTGAATGTATAACTATGAAACTTGGCAGATGTAAATAATACACTATGGATAAGATCTACTCAAATTTCTAGGTTTTTTACTCATACGATTCAAAAGTTACAGAAGATTTTCTGTGTGCCATTTTTATCGAATACACCCTTTAGTTATGAACAAAGAAGATCAGATTGAAAAAATATACAACTTCGACTGTTCATATCAAGTTATTTATCCTGGGCGTGATTCGTGGGATAGGTGTGGTCCAAACCTCTGTCAAGGATTGATTGTTTTCTATACAGACGGTACAAAAATGAGCAATCAAGTGGTATAACTGGCCCAGGGATTGACATGTCAGTTCCAATGGCCAAGCTGAAGCTCCAAGCTGAAAATCATGCAATTCTGGAATGTTCAGTTTTATGCTTACACAGAAACTATAGATTTTCAAATATATGCATTATGTCGGACAGTCAATCAGCATTTATTAAAGACAGCAACATGCACTTACAAGCATGTTTGAGAATGTATTCAATCACTCCAAAAAAAATCTTATCGTAATCAAATCAATTTGTTCTGGGTTCCTGGACATTGTGGAATTGATGGAAACGAGAGAGCCGATGAACTAACAAGACTTGGATCATCTCATCAGTTTGTAGGACCTGAACCTTCTTGTGGTTTATCTGATTCTTAGAATGGAGATGAAAGCCTGAGAATGAGTGAAAGTAGAGGCAAGCTGAAACAACACTTTCAAAGCAATGCAATCAAAGCGGTTCATTACTCCAAACATTTCAGTAGCTAGCAAATTACTTGATCTTGCCAAAAAAGATCTAACCATTAACCAGGCCTTATAACTGGCCACTGCCCGATCCGTCAAACATTGGCGATCACTTCTAGCAATAGTGATGCGTCATGCTGACAGTATCTAAAACAATAAAAAAGGGGGATATGTTAAAATTGATCTAAAAATTGATCGCAGTGATGAAGATACCCGACATGGAATATTACTTGGTTTCAAAAATGCAGCTCTAGGCTTGTGTGGGAATATTATAACTAGAATTTTGGAAGTATCCGGAGAAATCTTTCATTCTTGAAAATAATCAGTAAAAATATTCAAACTTTTTTGTTGCCTCCTGCATATAACACGAAGACTTTTTCCTTTAGTGAAAATGCCTGTGCCAACAACAAAGCCAGATTTGTGACAGCCCTGAGGTAAATAAAGGAGATCTGAAGTCAACTTTCAAGAGTTGATGCGTAGTTGATCGGCCATGAGAAACTGTTCATCTACAAAAATTGAGTTTGTATTGATTTGAAGCATCATTCTATTCAAAATTAATTCTTCAAAAAGCTTACTTATTGGTCGGTAGCTAGAAGCTTCAGCAGGAAATTTGTCTTGCTTCAAAATAAGTTCGACTTTTGTATTTTGCAACTCAATTTTGATCTCTTCCAGGGATTCACCACTGGGCAGACCTTTTAAGACAACCTTGAACAAACGTTCAGCTTTGGTGTCATAGGTGAAAAAATGGTGGTTCTTTAGAGTAAGATTCTCAAGAAGACCAAGGTTTCTACAAGGTTTCAAGGTTTCTACAAGCAAACGATATCCACCTCAATTGCGAAAGTTTATTTAAATATTGGGTAAAGGGATGTACGGAATCAAATTGCATCACAAGAAAAGATTCGGTAAAACTCACCCATTCAACCGATCGTTTTCACTCCAGAACATTTTTCGAGTAATAAAATGAGGCTAAATCGAGCAAATTGCTTGCCAAATCCTTTATTTTTTTGCAAACTTCGACATCTTCTGCTTCCCGACGTCCTCAGGAACATCGAAATTACCATGATCAGTAAAGAACAGGAGCCCAGGAAGTCACCGGAAGTCTGTTTTTACGAAAGTCTTGTCTTCCATCTTCGGTGCACATAATTATACTGCCGTTCATAGCGATTTTTGGACTTTGTGCGTCTGTAGCCCTTCACGTTTTTTCGCATCTTGTTCAAAAGATTTGCTCAAACCCTTCAGGCCTAAGGGGTCATATATGACCTCAAAAGGAAAATGGCTGAATAAATTTGTTCTACATAAAATTTATACCTGGGAATAATAAAAAAAAACATACGATTTTAAGGCCAAATTGACGACCTATAACATCCTGAATATGAAGAAGTTCAGAAAGTAAAAAAAATGCCTTATTTACAGTGTAGAGCGTTGTTTATGAATATGGTACATATGCATACGAATTATTAAATTCTCGTTGATAAACGTTAAACATTTTTGTATGTTTCCGGGATGTTCTAGGCTATCCAAAATGTACTTGAGTTCAGAACTTCAGATCTACAGTTGTAACAGAAGCTCTTCGGGCTATATAAGGTTACGATATGTATTCAAACATATTGAATGAACCTTAAGGAAGGTCAACAGTCATTATTTGATAATTTTGTAATTTTTATGTCCTTGAGTTCAGAAGTTAAGATCTACAGAAGTAACTATAGCTTTTTGGGATGTACAAAGTTACGCTACGTATTCAAGCATATTTAGTGAATATTTTAGAACCTAAAATTACATAATAAGTTTATCTTGGGATGGTCTAGGTCAACCAAACTGTCCTGGCGTCCAGAACTTAAGATTTACAGTTGAAACAGTAATTTTTAAGCTCAAGAGCCCTCAAGAGCTTGAAAATTACTGTTACAACTGTAAATCTTATGTTTTGGACGCCAGAACAGTTTGGATAACCTAGACCACCCTAGGTTATCTTATTATGTATTTTTAAGTTCGAAAATATTCACTAAATATGCTAACACAAAGTTACAATAAATATTCAAACATATTCAATAAATATGTTTAAAGGAAAACAAACATTAAAAAGTATGATGACATGTTCTAGCTTATCCAAACTTTCCTTGAGATCAAAACATGCGACCTACAGTTGTAATAAAAGCCTTTTGGGCTATGCAAAGCTTCGATGTGTATTTAAACATATTCATTGAATATCTTGGAAGAACAACAGACATTATGAGATAATCTTCGGATGTTCCATCCAAACTATCCTTGAGTTCAAAACTTAAAATCTTCAGCGATAACTGTAACAATATGTATTTGACCAAATTTAGTGAGTCTTCTGGAAGGTCAACAGATATAATGAAATATCTTGGGATGTTCTAGGCATGAGCATGATAAACCGCCTGATAGCTGCTACTCCGTTATTTCCAGATCAGCTGTAATTAAACAGAGAACCAGCAGATGATGTTTGGGACTAACACACATATTCAATGTATAAGAACAAGTGACCTTAATGTTATAATAGGCAATACCGGCGCCGGCCTCGTCCGAATGTGGGCCAAGTAGGGAATATGTCGTGGTACTCGCTTTGAAGGAAGCCGCGGAATCCACTGCACTTCCATGAGAAATCACTGGGATATTGAAAAAAATGTTGGGTTTGCAGCAGAACCCGTTTTGGTAAACGGTGGGCTGAATTCAACTGACGTTGGCTGCAAATAAGATATTTTACTATGTTCCTGGTTTATTCTCTGTACAGAGAGCCACAGTAAAATTATTCAAATTTTGACTCCGATTTAAACCAACAGTAGGGCTGCTGTTGGGGCCACTCAAAAAAGTGGGTGGATTATTTCAGCAGAATACAACAATACGTTAAAACATCGAGATCTAGGACAGATTTGAGCCAGCAGGAAGGGCGCCAATCACAAGAGTGAGTGGTTTATTTCAATAAATAACAAAAATACGGCAAAATTTCGTGTTTGTAAACCGCTTGAAACCAACAGTAGTGATGCTACTGGGTCCACTCACAAGTGCGGGTGGTTTATTTCAATGCAATACAAAAATACGTTAACATATTGATTTGAGAGCCGATTTAAACCAACAATATGGGTAATGTTGAGGCCACTCATATTTTGGGTGGTTTATTTCAGTAGAATACAAGTATACGTTGAAATATGAGAACCGATTTGAACCAACAGTAAGGATGCTCTTGATGCCACTCACAAATATAGGTGGTTTATTTCAATGGAATAAACGAATACGTTGAAACATAACTCAGAATATGAACTGCATAACTCACAATGGAAGAACTTGGCTTAAGATCGGAAATTTTTTCATAGAAAATTGTTCGATATCTACAATAAGAATGAGTCAGATTCGAGTGACTGGGATAAGTAATGGGTCCACCCTCAAAAATTGCTAGGTCAAACAGTCCTGAGCACAAGTGAAGACTTTCACATTTTCAAAAACATTCTTAAGAAAAACATTCCCACGAGCGTACCAGTAGAACGATCGCAATTGGAAAACTAGGAAAATCCAAACCAACACCTCACCCGATGACCCCCCGAAGAACAATTTTTTTTTAACCGGATCATACCCCTCAAACCATCATCAGCAAACGCAATCAAACTCCTCCTAACTCCACCAGAAAAAGCACATTCCCTGAGAGACAGATCCACCCCGTCCAGGACCCACAAACCTCTTCAGTGTCGACATTGAAGAAGTCTGCGAGGCGCAGACGAAACTGGCCCATCTGTCAAAGGACATGTCCCCTACAGAGGAATCTAGAGAACCCGCTCGTGCCCACCAGTTACAACCCGAAAAAAAAGTTTCAGCCTTCCACCCCCCATCACCTAAAAAGAACAAGCCAGTGTGTTAAGGCCAGTAGCTCCGCCTGACATTCCCGTGTAAAGACTGTATTCGATGAAATTTGGACACACGCAATTGTTCGTAACTTTTTAGCGTGTGGGTAAAAATTATTGAAATTTTAACTGAATGTATTTCATTGTGTTGTGTCAATTGTGTAATGAGATTCGTGAAAATCGGTCGAGTGGTTTCAGTGATGGCTTCGAATGAAGAAATAGTGCGCCAACAAATTTTGGGCACTCACTTCGAAAACCCAAACGCTTCTCATCGATGGATCGGAAAATAGCTCGGAATCGCACATTCAACCGTATCTCATGTGATCAAAACGTTCAAGGACCGTAAGACAACCAAGTGGAAAAATGGTAGTGGCAAAAAACGTGGCACATCAAATCCGGAGAAGTCCAGGATGGTATTGAACCAATTTAAGCGTTATCCCAACATTTCGATCAGGGATGTTGCGAAAAAGGCGAAAGTTTCAGTTTGTTTTGTGCAGAAAACAATGAAACGTTCTGGATTACATGTGTACAAGGTCCAGAAGGCATCGAACCGGAGCGATAAACAGAACTCGGTGGCCAAAAATTCGTGCAAGAAAACTGTACAGGGAGTGGCTCACAAAACCGTTCTGCATTGTGATGGACGATGAGACCTACATTAAAGTCGACACCAAACAAATGCCAGGACAGGAACACTACGTCGCCACCTCTAAGTTGGCCGTTCCGGAGAGTGTACGGAAGAAGAAACTGTCGAAATTCGCCAAAAAATTCCTTGTCTGGCAAGCGATCTGCGGATGTGGCAAAATGAGTCAGCCCTTCATCACCTCTGGGACCGTCAACGGACAAATCTACAAGGACGAATGCCTCCAAAAACGACTTCTGCCCTTCTTGAGATCTCACGATGGCCCGACACTGTTTTGGCCGGATTTGGCATCTTGCCACTATGCCCGGCCCGTCTTAGACTGGTACAAAGATAATAATGTAGTTTTTGTACCAAAAGACGTCAACCCTCCAAACACTCCGGAACTTCGCCCAATTGAAAATTTTTGGGCAATCATGAAGGCAAAACTCGTTAAAACTCCAAAACTGATAGAAAATGAACTTGAACTAAAGAAAGTGTAGTTAAAAGTAAGTAGGCAAGATAGGACCTATCATTGCCCAAAATTTGATGAAAGGGGTCAAGGCAAAGGTGCGGGCATTTGGGTTGGGAGAAGAGGTTCAATAAACCAATGATGTCAAAACTTAACCATTTAGTAGTACTTTATTTCCAGAAAGTTTCAAAAGAATCGGGCTCAAGGAAAATGTTTGGTGACCTATTTTGTGTGTCTAAATTTCATCGAATACAGTCTTTATTCATTCACACAAGGCATCGTCGTGGTTAGTAAACACCTGTGAATGTACATTGTTTCGCTGGCGATCTCTGCTCTGGTGAGACTGATCCCTTCCCATGCACTAGCACACCCACACACTGACGGACTAATATTTCCCCATAACTTTGATCGGTCTCACTAGCTGCCTCCACCACACCTTACTTTCACTCCTTTGCTAGTTTCTCCGCACACATTTGAAGAAATATGCTCTACAGAAGAAATTCATCTACATGTATGTGTGATATTCTCTCTACTAAACACATATCGCACTCCGGCTTCGGGAATCGAAAAAAAAAACATCGCAACCTCAACTTCAAAAAGAAACTGAGATAGGCCATATTGAAATCAACACAAACGCAATAATAACACAATTTTCTTCCTATCCTCAATACACTTCGCGATCACTACGAGGAATTGTGCACTTTATACACGCGAATATCACTTTTAATGCTCCATAATTAGCATTTAAAAAAAACTAGAAAACTAAGAGCATAGACACTCACGATCGGACACGATCTCCTACGTACACGGCTATCTCTGAGATATCTTGGGATGTTCTAGGTCATCAAAACTGCCCTTGAGTTCAGAAGTTAGGATCTACAGTCGTAATAGTACCCTAGTAGCACACTTGATGCAAACCGGTTGAAATAACTTGATTGTGACTCAAATCAAGTTGGTGCAACTAAAAAAAATGCCATTTGTGTGTTACTTGGGTAGCTTTATAACCTGTACTGTTACAACAGTATTTAAAATTATTTATTTTTATTTATTTAACAGCATTTTTTTTTCAAACAGTTACAACAGAAGATCTTAAGTTCTGAACTCCTGGACAGTTTAGATGACATAGAATATCTCAAAATTGTCTCATAAAAACAAGTTTAAGAGCTTTCTCTACTCGCTTTTGATCCTTTCCACTATACGGAGATCCATTTTGTACACACTTTGTCATCCGATAGATGGTCAAATGGTCATTGTATTGATTTAAAACACGAGCTATCGAAGATAGTACCATTCCCAGGCACGATGTGCAATTTTTTTCGTTTAAAATTTCGGACACCAAAATAATTGCCGCAAAAAAAAAATACACATGATTCAACGAAACCGATTGTTTATTTCACAATGATAGAGTTATATCTACATTAGAAACAGTTGATTAAGATGTTAATCCGTCTCTCTGTAAAATTCTGAAAAGTTTCTGTGGTACACCCGCCATCAGGTTCCGTACGGTATCCTCAGATACGCCCGCCGTGACTATTCTCCATCTTCTCTTGAAACTCATCGGTGCCATTTGCTTTCTTCTTAGTTTCAAAAAGTTTCCGCTTAACTAGAGCCCAGTACTTCTCTATTGGCCGAAGCTCTGGACAGTTTGGTGGGTTGGCTGTTTTTGGCACACATTTGACCTCTTGTACCTTATACTATTCCAGGACGGATTTCGCATAGTGACAAGAGGCCAAATCAGGCCAAAACAGAGCTGGAGAGTCGTGGCTTCTGATAAACGGTAGCAACCGCTTCGACAGACATTCTTTCTCGTACACATCCTTATTTATAGTGCCGGTAAAGACGAAACTTTTAGATTTTCGACCACAACTACATATTGGCTGCCAAATCGAATACTTCTTCGGGAATTTGTCACCTTTCTTGTCCGAAAGTGCTCGGCAACGGCGTTCCTTTGCATTGCGGTATAAAAAGCCAAACTCGGAAGCTTTTTAAAGTCTTCGAGTACGTATGTTCCGTCGTCCATTGTGATACAAGAACACTGCACGACTTTTTGCAGTGAAATTTTGCTTGCCAGCACGGCTGGGCACTTTTTTTTTAACTTTGTACGCCTTCAGTCTTTACCTCTGCTTCACTTTACTTGTACGTATGATTTTGACTTTCCAACTTTGCGAGCCACATTTCGCACAGAAAGATTGGGATTTTTCTCAATAATGGCTACCGCCTTCTTGTCCAATTGTTGGGAGAATACTTTTCGATTTGTTCCACTTCCAACCTTCCGATCCACAGTCAAGCACTAGTCAAATGATTTGCAAACACAAAACACGGTACTTTTCGGAAGTTTTAGTTTCTTGACAAGATCGCGAACCGATAAATTCGGATTTTGCTGCCGTTTGTACAAAATTCGTTTGTGCACTTCCACTTGATTCGAAGCCATTTTACTGAATGTAAAAGAATGTAAACAAGTGGAGAGTTTCAGCTGTCATATAAGTGAAACGTTTCAGCGATCCATGAAATAATTCAAAATCTACACTGAAAGAAAAGTGTCCGAAATTTAACGTGGACAGGCATTATAAGAATATGAAGGGCGGATATTGAATTTTCCAATGCAATATCCAAGCTGGGTTACACGAAAAGCCCAAACAAGGATCGAATATGAATAAGAGGAATAAAATCTACAAATTGTAGGCAGTAGTAAGCATTGAATAGCGCTGTTAAAAATTGTACGATGCGGAATGAATCTCCTAATCCTAGTTTTTCCTAATCTACTATTTACAATCTGTGTTACTAAGGTAATTTTGTGTTTTAAGTGTCAGTATAGGGCCCAGATGTATGGTGCGGCCAATCTGCTAATCTCTCATGTCATGTCTCAACACGCGTCTGGGTTGAGGTAGGATAAATCCTCGTATTTTTCATGCGATATGGGGCTCTAGGATAAGGCGTTATCCTATTTCTAATAAATCCACAGTGACACAAAATAAACAAAACCACGTGGAACATATTAGGGGGCAGATCGGCTATTATCATAGATTCGGGCAAGATTTGGTGAGAGTGGTAATAACTACCTCACAAGACTCCGTTCACAACACGCTTTATTGCACTGCGGATTCACTTCCTCGGGTATGTCGACAGCGAGAGCTTTATGGTTAGAGGCCATTCATAAACCACGTAGACTTTTCTAGGCGAGGGGGGGGGGGCGTGTCTTACCAAAGTCTGCGCAGCGTACAAAATATCATTGTTCGTGGTCTACAAGGAGAGAGGGGGGGGGGGGGCTGAGATTTACAAAAAAGAGTCGACGTGAACAGGCCCTTATAAAGACATTTTAGGTGGGAACTGTTGAGGCCTCTGGTTTGTACGAAAGTGAACGATTCGCCAGTAGCTTCCTTGCCGAGCAACTTCTTCATGTCCTCAAAACAAAAAATTTAAACAAAAACAAATTTATCATTTTTCCAATTTTAAAAAAATTTACACTTATTTCATGATTTTAACTTTTAACTATTTTCATATATTTTAAATTGCAAATGAAACACAAATCGACGGTTACTAATTTCATATAATTCGTTGGAATTTTATTCTTATAAAATGCAATGATTTGTGCCTTATTGGGGGCCCAACAATTTACCTGTCTTTTTATCATAATATCATGCTTGTATAAATTATTTTCTTGAATATATTCAAGAGACATTAATTAAAATGATTCAAAAATTAAAAAAAAAAAACAATCGTTGCACTGTCAAAAAAAAAACATTGGCCCGAATACTCGAATACTGTGCTATATTTCGAAATGTTTTGTAAAACAGATCTTTACCAACCCAATATTTTTTCATAGAAATAGAATTACACATCTGTCTTAAATATTGAACCGCAAACTTCTTCTGGAAAATCAAAACAATTTTCCAATAATCCACGAGAAAGTGAAATCGCCCTCGACTTCCGATTCCTTGGCAACAGACAATTGGCGCTCCACCGAATGGAATAGGGAAATTCCCATCTTCCGGATAAGTTGAAATCAAAATATGTCCCATCGCTATTATCCTCCATCGGAGCAATTTAAGCGTCGAAGATTTGCACTCTGATCCGCTTGCTGTGTGTCTGGATCCACGAAATCAGCGAACTGTAAATTTCAACATTTCATTCACCGGAGGTGACATCGCCCTCTCGTGTGCATGGCTGGATGAACGTAAGACGATGATCAAAGCTTTTTCTATTTCAAGACAAACTGAGGGCATCACAACAACAACAACAACGAAAAAAAACGAGGCTCAAAATCACTGAACGCGTGCATGTGCCCAGATATGAGCATCTATCCACGAAGAGTCCCCCCTCATCCCCCATGTTGACTTTGTTCAGTTCCTGATCCAGCCGAGGACGTATACTTTTCCGCATGGTTTGCTTTATCATAATAAATGGCACCATCCCACGGCCTGCTACAGTCAGAATATATGCGGGGACAAAATGTGCTTCCTGTATGTTTTTCGGAGCAACTGAGATTCGAGCGTAGAACAAATCCATTGTCTAAATCCTTTAATCATAGCAATTTATAAATTTCCACAACCCGTTGTCCTGCAAGGAGGGACGATATTCGTATGTGTATGTTTGAAGCTTTAGCTTATAGCATTTCTTCAGAATCGTAGAATGGAAGAAAAATTGGAAAGCAGATCAGCGCTGCAGCAACCAATGAAAATCTCATACATTACCTCCAAAGTGGATACTGCCCGAAAGGGTGTTGGAACACATGTTTGAGTTTGTTTTTTGAAATATGATTCGGTAATTTGTCACTGGTGGCCAATCTAGGGGCTAAACAAATCATCGGGCGTCTCCATCATCGAAGCATGCGGTGGATGACGGTTAGAACAATAGGTTTTGGGGGATTTTTTTACCGGATTTTATCGAACGATACCGATGAAAAATTAATCCTGGCTTGCTACTACTGTTGGTATTACTACAACCACAAACGCTTTCGGGTGAATGTGATTTTTGTTTTCAGACGGTGATATGCATAAAGGGATATAGGTAGGAAACGGTTTCAACGGATTCGGAATGGTGTGAGATAAAAAAAAATATCGCTCACCGGTGAGGACGAGAGCCAGCACCGGCTCGAATGCATAATTCGGAACAATAAAAATGTTGAACCGAAATCTCTGTTGCCGGGGATGAGGACTGGATGTCAGTGCTGCCATCGTTACGCTCAAAGGTTTGATGGAAAGAACGATCCAAGATACCCAATTTAGCCTGGAACTCAGCAACACTGAATCATGCTGCATAACGAGAAAACCGTGTAGGTACCACTGACAATGTTTTTTTTTCTTCCCTGCCGTATCAAGTTTTTCTTCGAAAAAGGAAACATTTTACCAGCCCCATGTGGCTGACACGGCATGAGAGTATGTCAGCAGGGAGCGGTATAGGGCGGTCGATCAAATATTAAATTCGAGTCACATGGCACAAGCCTTCCGTTCAATGCTGCATTGATTTGTCATGGCAGGTTCGGTTTTTTGTTTTCGATTTAACACATCGAACTGTGGGAACTGTGAGCAGTGATGAACTTTCAATACATTTCGACTGTATTAAAATTAGACTTTTTTTTTATCTGCTTGTTCAAATAATACTTTTGCGGAATTGTTAAGTTAATTAAACATATATTTTTTTTTGTTTTTTTTCAGTCGTTTTAAATTGATATTTAGATGTGACGCTCACCCAGGGTTAGTAGGCGTTCGGAAGGGACTGTCAAACTTTTTTATGACTCTGAAGGTGGCTTGTCTTGTCGTGGAGCTTTGCAAGCACTCAAACGATTCTTGCGATATTTTTTCTTCTTCTTGTTTTGTAATTTTTAACGCAACGCAACGTGTTATATAGTACAAAAAAGTAGTGGGTTTGAGTAGACGACCAGTTGACTACGTTAAACCATTTGATTAGTTCCGATGGTTAAGTAGCGGAACATTGCTATTTGATCTGTTTGGGATTTCAAAGTATAGATATTTTTGATAGTTGACAGTTGTGAACATCTCCAACTGATTGAAGCAAAAATCTCGAAAATATATCGAGAAATGATAGACCTTATTAGCCTTCAAACTGTTTCAGTTACTTTCAAATTTTTGTTTGACCCCCACGGGGCGTAGCCTGATCAAAAAGCGTATGTGTGGTCCTAAAAGATTGTTAGACCAGCATTAGGTAGTAAGTATGAAAGAAAATTCTTTTGTACACTCTTTAGAAAGCATTTGGTGGAATGTTACTTCGGAATATCATGTTCGAGAACCAAAATATTGTCCGTGATAAGGTTTCCATTGTACTTATCGGAACGCAAAATTCTTTAAAAAATTTCAGCACCGATGGATGAATATGTACACAAAATATATTTATCTTTTATTTGTAAAATTTTTAACATTTGAGTAAAAACCTCTAGGTTGGTGCCAAAATCTCAAAAGTAAATCAATTAAGAAACGATCGAATTATTAGCTTCCAGTATTTCAAATTTTCGTGACGACAGCCATTTGTAAATTATACACTATGCTCTAGGTATGCAGCGAAGAGAAAACTAAAATTGTTATAGCCACCGCTGTCAGCCAATTGGTAAGAACTTGGAAAGTAATGTTAGATAAATTCAAATCAAACAAACTCTCTCTAAATTGAATTGCTGGTCCTGAAAAGGACGGACTCGAAGTGGTCCACATTTGAATTAAAACCTTCTTGGTCTTTTGAAGAAGCAGGTTATTTCAGCCGTTGCGCCTTACGGAAAAATGGCTAGCAACAAGATCACACACACACACACACACACACACACACACACACACACAAGCACCTTATTTCGCTCCACGTGGCTGCACCCACCGGCTGGCTACAAATAAATCAAACCATTGCATAATTTATGGCTGCCTAGCAACGGTTGCCTAGCCAACGGCTTGCAAACAACAGCCTGCAGGGCAATCAGCGCAATGCCCAATGGTTGGTCGCCAGTGCACTTTCTATGGTACTCTCCACCGTCATCTGCCAAATCCACTTTGGCGCCGTTCCGCTCCGCACTGCCGACTGCACCCTTCAGGATACATGCCATCGCCAGCTGCCTATCTATAATGGCTCGTTGCTCCGCAAAGCTCCAGTACTGCAACACGAATGAGAAAATTTTCGAAGGTATACCCCTTTTATATCGTTCACTGCTGCATATCAGACCTCCCTTGCTCACATTTGAAATCTGTGATAGGAAAGTACTGTGCATTTAGCAAATTTAGCCTGCAAAACAAAGTTTTAAGACACCACCTTTTACTTTTGTTATTTTTAAAAAGTTTAAAATTGTTTACGGATATTGTTTGATAGCTGAATTGATTTGTGGGAAAATTTACAACCGATTGGTGTAAACATCTTGAAAATCTATCGAGCATTTATTAAGAAATTAGCGTTTAATTTGTTACGATATTTCGTGACGGTCGCTTATTTTTAGATTTTCAATTGACACTCGAGCCACTCGATAATAATAATAATAATAATGGAAATTTATTAACTTTTGTACCCAGAATTCATCGGAGGCATGTATAGGAAAATCAGCGAACTTGATCAAAAAATCTGAGAAACAAACGAAGTGCCGAAGAAGTTTTCTGAAACTATACAGGTTTCTATCCCTAAGAAAACCTTTCCTAAAGAAATTTAGGACTTCAGAAGGATAACACTGTGTAATATAGTATATAAAATCATTGCTACATATCTCCTTAAGATGCTAGACGAGAGCATAGATGAGTTACCGTCTTATCAGGCAGCATTTTTTCATAACCGATCGGTTGAAGACCATCTAGGGTTTTTTTTTTTTTTTCATTAGGGCGAATCTACAATTGAGAGATTCTCTCCGGGCTCGCTCTCTTTCATTCATTACAGCGCCATTATAAAACTTTCGAGGGATTCTTTAGTACAGTTCGAAACACAACAGTGCTGGCTAGCATACTCTACAAATAGTAGAATGAAAAACGTAAAGGTGATTGGAATATGAATGAAAGAGAGCGAGCCCGGAGAGAATCTCTCAATTGTAGATTCGACCTAATCCATTCCAACGTCATTATTTCGAACGACCCAACGGGATCTTTTTCAATAGCTTTGTTTGGCCAAAATCATAAATTTAAGATTTCAAATTATGATAAATAATAAATATAAACAATACATAAAAGCCTAGAAAAACCTTCCACAACATACACTAATATATCCAGAATATTGCTGCGAATAAACCGAAAAATAAAGCAAATCATCATCATCATCTTTACGAGGCTCTAATAAGTGATACAACAAGTGATCTATCATCCATACGTAGTATCATATAGTTTAAAATAAGTTGGCCGCACTGCTCCAAAACGTTGACGAGTTTTCGAAGTGTGCTGCTTTGAAATTGCCCAGTATTTTTCGATTGGTCGAAATTCCGGGATTTCGGAGGATTCGTTAGCTTGGGGACAAAATCGATCTTTTTGGCAGCATACCACTCCAGAACCACCTTGAAGTAGTGGCAGCTGGCCAAATCGGGTCAAAAATGACTTTGCCACTGTGCTTGCGGATGAACGTCAATACACGCTTTTTCAGGCATTCTTCGATGTAAACTTCACTTTTAAAAATAATGAATATTACGAGTGATGTAATCTTTGTTGCAGGTAAATACTTAAAGGCTCAAAGAGAAATATGACTCAGTTGTATCTTCTATTTGATGTATTGTTAAATTCTAACTTGAATCCCAAAATAATAAATACTGTCACACTCAAAATCACGCTTCGGATGCTACATTTACAACAGCTTCAAGAATACATTTGATAACCTCAAACCTAAGAAAAATAGCCACTAGATTTAATACTGAGATATAAAAGCCTGGAATTCACATGATCGTTATCTTTGGTTTTTATAACATCATCAGACCTATTTTTAACGCAGTCGGTTTCAGGCGTCACGCCAAGTTGCAAGTTAGAATTTGATCTCTTTCGTAATTTAATTTAATTGCCCTTTATGGAGATACTTCAAAATTGAAGTTGCAGACTTGCAAAATAAAAACGCAACGTTACACATGGAGTTCATTTGCTAAAAACATTCATAACTCTGAGCATGGTGACAACTGCTATTTAAATTATATTTTGACGATGCCCGTTGACCGTTTTGCACAAATTTAAATTAAATGTTCTCAAGCATTAGTAGATGGTACAACAAATTAAGCTTACAAGACACGATTGTGCTTATCATCACCACAGGAATGCCTGAACTTAAAGGACCTTTTTGTTTTATTAAATTTGATTATAGAATCTTGATTTTTTCTGGTAATAAGAACTAGATCCTTGAGATCGAAACGGGCATTATATTTTCCAAATTCCGCTACTAATTATGCAAAAACGAATCCTCCATTGCATTATTAGTAGCGGCATTTGGAAAACATAATTTTGTGTTCCTCAACTTACATTTACGTCATGTGGTGTAAGCTATCATTTTGAGTTTTTACAGTCATGTAAATTTAAGAACAGACGCAAATTTCTGTCCTACGGGCCGCTCATTTTATGTGCATCCAAGAAGATTTAAATTTTCATGATATTTTCTAAGAGTGTTGGGATGTCATCGTCGAGGATGTGACGAATTATTCCGTTTTCAGGCCACAACTGCAAAGCGCTTGCCAAATTATGGCATTCTTCGCGAACTTGTAGGCAAACACAAACTTGAATCTTACCGGCCACGTCCAGTCGCGATGAAAAACTTTTGACCGGGAAGCTGCTTAAAATCGAGTTTGACGTATGTTTCGTCATCTATCAAAGTGCAGCCCTTGTGTTTCGTCAAAACACGGTCGTACAAGAGCCTTGGACGGTTTTTCGCCGCGGAATTCTACTTCATGTGCCGGTTCGGATGTTTACTGGCTTTGTTCGACTTGTATCCTTCCCTCCGGATTTTCCAGGTGTTTGTGCACAATATTTTTTTCTTTTTTTGAGTTCCATTTGACGTTATTTCTGAACGCGATAGACTACTTTGATCAAACTTGCACCAGTTGTTCTCTATAGAAGTGTGAACCAATCACTGTCGAAGATTTTTGATTCCCAACACTAAAGGCGTGCTAGCGGCGCGCAAGGGGCGTACCAATTTACTTTTAGTCCGCCTTTAATCTGCTGCAGCATAGCGAAAAAGCCATTTATCAACAACAAACAGAGAAAGGTTAGAATTCGGTATACAAGAAACTATTTAAGCTGAGATGTTTCCAAATGGAAAACGGTATTGTTCAGTAAAAAATCTAAATTAAATCTGTTTGATTCCGACGAAATGAAACGAGTAAAAAGACCGCTTAGTACCAGACTGAATTTACGGTATTACAAGAAGACTGTTAAACGTGGCGGGGGAAGCTTGATGATTTGGGGATGCTTCTTTGGTAATTTTTTTTTTAAAGGGCTTTTACGCAAAGTGACGTAGAACTTAGCAATGTGTAATGAATGTCATTATTTTTAAAGAGCCTGTATGAGGAAAGAGGCGACATTGATCAATTGGAACAAGCGATTATCTGTCACAGCCTTGCGAAAAGTCATTCCAATCGTGTAGGAGATCTGTCAAATAGATGATATGTCGCCTCTTTCCTAACACTGGCTCTTTAATTATTTTGTGCTGGAAAATTGACTTTCTCTTAAAATAATCCTGCAAAGGGCACATGGTTTTGCTGGCTTAAAACTATTTGGGAATGCTGATGCATAACGTATTAGTATCCCGATAGATACTATCGAGAGCACCAAAGAAGCGGGAAGCTAGGAAGAAGTGATGAACATGGATGCTGTAATTAAACAGTTCAACAGGATGGGTTGTCCTATGCCTATTGCGTATTTTAATGGTTACCATTGACTGCATGATACAGGACCAAATTCCCAAAGTCGTGGTTTCAGTTTTTGCCTAATTGCGTAATTGCGATTACTCAAAAACTGAAACCACGACTTCAGGAATTTGGTTTGGACTTAGTTTTCGCTAGTAGGCACAATCAATTGACATCCTTGTTAGGCTCCACCAAAGAATCAGTAGATGTATTAGGCAGAGCAGAGGTACACATAATCAAGTGTAATGCAGTGTGCACCAAAATATATGTTGGTCAAACAAAGAGAACCTTCGCCACCATCTTCAAGGTTTTCTTTCAGTCGAGTATTAGTACACGACACTGAAGAAGTCTGCACATTGTAGACGAAATACCTGTATCTGTCAAGATAAGCAATAAAGGTAGGTGAAATTAATTGGAAATTACTAATATTTCTTCTCGTTTCATAGTATAGACCATTCATTAGATACATTAACTATTATGTAGCTAAAATTGCTAGTTGTTTACAACGTTTGGGACAGTTTTGAATCAAAATGTATACGTCATAAAAAAATATGCATCGAACTGAAAGTTACTAAATTTTGTTATACTATCTATCAGTTGGAAAATGGAGTCCACACTCCATCTGCCACAGTTAGGTGTTAGTTCTCACCTCTGCCCTGACGATGCACCGTCAGAATGAAAAATTGGCATTCACAAACAAAGACTCCGGTTTTAATTGGATTTCCCGTGCACCCGGCAGCCAGACTAAGACTAATGACCCACTGGCTGACATTTGGTCAACGAGTTTCATATTTCAAACCTGTCCATTTATCCCCTGCTCGGCTGTCCCGCCGTCAAAGCGTGTACGAAATTTTAATCCATTCTTTTCGTTATTTTCTCCTCTCGTTTCAGATCACATGGATTCAATCTGTAAAACTCATTTTTTACAACAACTATATAGGAAAATAGATGGTGCTACACTCTCCTCCAAGAACGAGAGAAACCTAAACTGTGTTATCACATTTCAAACACACTCGATACTGCAGAGATTTATGTTACGTTTCGATATGCTACAATTAGACTGTAATGATCATTTATATGTATATGATGGAGCACACGCTGTCGGTACACATAAGGTAAGCCACAAGCAAGGAAACATCAATCTATGCTCAGAATGCCTATTTGGGCCTTGATACGATATCACCACAGTAGAATCACATTCGCACAATCCGGACCTGGGGGGAATATATAGAATTAGAAATTTACTAATAATTATATCGGCAAAGAGCCGGAACGAGCCGGGCTCTTTCAATCTCTCGAGGAACCCGACTGCTGCCGCTCTATAATTCTCTGCACAATTAGCATAAAATGCAAAATGCATCCCAGGCTGATTCATAATGAATTTCATCCCCACTTGTTCCACATCTGGCACCCCGTACATATTGCGTTCGTCCTTGTTAGGATGACGGGTTTGGTGTGCGTTACGTAGAGTTCATTCAACGTCGTGCAAAAGACAATTGCCATGCTGGCTGCTGTATTTTCATAGTTGGAGCTGGAAACGAGTCGGTAAACAAATGTAGCAATACACATTTTCGAATGAATGGCAACTACCTATCTACAAATACACAAACACATGACATGGGTGGTACATTCGTTCTGAGGGTTGTGCGTGTGTGCCAGGAGTGAGTGAGTGAGTGAGCGAGTGGGTGGCAGAAAACCGTTGTCGAAGGAAGGAGCATTTGTTTATAGTGTGTATTTTCCTTCTTGCTACCTCACCGCAAAAGGATGGTTATTCAGTGTGCATGCTGCTTCCTTGCATCTCACTCAACAATAGTGTCTCCTTGGAGCGACTTAAGCATTCTGTGGCTTTGTGACTGTATCGAGTATTAAATCGTATTTGCCGTGTGTTTTGTGAGCATTTGCTCGTGTGTGGCTCGTGCAAGATGGTTTTCGTTGCGCTCTGGGGAGTGAACAGATTGCATTGATCGGGATTGCTTTCATAGAGGATTGATCGGGGGAGACAGGGGAAAATACAACAAATTTGAATTGAATCATTACCGGCTTGGAAACCACTCGGTAGAGGATTTGAGGAATTAAAGTTTTTGAAGCCCTTTTGAGAATCCTTGTCGAACGGAGAGAATATGGTTCGAGATATTGAATTAGGAGCGTTTATTGAATATGGTTAACAGGCATAAAATGCTCCACAAATGGCAAAGCGGATATAACGATATAACGATCCCTTATACTGAATGGCGATAAATAAATTAATGCGTAGAATGAATGGTTTTTAGATTTTTTGCTCACTGTTTACGTTCAGCTCCAGCAGGAATCGAAAAGTACCTTTCTCTGTTCAAAATAACAATTAGATGTACAAGTAAATGTTTTGACTGCGTTCTTCTTGTCAACCTGAGCACATTTCCCCGATGAGGCGTTTTCTATCCCCCCACACTGTTTCTATATTTGTACTTTGTATTTACAAGTTGAATCAGATTAATGCTCATAACTCTCGCCAATGCCTTCAGTAGATTTTCAATAAGTTAAGGGGATTTATTTTCTCTCTCTCTCTCTTTCTCTCGAAACATTATTTAGCACATCATATGCACGTATGCTCTCGATGAATAACTCCAATCTGTTGAAAGCATAATACTAAATCAGATAATCCATTCTAAATGCCACCGCATAGTTGATGATTATGGGGTAGATTTCTTGAATCACCTACTACTGCCACTCGAAAGTTGAACCATGGATGTAGAACTATTTTAGTCGAAAGTTGTAAGGCTGATAATTCCTACCGCAATTATTCGAACTTTGTATTTCATATATCAAGTCGTAAGCCATTCGACTTTTTCCCATAATGCTAAATGAAAATTATTCACCCACCAGGCGAGTTTGCCAAAAAACCCCTAACGCATCGATGTTTATTTGCAAAAGAGACAAGATTCTACTATTTATTCTACGGTACATCCATGAGCTGTGCACGTTTTCTTTATATAAATATGAGTTATTTTTTATTGAAATATGAAGCATTTTTTATGGGATTCTAATCGATTTTTTAAGCTCTTACTTTTTTCTTTGGTTTTTCCGCGGTCTACTATGTTCTAAAAAGTTTTTTCTTTTACTTAAACACAGGACAGCAGGAGGACAGCAATACGCTATCTTTTAAAACTGAAATGGGACAAGCGTATACAAGCGTAAATATGCCATTTTCCAAGGGTTGTATCACAAAATGGCGCAAACATTTTGAACATAAAATTCCGTGACATGATTGTAAATGTTTTACTAAACATTTTGATGTTTCAATATATAGGAGGTAATTAATTATTACTAGGTGAGCATAAATCAAAGAAGTGTGGTTTTCGGTGAAAATACAGTCTTCAATGAGCTTTTCAGCTGTAACAGAAGGCAGTCCCATGCTCTCTATCCAAGTCGTTTCACTTGGGTTCCCTGATGGTCCCTCTCTTTTCTCGTTATATGTTAAAAAATACTCAGTTTCATTTGTGGTCGTGCAACACATATGGAGGTAGTACAAAAGTCAAGGAATAGTGAAAGACTTAACCGGGCAAGGACGTCATCGCTCGACAAAACACCGTGAGGATGTAAGCACTGTTCGATTGGGTAAGCAAAATCCAAAATTTTCATCGAGAGAGAAGTGGATTAAAGAGCTGTTTGGCGTTCAGAGCTACTGGTAAAGCGCACAAGAATCGATATATCCTGAAGACAATAAAATATGGTCTGGAGTAGGAAGTTTGGCACATATCAAAGGGGTCGTGACTGCGCATATATACATCGACTTGCTCTGCGTAAAATTGAAGGTGTCCCTTTTGAAAACTGGCCTGGAAACCAACTACATCTCTTAACAGGATCCAAAGCACACCGCGAAGAAAACTTCTGCGTTCTTCACCTATCTTAAAAAGCTTGTCGAAAGTATGCCGTGTAGACTGGAAGCAGTGTTGAAGGATAAGGGGTATCACACTAAGTATTGAAAAATCAAGTATAACGCCAAAAGCATAACCGTTTAATAAAAATGCAGGTGTATGATTAATGGTATTTACTTTTGAAATACCGCTTCAGCAATACAATATTTAATATTGAGCAAGTCATACACATTCCTACAATTTTCATGCCTGCACAATTTTTTCGTATAGAAATACTTTCTGTATGTATGTATGTATGGTAGCCACCATCCCTTCATGCCCTTGGCTTGGATGCAGCTCCACTTAATAACAAGATCAAATTGAGCCACCGATCTGAATTCACAATATCGCTGTATGAAGGGCCAAAAACGGAGGGGTGGACCCGTAAGCAGAGACACTTACGCGAAATCCACGGGAAATTAAGAATCTCCTTCCAACGATACGATCCAACAAATCGAATAACCCAAATCGCAATACGTATTAAGCTTTCTACAGGATGGCTTGTTAAGAAGGGCGCGTCACCCTCACAGTAACTGTTGGAGTAGAATTCCCAGCATCAAAATCGAATCGGTAGGATAAGGAAAATGATGCTGTTCATTCCCTCCTAGACTCAGGCAGTCAATCAAACCATCGTCCAGCTTCAGCTTGAATGATACCCTGATTCTCCCACCCAACCCAGTATTTATTATATATAATGTAAATAATATGTCATGATATGCAATATATGTAGTATGTAATAGAGCAACGAAATATACAAGAATATTTAATTAAAATATGTCATAGATGGAATTCGTCTTCCTGTTATTTTAATATGGTTATAAATAGAGTAATATGATGAAATAATTAGAATATGCAATAAAAAGATAATAATATGCCGCTTGGTGCTTCTTTACAGCTCAATCAGTGTCCGATGACTGTAATTTTTGAATGTGAAGGTCATATTGCAATTAAACAAGACATAACACATTTAATTATTCATAAAACAATAAAAATATGTATGCACAATTTTGTCGTAAAGAAATACTTTCTAGTCCCAAAATAAACCTACCCTCTACCATTTAAATCAGGGATATAACTCTACTTAATTGAAGGAAATGACCAAATTTATGTGTGGACTGGAAAAAAGTGTCTAAAACAATTGCGAAGGAGTCTGTACCGAGACTGATGAGCAAAAGTAGGGCAAGAAAGAGAATATTGTAGAGAAATGATTCGTAAAATCAAAATAAAATTTCCTTCAAAAAAAATCTATTTGGAATTTTAATCGTGTTTATACTTTCTGGAACACCCTAGTTGCAAATTTTTTGTCCAAAACTGTATCTAAATTATAAACGACCCCCGTGTCATCTGAGAGATATAAAATAACGCATACAAATAGTAGACCAACTGCGATGTTCTCTTCAAGCACTCGACACTGAAAAAGTTTGTAAGTCGCAGACAAAATAGGACTATCGATCAAAAGATAAGCTTTTTCTTGTGGAAACTAGAGGGATTCACTTGCGTTTACAAGTCATAGTTTGAAAAAGTGTTTCAGTTTTTCAATTTTTTAGTTTTGTAAAGTGAACAAATGTAGTGTAAATTTAAATTTCCGTCGTTTTCCAAAACATTAAGGTTTCCCATATCAATTCCCATACAAAATCAGAACTGGTTGTTCACACTTAGTTTAAAAGTGAATGAGTTCAATTTTTGGGAGGCTGATCGCTGAGATCAGAAGATTTGGGCAATCGGCACTGTGAGATCAAACCGGCTGAGAGGAGCAAAGAGTACTTACTCACGAGCAATTCCCTCCTCTCAGGTTTGATCTCACAGTGCCGATTGCCCAAATCTTCCTCTCATTCAGCAAGCTGAGTAAATAATATGACGTAAAAAAGTTGTCGAAGAAGAACGAATGAATCTCTGGATCTTCAATAGATTCGATCATAGAAAGAATCACCGACCAACCGAGTCCCACGATTTTGTCGGATGAACTCCCTTTACCAGTGTATGGAATGGCATGGAAAAGGAATCCAGAATCGGAACAGGGCCACCACAGTTTGAAGCCGAACCGAATTGTTTTTCCTCTTTGAACATTTGGCAGTTACGTCCGACGTCCGAAATACGGAATCATCTGTCTAGTAAATAGGATGTAAGCTATGGGGCTTATTACGGTTTTCACTTCACGGTGAAAACGAAGTGAAAACAAAAAACCTTATTACGAATGTCACCCAAGTGAAAAAATATGAAAGAGTTCACCCTAGGTGACGATTCGAATGAACTCAGTGTTATTATGGTTGCCACGGCACCATACCGGAAAAAGTGACGCAAACCATAGATTTTCTGAGGGCTACTGCGGTTTTCACTTCACTATCACTTCCACCTCACGGAGTTCATTTTTGATCACGGTGATACCAGTAATAGCATAAAAAAAGTGAGGTGATGTGTAAGTGAAGTGAAAGTGATAGTGAAGGTGACAACCGTAATAAGCCCCTATGTTTTGTTACGATAGCAATTGTTGGGGCTTGTGACATGCAAACTTGCTATTGCCGTATTCCCGGTCGTAGGATAACATTTTTAGTTCACCGTGAGACGTGACTTTCGTCTTCGAAATAAGAACACTGAATCACGCAATTTTGTTGCTGTCCTTTTTTCCACCGTATTCTTTTCTTTCGATTTCCGGCGCAGCTTTGTTGCGTTTCGCTCAAATTCATTTACCTGCCTCAATACGACTTGTATAGAAAAAACAAACAAAAATCGGATGTTTGTTAAATTCCCAAATTATTGAAGCACTTATGGCCTAAACACAATGATAGCGGCAACGGAAAACGACAAAGCCCGATCAGAGTAAGCCTGCTTGTCGGAAAGAAACCAAGCTAAATCCAAGCTGATTCTAATTGGACATATCGAAGTCATTTGCAACAACTGTCAAACTTGCGTTTTTCCGTTCCGTTTCCGTTATCATTGTGTTTGGGCGGTTACTATGATCACGAGCAATCCTTTCCTCTAGAGGAGTGACAGCTTCTTCGTCTATCTCCAATAATTTAAATGAATGACGTTTGAGTTTTTTCCAAGTTGATTCACCGAATTGGGCTTCTGCCGTGTACGTGTCTTGCATTGTCCACACAATTCGTGCTCGTCGATGGTCCAGAAAAGTTTTGTTCAGTGGAATCATAATTGACCTCAATATCACCAGCGACTTTAAGAGTAGGATCTGTGTCGTAGACGATATTCTCACCATCGGTTCTTATTATCGCTCAATGCATCTACAGAAGACGGCGGGATGTAAATGATTCTCGAGTTCTAGTTAAACACGATCCTTTCTTCTTCATTCTCGCTTTCACTGCTCTGATCTACGAGGCGCGTCTATTCTCTCTGACTACGTAAAGATCTTGTTCCCCTTTTCCACGCGTAGTAATATTATCACTTATAATATTTACAAATGGTTTTGCAATTGACTTCTGCGCGCTATTTAAACTGTTCCAGTGTCTGGCTGTGTGTTAGAACGCAAGAGCGCTGCAGCCACCTGGTGGAGGGAGTCGAACCTCACTGTTCAGATTTAGCTTGGCTTCAGACCGACAGGGGGCTCACTTGCACAGAGAAGGGATAAATTTTGAGTTTCAGCTGGGCTTCGAAACGACAGAGGGCTCACCTGGATAGAAGACCAAATGTTCTGGTAGTTTGCTTGCTTGTTGCCTTTTCTAGCTGCTTCTTCCTATGGCTTGAAGTTTCACAGGAAGGTTTTTTCAACGTTTTTCGGATCGCCGGCGTGGAGAAAGAAACTATTTTTTTCTCACGAGTGAAAATTATTACCGTACTTAGCAACGGTTGTTGGGATAATGCCTTTTGTTTCTCTTCCTTAGATTCCATGGCTTACTTGACTTTCTCAACACTCACAGTGATAAAATCCATAGGCGATATCGAACACAACTCGCCCAAGTGCTGCTCTACTTGTGAAGAAAATAACACAAATAAAGGTTTATTGCTATAGAGAGCAAAAAAATAACATCAAAAACCAAAAATATAAAAATGGCGTATAAGAATGCACCAAAGAAACAGGACGGAAAGTCTAATTCTAGAACACGCCTAATGATACCCAGCTAAGTCATAAACCAATCATAATTTTTCCTTGCATTTTTGACAACGTATTTGCATGTCGACCAGAAACAAGAATTTACGTTTGGTCATTTTTAGTGTGCTATTCAAAATTTATGAAAAGTAACGTTAAGTGACTACGATGGGAGATGAACCAGTCAAAGGCTGAAAATCTCGATAATGACGAACAAAAAAAGTTATAACTCGAGAAGCATTTCTACAAATAAATACATGTATAAAGCTTGCTTCAGATAGAATTGGAACAAAAACAATTGCCTGTATTTCAGTTATTTATTATTGAATTCAAGATCTTTTTTTATACAAATTTAGCGTTTTCTTCATACTTTTAAGAAAAAATACGGATAAAATTATTCGTCACGGTTTCGAAGGAATTCTCGAATTTTTCCTGTAACACGGCTCATTAGGCGGCGCACACCTTCTTCGTCCATCGTTTTAGCTATCTTATTCCACCAGGTCTTCATCTGATTGATGTCTTTGACAACCTTTCCCTTTGCCTTGAGTCTCCTCTTCATGATTGCCCAGTATTTCTCAATAGGGCGGAACTGGGGGCAGTTGGGTGGGTTAAGGATTTTCGGAACAACCTGGACCCCTTTCTCTGCATACCATTCTTGAACGACTTTGCTGTAATGACAGCTTGCCAAATCTGGCCAAAACATTACGGGACTAACGGCAAAATTCGTTTTTGGAGACACTCTTTTTGGTATAGTTCCGACGTCATTGTCTTATTTGTAACGAAAACTTTCGTTTTTTTGCCACAGCTGCAAATGCCCTGCCAAATCATGAATTTTCGTGCAAATTTGTCGGTAAAAACAAATTTAAATTTGGCTGGAACATCCCCCCGAGCCGTTGCCAAGTAAAATTTTTGACCTGGGATTTGCCCGAAGTCAGCCTTGACATAGGTTTCATCGTCCATCAGAAGACACCCGTCGAACTTGGTCAGCACCTAGTCGTATAGCTTCCGAGCACGGATTTTGGCCACACTATTCTGTTTTATGGTCGGATTTGGCTGTTTGCTAGCTCGATACGACTTGATTCCTTCCCGGAGTCGAGTTCTCCTCACGGTACTATGGGCAGCACCGAATTTTCCGGCCAAATCACGGTCCGATAGATTGGGATTCCTCTTAATCGTCTTCAAAATCTTACCACGCAGTTTCCGGTCGACAGTTCCACTCCGACGATTGGCTTGAGGCTTCCGAATCGTCGTCAATGTTTCCTTATACCGTTTGATAACGTGCCATACGGTATTTCTGGGCAATTTCAGCTGTTTAGCTAGCCTAGATGCAGACCACAATGGATTTTCCAAATAACTGTGAACAATTTTTCCCTTCTTTCGGCTTCCATGTTGATTGTTTACAAAGTACAGTCGATTTGCGGAATGTCAAAAATACATACGTGAAGCTGACAAAATTCCCGACACGTGGGCGCCAAGAACTTCCAAATCCGTCCACCAGGAGCGCCACAATATGAGCAAAAGTTTGTTCCAATTCTAAATGAAGCAAGCCTTATTATATATTTTAATGCGGTTCTGATTTAATGCTTCGCCTGTTACTCTTGAGGTTATATTTATGCTCTATCTCTGTATTGGTAAATTATTCAAAAACCAACCGTAAATATTATCATGGACAGATTTCGCTCGAATTGATAAAATTCTAATCATCTGAATGGTGTTCAGAAAAAAGCCATCCAACGTCGATGGAAAATCCATCGAAAAAGGCAAAAAGGTTTACCGTCCCCCACACCTGATAGAGTCAATCAAATTACGCCTCGGGCAGATTAGCGACCTTGCTGAGTTCCCAGCAAAAAGCACTCCGGGGAACCGGGTGGACGAAAGAAGAAAAAAAACACACCTTCTCGCCATCCAAAAAGCAAAAAGCACACGACTCGTTTCCTTCCCCCTTCCAACACCACCACATCCGCAACCAAATGCTGGTTATGAACTAATTTTCCATGGACCATCGCGCCCGCGATGTGTTCCGCCCCAACCCGAAGCTCGGTCAACCCTACTCTGCTGGTTCCTCTTCATCCGCCGGTATTGGCTGACGATGGCTGATGGGTATGGTGGTGACGGATCAAGCCAAGAAGTTAGCTGTATAGTCGGGTATAATCCCGGCAAAAGCAGAAGGGAAAATGTGCACTTCAAGGAAGCAATCTCCGCCTTTGGTAATTAAATTAATCCTTCCACTCTTTGGGAAAATTGATTTCTCATCTCTGCCCGCTCCCAGCACCACCCTCTTGCTTCATGCCTTTTAATCACTTCTGGTCTAGGTGTAGGACGGAACATGTTTGGGACGGGCGCACAAAGTGAGCGCAAATACACTCCTAGCTTCAAACGTTTGCATTCGGTTCCTATCCATGTGAAAGTGGCGGCCAACGACGATGACGGCTGGCTAGTGAGAGTTGGTTATTAGTCGAGATGACTCGAGCGACACCCGCACATTCAATTCCTTTGATGGTTTCGACTCGTTCTTCTCCGGTTCGGGGGAGAAAAAAAAACTGGTGCAATTGGTGTTCAGTTAAGAGGGTGCCGCAGCTAATAGAGTAGCAAATACTTGAGATTTTCCAGATGAATGCGTTTGATAGTGAGTCATGCTAGCTAATATGTTGTTTTTGCGGCCTCAACATTATCATAGAATATTAAAGCAAATTATTGTTCGCGTGAGCAGTCCTTTTTGAATGCATAAAGTTAATCTTCCCTGAACAAATTCCCAGCTGTGCGCCCACTCAGAGTGGGAGATGCACTCGATTTGCTATCATATTTATGCATCGTGCACCCAACTCTACCCATGGTCAAAAAACAACAACAACACATTCAAATCGAATTCCGCCTCATTCCGACCGCTTGTGGAAGTGGTGATTTTGCATATATTTGTATAAATTTATCGGAAATTGTTCGATATAATATGCCATATGCTTATAATACGAAAACAATAAGTAGAACAACATAATCTGACAGATTCCTTTTTCCCATCGCGTGATCTTGTACTGGGCTGGATTGTTCGGTCGTTCCGTCGGTAGGTATCTACTTCTGCTCTTTGGGGTTTTTGGTTTCTGCTTGCACATTCGCACACTCGTATATGTAAGTACACACTTCTACCGAGGAGCGTTGGCTCTGAGCATCGTTTTTTATATTTCCCGGAAAGAGCCCAGCCACTGCTCCCTTCGGCACACAACGTCAAGAGTGGGTATAGACTTTATCTCATCATCATCAGCATCATCATCCCCGTTCTGGTGGGGTTCTTCACTTTTAGCTCTGGGAGTTGAACGTGCAGGACGCTGAGAGGGGCGGTTTAAAGCACAAATAATAGCATTGGTTCTTTGGTTCGGATTATAGGAGTAAGCTGCTATTCGGGGTCGAATCCCGACATGAGGTGGAAGAGGCTAAACCAGGCACATGAGATGATCCCACGAGATGTGCAAAAGATTCAAATTTCCGACTGGTGGTGAAAAAAAATACATTCTCACATACAGAACAGACAAGCGTTGGTTTTCTGTTGATGTAGAATATATGTAGGTAGATTGTAGCAGAAATCAAGCCAGCTCAATTGTACGGAAGGATGGTCAAGTTTTTGTTTATTCTACCGAGATGCCTGGCGTGTGTTCTGCTTTCATTTCTGCATTGTTTGAGATGGATCTAATGCTACTGGAGAAGCATCATGTGCATCACAAGGGGCACCCTGACGAGCTTTCAGCAGTATTGTTGCCGCAAGGAACTTTCAAGCATTCTAGAATGTCGTCGTCTTCATCGCTAAGCACCTATTCTTTCTCGACCGAAGCAACACACATCTATCCTACATAAACACTCGCCTACAAACAATCGTCCAGATCGGAAACGGCAATTTCATTGCGGGAAGGAGTGAGTGGTGTGTAATCACGACGAGATTGGTGCTCATGATGAAGCTCTCTGACCAACCGGAGAACTTAATCGAGTCGACAATGACGATGCCGGAGACGAACGAGATGGAATAATTATTGAGAATTCCGAGAATCTTCAAGATCATTAGATTTTCACACATTCAATCCTGTTTGCTCATCGGACTGGTGCTGATCGCCTAGGCAAGCAGAAAGCTATGTTAAATATGTATATAGAGGCATGACGTAGAATCATCAGGAGATAAACTTTCAATGACTCATTAAGCCTCCGTTACGGGCTTGCGGTTGGGTTGACCGAATTTCAAATTGAAAGGTATTTTCCCGGTAACTTTCTCTTTAAAGTAAACGCAGTTTTCTGCCACAACAGAAGTTGATGGAACCCACTGTCTTTTTAATCGCCCACCATAAGCATCCTACTACTGGTAGCACTTTTCGCCCATTGTTGTTGTCGAGTGGCAAATTGTGTTCGCTTCGTTTTTTGATAGATTATTTATCTTCGCAGATAGAATGTAAACACAGCTAGGGGCACCTACTCGTTTTAAATGAAAGGCTGATAGCCGGGATGGTTTCTGCTCGGTAGATTTATCATCCTACGCACTCCAATCGATGCGGAGGTGGCTTTCTTTTGCATTACGCATATTGATGCTGTTGATTTCCAAATTTTGCTCGGTAAGTTATAAAGGAGGAGTTCTGTAATGCTTTAAATCTAACTAAAACAAGGGTGAGGCGTCCTTCCTTACCTCAGGCGGTAACAGCATGCTGCAGGTGCCTGGGTTCGATTCCCCTGCATACCCCTGCACTTTTGGCACCGTCCACGTATGAGTAATTTTTGAATGGTGCCGTGTTTTCAGAACCAGGCCGTTCTGATCAAAAGTTTCAGGATGAAGTTTCCAGATTTTTTACCTTCGGGGTCTGAAAAACCACATTCAATAACCCCCCCATTTCTTAGAGAGCGAGTAGGACTTTATTAACTTTATAATGACCACAAACTCATTCAGAAAATTATAGCATTTTTGGAAAAAAAAAAAATAAATAAATGCCACCAGCACTGAAAACGTCAACAAATAGTCTCCGTTAGCAGCCACGCTTAGACGCGCATTAGTGAAAAATTGATTATTTGTGTACAAAAAGAAGTATTTTTTTATTTTTATCTTTGCCAAGTGCTAGATCTCAGTATTTTCCAAATAATGTTGGCGGACATCTCAAGAGATTTCTGAATAAAAAGATGAAATTTTCTTTGCGCAGAATATGGAACTAATTTTGACCGTATGTTCTTTATTCTGCGCATAGGTTAACAAAATGAGTCCCAGAAGGAAACATATGCTCTAAACTCCTCAGCAAGCCGATTTCGATGGTGAAAAGAGGTTATTCTATTCGAAAGGCATCCAAAACACAAAATGTTCCGAATTGTGTTGGAAAGCACACTGAGAGCTGCGCTGGCTCGCGGTTTTTTTTGTCGTCGTCAAGGAAAACCAACAGTTCTAACCAAGGAAGAGGAGGGCAGTAATGGTTCCTGTGACGAAGATTGTGAAAAAGTACATGAATGCCATTCGTTTTCTACTGTTATTTATGGACCTAAGATTTTTCACTTACCATTGGAGACCAATTGATAGATAAACTCTTGTATATTTCTATCTTTATCGCATATCACACATTTTTTCTAAGGTGTCAGCTCCGAGTAAATTTTTGGATTCTTGGATTCAATAGTTGTGTTCAGGGACAAGAATTCATCACCAGTGACTCACGACGATTGATGGCGTCCAACGAGACTCAAAACGGACACCTTCGCGAAAACTTTGTTTAACCGACGGCGAGAAATCTCAGTCACTTTCGGATTCGGTGCAATAAGTATAAACTCTAGGCGAATAGCGATCGTGTGTTTCACTCAACATACGTCAATCTATTTGGGAAATACAATTCAATTATTGTTGTAGTACTAGGTGAAAAATAGAATATTATGCATGGAAGAACACAAGCAGATCTATCTCCTATTATAGTATATGAGAACGGAAAACTGTTATACATTCTACATTATAGTTAAACAAATTTGGGAAAATGCAATCAAAGTATTAATTAATTATTTAGCTATTGCTATGTAGGAGCTTACGGCGATCGATCAAATCATGTTCTCGAGTTTGTACGGGATTTGCTATGGGAGGGCTTATTATTCATGTCTCCAGAGGATTCCCGGTAACCTCATAGGACATAGGACATAGGACACTGTTGGTTTTTTTATAAGAGGTTTAACTAGAAGAGATACCTTCGAAGACCGCTAAGCGATCAGATGTTTGGGGAGGTCGGGGATGGGTTGGCTGATTGTTGGGTGTAAACCAGTTGGAGGTCTGGTACGTGGCTCATCGTTCAATTTTTGTATAGGCAATGTGCTGCCCAACGGTTCAAGCACAATCATATCATCGTACCTATGATATGATTGTGCTTGAAAGATTGGGATAAGTTGTGTGCCGGTTATGTTTACTCTCAGCGTAATGTCTTTGACGCCCCGAAACAGGAGGTCATTGCGTCCCTTTGAGAGTAAGATTGGACAATAATAGACATATGGGTGAGACCTTAGTTACTCAACAAGTAATCTCTGTGTGTACGTGTGTGTGTGTGTATATATATATATATATATATATATATATATATATATATATATATATATATATATATATATATATATATATATATATATATATATATATATATATATATATATATATATATATATATATATATATATATATATATATATATATATATATATATATATATATATGATATATATATATATATATGTGTGTGTGTGTGTGTGTGTGTGTGTGTGTGTGTGTGTGTGTGTGTGTGTGTGTGTGTGTGTGTCGTGTGTGTGTGTGTGTGTGTGGGTGTTTGTGCGACAGACAAGCTCTCACGCAAGAAGAGTCTGTTCCAGCTTTTGTTCCAGCCCTGGAAAGCGGACAACAAAGGAGTGCATTAACTTTCTTAGCTTCGTCACTCCCAACGACTTATGGATATATATAAATAAACTTATGCTTTCTCGCCAAGGAAAGCCTCCCGCACAATCCCATCCAACTTCCAACTCCAGATGTCTATGAAGGTAGCATGAGTTCTCAGCATCTTCTTAAGTAGACATCTAATCAACACTTCCATCCCATCCCTTGCTGATCATAAGGACCTGGCCAGGTGTTGTGCAAAGAGATCGATGGATGAAGAGCCTGTCACACCCAAGGCAGCTCTTCTGGCGCTTCCATCGTCTCTACAATAGCCAACCCAGGATTATGTATGGTCGGAAAATGCTATGCTATGTGAGGCCCTTTTGCAACGATTTCGGCCTTTAATCGCTCCATTAATGCACAGTAATACTCGATGTTGATGGTTTTATTCTTTTTGAGGTAGTCCAAGAAGAGTATGCAATGACAATCCCAGAAAACCGACGCCAAAATCTTTACGACCCATTGAGCCTCCCTAGGCCGGGAACTCATTCTGTTCGCTGGTGTGTAATAGTGGATCCAGGTTTCATCAACAGTTACCAATCTACGCCAAAAGTCCTTCCGATTTCGCATCAGCAAGTCTAAACACTGTTTCGGAATGCTCTCGCGTTCGTGTCCTCTGTAACCCCATCGGAGGGCCTGCCGCTGCGGACTTGATCGGTAGTGGAGTTGCGGCCACCAAGAAACTCTCGAAACCAATATTTAACGGTGTAATCTAACGGAGCATTTGCCCCATAATACTTATCCAACTTTTCTTTTGTTTTCTTCGCCGTTTTGCCTCTTAAAAAATAATGTTTTATGAGAGAACGAAAATCGTTTTTATCCATATTCAACATGATGCCAAACACGTCAACAACAATCAGCTGTCAAAACAAAACTAAGGGCAGTATCGCACTGAAATTTGGTGTCTATGCCATTTTTACCCCACCCATTTTTACAGTAAAATTTCAAAAAAAAAATACTAAAAAAAATCCTCAATAGTAGCGTTATAAACGTGTCTGGATTTTATCGTGTTGGAAAACACCGTTTCGTAGTCTCAGGCGCCTGGGTTGTACACTAGAGGGGAGTCGTTTGAACGGATTACTACAATAGAACCCCACAACAGAAGTTTAGTGTTGAAAATAGATTTTCCAAAGTTCTGTCTTTTAAACTAACTTCTAAAGAACATTTTAAATTCTTGAAATCCAGTGATATTACCCATGTAATACCAAATCAAATCACATCAGGTGCCTACAAGGGTAAAGCAGAGTAAGGAAAATTGTGTTGTCTTTGTTGTTGACGTTGTTTAGTTGGACCGTACAAATTGAACCCATCAACACATTGGCCGGACCAACGGCTTCACTTCCCTTCCGAAGATGTGATTAGAGATTTTTCGTCTCAGAAAATCCTAGGCGAGGCAAACCAGCCTCAGGCTAAAAGTTAATACGAAACAACAATAACAACAACAACAACATGTTGAGAACTCAAAATAACTGTCAATTACTGTTTCGTACTTCGTATGAACCTCAATGAACAACTCCCGGGCACGTGTTATAGCCACTAGATTCTGCTTCAGTGTCCTGTTTGGTTGCTTACTGGCCCAAAAAGATCGAAATCCTTTTCGCAGACGAATCCCTCGGATGGTGCTTCCTTGGCGATATCAAGTTCCGATCCTTAGATCCACTACGACGCTTGCTATGATCCTGCCGATCGATATTTGAGAATGCTGTACGCGGTTCTTTAAGCCAATTTCAATGACTTTGCGATTTTTGAACCTGACCACGTCGGACTTTCGAAGTGGGTGCCCAACAATTTTCAGTTCACGTCTTCTATCAAGTATAACTTCTTTGACACAAAATGAATCGTGATGAATTTTTCAGTACTAAAGAGGAAACATATCGAAACAAACTGCTGTCAACACATTCCATGTCCAACCGCTAAGCGTGGTGAAATGAAATAAACATTGCCTCCAGTTAATAAATGATTCAAGCCTTATACAAGAATTCAGAATGGATCCTTGATTTTTGTAAAAAAAAACTCTTTAAGATTCATTACTCAGAGAGGAAGTAATTGTCACTTTATAGCAAAGAAAAGATGCTCCTATAAAAGGTTAAATTGCATTCCCAGAACCAAATCAAATCAAATAACTTTGAACAAAAACCTTTCAACGACGCAGTCTTCGACCAATAAAAAGACCACCCAACTTTATCACCATAGAAAATTTTCCGCCGAGCTCAGATAATTACTAGCAACAGCAGCAGCCATGCAGGAAGCATGCGAAGGAGTTAAACTCGATATGACAGGCACCGAGTTTTCCACCAATAAAGCAAATGCGATTAACTTTTCATCATACAGTCAGTCACATCAGACGCCAGGCGCTAGGAGAGGATAGGAATGAAATCTAACTTTCGACGTAAGCGAGCGCACGTGGGATGCATGTAGGTGGCAAGGCGAGAAAAAGAAGCTCGAAAAAATTGGAGGAAACTCTCGCTTGCACTCATATTCCATCACATCATCGTTTCGCAGGTTCAAGGCGCAATATCGGGCCAAAAGGAAGTTTAAGAAGATGCGATAAGTTTAAAATGCTATTAAAAATTTAATGTCACTCAAAATCGGAGCATTCTCAGCCATCGTTCATCATGTGCACCGGCAAACGTTCTTCGAGAGTTTTTCTTCTTGATGACTCTTTTTCAACAACTTTGTGTAATTTCCTCGTTATGCCAATCGCCTATCAGATTTTCATGAAATATAAACTTCTTAATTCATTAATCTGATTTTGTATTTGTTCATCATACTTGCAGAAAAAGGGTTAATTCTAATAAATTTTCTTCAATATGAATTCACGTTAGTGACGTTCATCGAATTCAATTTTACAAAAAAAAAACAGGAACAAAATACATACAAAACTAAAAGGTACAGCCCCATTGGGTTGTTCGAAATGATTACGTAGGACTACGCTACTAAAGGGTGATACGGTCAAAATTTGGTCAAGGGAAAACGCGTGTAAATCGGTGAAATCGTTTATTTAAAAAATCAAATTAAATTTCTTTTTCAAGTTCAATTAGTATAAAATTCAGGAAAAAT
This sequence comes from Aedes koreicus, assembly GCA_024533555.2. Taxonomy (NCBI): domain Eukaryota; kingdom Metazoa; phylum Arthropoda; class Insecta; order Diptera; family Culicidae; genus Aedes; species Aedes koreicus. The sequence continues at coordinate 17,191 of JAHHFK020001498.1, read as the reverse complement.
ATTCAGTTAGGCTTCCGCTTTTCCAAATCCGAATTGCCGGGCCTTACGCTTGACCCCTGCCATCAGATTTTGTACAGCCACCTTGTCCACCTTCTTCGCCGCAGAAAGCCAGTTTGCCTTGAACTGCTGCTCGTCCTTAGCAGTTTTTTTGGTCTTCTTTAGGTTCCGCTTGACAATAGCCCAGTATTTCTCAATTGGGCGGAGCTCTGGCGTGTTGGGAGGGTTCTTGTCCTTGGGAACCACCTGCACGTTGTTGGCGGCGTACCACTCCATGGCCTTTTTACCGTAATGGCAAGATGCCAAATCCGGCCAAAACAGTACGGAACAACCGTGTTTCTTCAGGAAAGGCAGCAGACGTTTATTCAAACACTCTTTCACGTAAATTTCTTGGTTGACAGTCCCGGAAGCTATGAAAATGCTGCTTTTCAAGCCACAGGTACAGATGACTTGCCAAACCAGATATTTCTTTGCGAACTTTGACAGTTTCGTGTGCTTGAAAATATCTGCTACCTTTCCCCTTCCTTTTGCCGTATAAAACTCCTGTCCCGGAAGCTGCTTGTAGTCGGCTTTGACGTAGGTTTCGTCGTCCATTACCACGCAGTCAAACTTCGTCAGCATCGTCGTGTACAGCCTCCGGGATCGCGCTTTGGCCGTCGTATTTTGTTTATCATCGCGATTTGGAGTCACTACCTTCTTGTAAGTCGATAGTCCGGCTCGTTTTTTGGCTCGATGCACGGTTGTAGACGATACACCCAGCTTATTTGCGGCATCTCGGAGAGATAGGTTAGGGTTTCGCTTGAAACTACCGGCAACTCTCTTTGTCGTCTCAGCGGCTCCGGTTTTCGATTACCCCCCCCCCCCCCCCCCCCCCCCCCGATCCAGACTTCCTGGCTGTCGACAAACGTTCCCCAAACACTTTAATTACATTTGTAACGGTTGATTTGGCAACTTTTAGCGATTTTGCCAACTTTGCGTGCGAGTAGCTCGGATTTTCGCGATGCGCGAGCAAAATTTTGATACGCTGCTCTTCTTGCTTGGACGGCATTTTGACAACTGAAGAGTGAATTCCAAAATCAAAATAGGAGCAACATTCTACACACACACACCTTCAAAATGAGGGGTGTTCAGGTTTTTTTAAATGCAAAATTGAAAGAAATACGTCAAGTTGATATTGACCAAATTTTGACCGTATCGCCCTTTAAATGTTAGCCGTTTTTACTGTACAATGTAATATTATTTGAATTGTACTTATACTTATACTTAGGAATTATATGTATACTTTATGATGATTTTTTTAATTATTTTTTTCCAGGCAAGCTCAACATTTATGCATTCAATCGAAATCAACAATGTTCTCTATTGGAATCAACGCGTAAAAACTTTTACGAACGATTGGTGGAATTTTTTTGATATTTTTTGAAGAAACGACTGAGATATTAACTAAACAAAAACATGCAGAATCTATTAAACATATTAACGCTCACTCCAGTCAAGATAATTTCTTTCATTTAGCCAGCCCATCCATTCAGAATGGAATCTTGCTCTGTATGAATAGATTCTACTGTTTTGGTGATGAACCATTCTTCAAAGTGCAGCATTGCAGATTTTTGCGCTTACTTGAACATTCCATCGGAGTTCACATATGCGGATGAAGACCGAGGTAGGCTTTGCGTGTCGACGGACGTGAAGTTTGATTTCTCGGTGGCATTTTTTTCCGCTCTTCAGAAATATGAAAATCAATAGTTTTTAGTGGAAAAATTCAGCTCTCTTGTTATTATTTTATTTAAATAGCCATACATCGTATTTACGATATGACTTCATCTACAACATTTCGCCAATATATCAGCTCTCTTGTTACTGAGTGTAAATTGATGTGTTGTGAGACGATCGGTTGCTGTTTTGCTGAAAATTGTTTGCTATTTTGCACGGCTGCGTACGAGTTGGTTTTCAAGATTCCGGAAGTGTCTGGTGGAAAAAGGATGGCGTGATAGTAGGATGGGCCAGATCAGTGTAATTTTGAAAAGTGCATTGAACTTTTAGATGAATCCGAGTTATATTAGTGTTTGTGACTACTGCCTGCAAGAGTAACAATGTTGCATCCCCGACGATGATCCATTGCTTCACGCATCAATCAGCTAAGGCAGCATTCATTAATTATGTCACGCTTTTAGGGGGGGGGGGGTTCAGAAAACCGTGACATTTTGTGACAAACGAGGGAGGGGGGTAAGCTGAATCGTGACATCACATTTTTGAAAAAAAAACAAAAACAAAATGATATTCTTATACAATATCGCCTACTACTACTATCCCTACTGTTCACGCCCCTTCGTAAACGAACAGCAACAGCAGTAATCATGCAGCACTCACACACCGCTCGCATTAACTATGCCACGCCCTGTTCTGCAACTTTCCATCGTTCTGGAACTTTCCATGTTCTGGAACTTTCCATTGTTTTGGAACTTTCCATCGTTCTGGAACTTTCCATGTTCTGGACATTTCCATCGTTCTGGAACTTTCCATGTTCTGGAACTTTCCATTGTTCTGGAACTTTCCATGTTCTGGAACTTCTAGCAGTAGCGGCACAATATAAAAACGGCACCGCAGTGGCGCAGTCATTCAGTCATTATATCAATTCTAAGGTGTTAAGATCAAAAGAAAAAGCAATAAAGGATAAGTGAATAGAAGCAGTAGTTTTTCTATCAATATCTTCTGGATCCATTATCCGATGCAACAGCCCAGTGTTATACAGTGTTGAATACAGTCCACCCTACGACTAGAGTGTTTGCTGTCAACGGCCTTGGAACCCAACCCGGCCTTTTCAGGGTAAGAAAAGTTGAATTTTCCACCCATGAGCCAAGACAGAGCACTCGTTTTACCCGACAGTTGCTAGTTTGAGCGACACCTATTTCCTTTCCTACCGTGTTAGGACACGTTTGAGTTCTGTCGCAAGAGAGCTAGCAAGCTACTTCAAGTACCCTACGGATCCGGTGTTTGGCTCTGACACCTCCCACCCCACCCCCCCACCTAAAAGTACCCATTAATAAGTCGAAAAAAACGCATTTTGAAGAAAAGTGGCTTAACTCATTATTAGGAGTATATTTTCCTCATTAATTGAGTATTCGTTACCCATTAATGATTAATTGATACTCATAAATGAGTAAGCAATACTCAGAAATGAGGAAAGTATACTCTTAATAATGAGTTAAGCCACTTTTCTTCAAAATGCGTACTTTTCGACTCATTAATGGGTACTTTCAAGTTAGAGTGAATACTATTCCACCGTTCATGAATGACAGCTGCAGCTCATTCAGTGTGCGTCAGTGAATAAAGTCCAGTGTTTATTGGTGAAAAATTGGTTCGCGCAGTTAGTGTATTTTGGAAAATGAATCGTGGAGAACTTTTTAATACGCTGTACAATGCGTATGTAAAGGCTTACCCGGATAAGAAGAAAAGGGAGTGCCAATTGGATGCTACTAATTTCTGGAATGAACGGAAGGGCAATGACAACACCGCACTTGAAGAGCAAGTCAATAACAAAATAAAAGAGCTTCATGCCTTGCAGCTAAAGAAAAAAGGTAAACTTCTTCAACTATGGGGAAAGTCTATGAGTGCTCCTAAGGAATCAGCGCCGACAGTGAAACCCGCGCAACCCATCAAGGAAATTGAGTATATGGCTCAGCCGTCATCATCAAATAAACGCCCTGCACCAGTACAGGAACAACTTAAAGCTGAGCTAAATAATCTGAACTCTGAGGTAGTGCTTCTGATTGACAAGAAGTCTGCTGGACTATTGACGGATGATGATCAGTCGAGACTCGAAGGGCTAAAAATTAAAAAGATCAAACTTGAAAAGAATCTCAAAATCAAGGAAGACGAGCAAGAGCGGCAGCAGAAGCATCGTGAGAAAATGAAGCAGGCTAAACAACTGTTAATTCGGGACATCCCAGAGGCTGGTAAATATGATATATTAACTAGTTTGTTTGCACAGTAGATATAAATATCAAATTTCAGGAAATTATCTTTCATTCCGAAATTCTCCTGGCCGCCCTCGTGTTGAAGAGCAGCAACCGGAGCTGCTCAAGGCAATATGCGATATCGCACTTCATGGATCTGCGGCCCACGAAAAGCGCAGTGATGAGAGCGTCAGAAGCGTTAAAACTTTAGATGAGTTGACTTCTGCAATACAAGGCAAGGGATTCAATATCAAAAGAACAGCAACATATCTGCGGTTAATCCCAAAACGAGCCAATTCCCATCAAGGTAAATGTCACGTAAATACTGTACCAGTGAAGTTGATGCGCGCAAGTAATGCAAAACACAACGATCATCCCGATGGCCGATTCTGTACAGCGACCATAAGATCATTGGAAGAACTGGCATCTGTGCTAGGGCCCAATGAAGTAGGATTTATCAGTCAGGATGATAAGGCGAGAGTGGCGATAGGCCTAACGGCTGCCAATAAGCAGTCTCCCATGCTTATGCATGTGGAGTACAAAATCACGCTTCCTGACCACGATTGGATAGTTGCAAATAAGCATAAACTAATTCCGTCCGTGTACGCTGGAATCGAAATCAAACCGAATGGTCTTGGCAAACCGGAGGCTGTTGGTTTTTCGGGCCCCACTTACATTGCAATTCGGTCAGGCAAACACGCTTCGTCAACGGCGTTTTCTCATGCGTTAGACATCAAGCGGCTTCTAACTCTTGAATCGTTTGATGGTATTTTTAAGTTTGATGGATTGGTCAAACCAGTCCTAATCTTTACCGTCGACGGTGGACCTGATGAAAATCCGAGATATCGCAAGGTAATACAGATAGCAATACACCATTTTAAAGAGTACAACCTTGACACGCTGTTCATTGCAACGAACGCTCCGGGAAGGAGTGCTTTCAATAGAGTGGAGCGACGTATGTCACCCTTGAGTAAGGAGCTTTCTGGATTGATAATACCACACGACCAGTTTGGTAGTCATCTGGATTCCCAATTGCGTACAACTGATTCAGCTTTGGAGAAGCAAAATTTCCAGTACGCTGGTGAAGTTTTGGCAGAAGTCTGGAATGATGTGGTCATCGACGGTCATCCGACGTTGGCTGAATATATCGATCCTGATGCTTCTGAAATAGATCCGAAGTCAATTCGTGACTATGACCAACACTGGTTTGGAACTCATGTGCGAACCAGCCAATATTTACTCCAGATACGGAAATGCACAGATAGGTAAAATTTTGAGATGCATTTGATGGTCAAATAATTGTTATATGTGCATAAATTTATATTTTTACAGGAAATGCTGCTCACCACTGCGAAGTAGCATCGATCACGTTATCTGCAATGGATTTTTGCCTCCACCAATCTCTCTGACGCAAACATCTCGAGGATTGATTGGGTCATCGAAGGACGAACCACAGCATTTCCCATCAATGTTCGTATTGAACTCATTACAAGCTCAACAGATTCTACCTAAATCGATGTCCGGATATGGAACGATTCCGTATGATCTTTACTGTCCTTCAATTAAAAACTCATTGAACGAACGAGTGTGTTCCAGCTGTGGCCTATACTTTGCATCTTTAGTCATGCTTCGCGAGCACATAAAGATGCACAAGCATACATCCGTTCAATTTCAGAGAAAATTGCGTCCGTTTAAAGTTGTGGCAAAACGTAAACAGGAATGTATGGTTGTAACCAACAAAGACAACTTCGATTGCGAATGGATAGATGACGAAGAACTTGATCTGACTGATGTGGCAGAAACCATTACGAGTGCTTCAGCGGACGCAGATATCTTCCCGGTCATCAATGCTGACCAACATCTGCAAAACCCTTGGACTGAGGATTGAATCTATTTTTGAATGGTATTATTTGAGAATGCAATTTGATATAATATGAGGAAAGTTGAATTTGTTTCTGTATGAAATAAAAATGATTTTTTGTGACTAATATTGGCTATTTGAATAAAAAGTTTTGAGTGGGGAGGGGGGGGGGGGGGTTAACAAAAACGTGACATAATTGCCTGGGGGGGGGGGGGTTACAAAAATTGTGACAATTTGTGACATGGGGGGAGGGGGGGGGGTTAATTTTCGGCCAGATTTGCGTGACATAATTAATGAATGCTGCCTAATTTTTTTTTTTCCTTTTCCCCCTTTTTTTTTTTTTTTTCTTTCTTTTTAGTTTGAATTATATAAAAATATTTTTTTTTTATTTTTTTTTTGTTGGTGTTAGTATTTTGTGATAAGTATGTGTGTGTGTGTGTGTAAGAAATAGATGTTGGGGTATATAAAGTCTCTCTTAATGATTAATTTTTTTATTAAATATAAAATTGCAAAGAAAAAAAAAAAAAAAAAAAAAAAAACCCAACAAGAAAAACTTTTTTTTTTTGGCCTTTTTTTTTGAAAAACAGTCAATTTCAGGTAACAAAATTTTTTTTCAAAAAATTTTTTGTTTTTCCCCAATATTCGGCCAATGTATTATTTCGTTATAAAACTGGGGGTTAATCGTGTTCTGGGGTGCCACAAGAAGTTTCCCTGGGCGTTTCTGTTTTTCAACAGAACGGTCTGTCAAACCAAAATTGAAAATTTATGCTTATTGGCAGCCAGCTGCAAATGATGTAAACATGCGTGTGAGTGATTCCAGAAATTACGAATATTTGTCTTGTTGTGATGAGGTGTTTGAATATGTCGGAGTGTGTCTCTGCAGGTGTTTTCTTCCCTGTTAAATAAGGACTGTATCGATAATTATGAGTACACCTAAAAATTGCTGTATTTAAATATGTTTTATTTATTTTGCAACTCGAATTCATTTACATTGTTTATTGCCCATCAAAAAGCCCATTACATCAGTATTGATTTAATTTTTCTTAGATCTGGCCAGCTCTAGCACCTTCTTCTTGATGTTCCTCATGAGGTCTTGCTCAACCGTTCCGTCGATGGTTTTGCTTACGTTTACCCAGTCTTTTTTGAATTTGATGATGTCATCTGCTTCTCTAGCCTTCTTCCGCAGCTTTACTTTCTTCAAAGCCCAAAATTTCTCAATGGGCCTTATTTGCGGACAATTTGGAGGTTTCATCGCCTTTTCCACAAATTGGATATTGTTCTCTTCATACCAGTCCAAGGTGGCACGCGCATAGTAGCAGGATACCAAATCAGGCCAAAACAGGGTCGAACCTTTGTGTTTTCGGATTAGTGGCAAAATTCGTTTCTGCAGGCATTCCTTCCGGTACATTTCGGCGCTCATATTTGCGGTAGTGAAAAAAGGTATCGATTTCATTCCGCACTGGCAAATTTCTTGCCAAACCAACACCTTTTTTCCAAATTTTTCGCAAAAAATCGATTTCTCCGAATTTGGGACATCCGTTCCATGCTTCACGGTGTAAAACTGTGCCCCTGAAAGTGCCCTGTAGTCCAATTTGACGTACGTCTCGTCATCCATGATAATGCACATGTCATTTTTGCTCAAAACGTCGTCGTACAGCATCCGTGCCCGAGTTTTCACGGAATCCGCCTGAGTTTGCCTACGTGTCGGACATTTTTGTTTTCGGTACGTCTTCAGGGAGTTTCACTTCTTTGCGTGTTCGACCATTCCAATCGTCGTTCCACACTTTTTTGCGCAATCTCTGATGGATACCTCTTTTTTTCCTTCAAAAACTTTGCAAATTTGTTTGTCCAAATTTGGGTTTGACGCACCTGTTTTTCTACCACGGCCGGGTAAGTCCTTCAATGTGTTATGCATAACAAACCGGTTGATCGCATTTTGGACCACACAGACACTGACACCTTCTTCTTTTGCTAATTTTCTTAGCGACAATCCCTTTCCAGTGCAGTACTCGGTCACTATCGATTTTCGCTTTTCTTCCGTAGGAAGGACTTTGAGGGAGCCGAAAAAACCCTCAATGGGACGGCACTGGGGCAAGTTGGTCGGGTTCCTCTCTTTCGGCACGTAGGGTAGACTCCAGCGTCTTATTGGCGTAATGGGAAGACGCCTTGTCCAGCCAGAAGACGTACTTCCCATCCGCGTGATGCTCCTTTAAGAACGGCAGAAGAATTTTCTCAAGACACTCCTCCTGGTACACTTGTTGATTGATGGCGAGACCGCTCGGCTTGAATCACGGCTTTGAAATCCCTCTGTCCGATATGGCGATGTACAGCATAACTTTTTTTTTTTCAAATTTATGCTTAAACTTATATTTTACTTCGGGAGGTGTGGCCGACTTGTCGCTGGAATAGTAGCTGTTATTTCCTGGAATGTGGGTCTTCGAAAGCGGAAAGTACGGCACTGCGATTTCAAGGTCGCTATCTGCTCGTCCGTGTACTCGGGGGACCGAGTCTTTTTCCGACAGATGATGTCCTACATCTTGAGGGTTCGGTGAATCAAGATATGGGAGCAGTAATATTTTCGGCCGGCGTCACGCCAACTCGTTCCGTCCTTGTTGGCGAACAGCTTTTTCAACGCTTCCTTCTTCTTCTTCGCCATTATCTTCGCCGGACGGCCGCTACCGGCCTTCGACTCCTGGCACAGGAATACCAGGATCCGGTAAACTGAACTCACGGGCACGTTTTCGTCTCATGCGTTTCGTAAAACCGTACAACACGCTCGCGAAGTGCTTGCTGTTTTGACGCCATCTTCGATTGAACTGACAGCACTGGAGAGAATAAAATTTACGCTCTTTACTTTAATTACAGAAAGGTCTTGAAATCATTCTCATTTTTTATTGAACTTCCGTTAAACATAAACTGCTATTCATTGTGATGGAAGGTTTGTGTCGAGCTCACACCATAAATCTCTCCTATCTTTAGATGTTTGTGATTTCCTGAACCAGCTAGAATTTGTGAAAATTATTCAAGTTTCACAATTTCAATCGATCAAATGTACTATTATTCGTAGATAGAAAATTTCCAAAATATTGAGAAGAAACCTAAATTGACAATCTGTTACGGTAATGCAATGTTGTTTCTGCAGTCCGAGAAATCAGATAAGTTCTCTTTCAACACCCGTACTTAGATATTTTTCTCATTTCAGAGAGCGAGTAATGGCGCTATAACCATAAGCCGTATAGGCCTAGGACTTAAGTTAATGCTTGAGGCGCAACCATTTGGAGAGAAAATCGAGCATCACTTAACCTTCTTAGACTCGATGCTCCCAACGACCATATAAATAAATTTTTGTTCCGTACACCAAACAGGGCATTCTGTTTAACTATTCTCTCCGACTGTTCATTTCCCTTTTTCTTTGATATCTTCTGAAGGCTACGTAGGTTCCCCGTGTCTTCTTAAGGTTGATACCAAATCCACCCTATCTCCAACGGTTGCATGGGCGTGGCCAGGTCACCGATCGAGGAGTGTATTTGTGGAGATTGTTGCGTGAAGAAACGTATCAGTAACTGGTTCCGTTTCATGGTGACATGCAATGTCTTCAACGAATTATTCCTCATCCTAGCTCCATCCACGAGGTGTGCAAACGTCAATGCTAATGCTAATGCTAATTCCATCGGAGTTCGCGAAGTTTGTATTTTGCACATTGTTTGCTTCAGCGTTTTAAAGCTCGATTCAAAGTAAATTTGGACGCATTCAAGTGATCATAACTCAAGAATTAAACAACATACACGGTTAATCAAAACGTCAAACAAAAAGGTATTTATTCATTTCAAACGATATATAACAAGTTATTACAGTTCACCGTTCCGAACGAACTGTCGCCCTTTACTTGTGATCGATGCCATCATGATCTGCACAGTCGCTGGTGACATTGTACCGGCGAACTTATTCCACTTTAAACGCATTTGTTGTGCATTTTCTCTTGACAATTGCCCAATATTTTTCGATCGGTCTGAACTCAGGGTAAATCGGAGGATTAATCTCTTTCGCGACGAAATTAACATTGTTTGCAGCATACCATTCTAGTGCCTCCTTAGAGTAGTGGCAGCTGGCTAGATACGGCCAAAACATAACGTTGGTCTTGTGTTGCCGAATGAAAGGTAAAATCCGCTTTTCAAGACATTCTTTAATGTAAACCTTCAACGTCATTGTGTGAGATGTGAAAAAAACCTTGGTTTTAAGGCCACAACTGCAGCTTCCTTGCCAAATCATTAGTTTCCGAGCAAACTTATCAGCAAAAACAAATTTATACCTGGATGGGACATCCCCACGACCAGTTGCCAGGTGAAATTTTCGTCCGGGGAGTTGTTTATAATCCATTTTGACAGATGTTTCATCATCCATTAAAATACAGCCATCAAATTTCAACAAAACTCGTTCGTATAGTAATTGTGCTCGCTTTTTGGCCACTAAATTTTGTTTCAGGGAGCGATTCGGATGTTTACTGGCACAAAAAGACTTATATCCTTCTCTTGAATTGGAATCGTTTTTTTTTTGCCAAATCACGTATGGAGACACCTGAATTGCCTTTCACGTACCTCAACACCTTTCTCCTCAGCTCTTTGTCCCTAGTGTCACTTTTATTATAGATTCACTGTGCTCTCACACTCAGAGTATCCTTGTAACGTTTGATTACAAGACACACCGTTGACTTTGGGAATTTTAACACTTTTGCTATTTTTGAGGCAGACCACGAAGGATTCTCTAGATGTTTGTGCACAATTAATTTTCTTTTCTCAAGTTCCATGATCCGTAATTTCGAGATGCGTCGATCAATCGAGAAAAACTTTTCACCAATTTCTTCGTCAATAAAACATCAACAAATGCCTGTCAAACTTTTTTTGTTCCAACTACCAGGGACGCGGTGGTGTATTAAACCATGCGTCCAGATTTACTTTGAATTGAGCTCTAACATCGCTCAAACTCGAGTGCAGCCAACAGCACCATTTTTTATTTGAATGAATCGAGCACAGCTTTTTCATTTATTCCAAAACACAATTTTTTGGTATGACATTTACATTGAAAGTCACGACTAACTTAGCAAAATGGCCTAGGTTAAAATAGTACTGATAGTTTAAAATAAGTATACTGTGAAAACGATCAAACAATAAAAATGTTATGTAAAGCAACGTTTTAGGTTACTAAAAGACGGCTCCTAAGTAAGAGAGTAATTAAACGACGGTTCCTTGCAAAATAAATACTGTGAAGATACTATAATTGTTACATCTGTATTCTTCGTACGTGGAGTAACGATTATGATGTAGAAGGAGATGTCCGCTCATCACCATCATCTGGCATCAAGAGTGGACAGTAATGTTTGCTAGAATGAATGATATGAAGAGAAAGTGTTGAAAGTTCCGTCAGTGTACGTTAGGTTGAAAATTGAATAGAAGTATTGAAAATTGAGCGAAAGGGTATGGGTAAAGTAGTACGCCGTGAGCGCGATCCATCACGTTACTATTGCCAATTCAGGTGTCGAATTCGCCCGTGCCCCGCAGTGAGATGTTAGGCAATGGTAACGTCCTTGGTTCGAGTACTACTTTACCGATGCCCTTTCGCTCAATTTTCAATTTTTCTATTCAATTTTCAACCTACCGTACACTGACGGAGCTTTCAACACATTCTCTTCATATCTTTCATTTTAACAAACATTACTGTCCACTCTTGGTGCCTCATGGTGATGAGCGGACATCTCCTTCTACATCATACTGTGAAAATATTCTAACTTTTATAAAAATGTTAAATTTGTTCGACAATATGAAATATCTCAAAATGCCCACTTTGTTGAATACATATTTTTAGTTTTGAGGAACTTTTCATTATGTCTGCTACCAACCATACAAATTTTGAAATTATAAAGAAAGAAAGAAATAAGTTGTGGCATTTCGATTTTTTTCGATTTTTATTATAATTTTTTCAACAGTGTATATTGTTTTGAAAACCGCAAGCCAGCGCAAATAACTAACATAACGATGAAAAGGGAATCGATGGGACTACCCGAGCTTATGTTTGGGCTTATTCTGCGGGTGAAAAACTCGCTACGGACAAGCAGAATACTCTTTTGCACGACATATTTAGTTTAACTATGAAAGTCTTTCAAATAAAGACACACAACAACAACATAGTTTAACTATGGTATACAGGCCAAGGACACATTCTCATTTTAATTTTAAAAAAAAATTAAATCATACATTATGTCAAGAAATTATTATAATGTTTTAATAGTACGTGGTAAAGTGATGAATCACTAGCTCGATAAGAATAAAAGCATGGGTGGACACTACACGTTGAAAACCCATCTCAATTGCGACCACAAACAACACTCTAGCTACCGTCAGCCATGACACTCACACTCACATGTACGTCTCCTTATCGTACAATTTTCAATTCTACTTTAACTTTAAATAATGCGACTTTTTCCTCTCTCCTAATTTTCCAGGCGGATTTAACCTGTAAGGACACAAAACAATCAGTGGGAGCGCTGTTCACCAAGACGAACTTTCTTACATTCAAGTACGTGACCGATAACTGGGGCACGGAAACGAACGGTTTCAAAATGGTTATAACCTCTATCAAGGATTCCAGTAAGTATAAAACATTAAGACATCCACCAGGCGGCACCAGCTGGCATCGCCATTACTGCCTTTAATTACCGTCATTAACTTCTGGAGGGATTTTTTATTCCGTTTGTTTTTCGCTTGACTTTTGCAACCTTCACAGAGATCAACTGTGCCGACTTTCGGTGTACGCAGCCGGAGTTCTGCATATCCCAGGATCTGCTGTGCGACGGCGTGAGTCACTGTCCGGACGGATCGGACGAAGCCATCGGGTCGCTGTGCCCGGCACCGAACGAGTACATGACGACCATCTTCGGGTTGGATCTGATGGTGCTGATTCTCGTCGGCGTGGGCTGCCTGGTGGCGTGCGCGATCATCGTGTTCCTGACGATTTGTGTGTACCTGCGGAACTCGCGAGCGCCCAATCAGCTCAATTCGTCGATACAATGTAAGTGAAGGGACGGGGGAGCGGGAGGGATTGTCACGCGCCGTTGCTTCGAAAAGTTCAGTAGAATAGATCGAAAAGGGGTTCAGTTTCGTATAGGCAGGGTAGCCTGGTAGCGCCTAAGCAGCAAAGGCGATTAAAGTGCCATAAAGCATGTTTTTTGTTCAGGATACATTTTGACTTTTGTATAAGTTTTGAAGTTCTTGACAAGATTTTCGGGTTCGTTTGTTGTTGTTTTTTTCCTTTACGATCGAGATTTCGTTTGTTGTAAGATATGGAGGCCGCACAAAATTCGGAGTGTATAAAACTTGTCACAAATTCGCGATGTGAAGAGAACTTGCCATTTTATTTTAGAACATTTGTATGCCTTTTTCTATTACTAATATGTAATTAAATGATTACATCATTTCAAACTAAATCACTAAGGGCATATTCAGCGGCGGTCTATTTATAGATCAACTTTATATTCGATTTTCATCAGCGAAACTTGAATAGAAGTAGCTAAAATAGACCCACTTTGCATTTCCCGCACCGGTGTTGTACTTCTTGTTGTTAAACCCGCCAACACCTATCATCCTGTCGATCATTCAACATCAGAGATCAGAAGTTTTTTTTTCAGAGATCGCATATTTTTCACAAACATTTTGCCATTGATTGGTTGACCAAATAATGTTTAATGCCAGTAGTGCGTCGTTAGCTGACGACAAGGATACTTGTTCTTTCGTTTGGCTGAAGGTGAGTGTGTGAATGCATGCATTTCATTAAAGAGTTATTAGATAATGCTGATTAGTAGTTTGGCAGTGGATAAACAAGAGTCGAAACGGGGAGGGTCACGTCCTGGATGATGCCCCACCGTCGACCGTGATTTCCGTTCCGATCATCAGAAGCTGTTCCAGGACTACTTTAGCGACCACAAACCTACAACGAGAAGTACTTTCTGCGTTTGCCAAGAGAGGTGTTCCTCTCCAAAACTTATCTGTATGAGTTATTTGCAAGTGCTTATCATGACCAATCTATCAACAAACCGATTGTTCACTTTGAAGACTTCATTACTTTTCATTTTCGAGCAACCGAAATACTATTCGGAATCTCGGAACCTCCGCATTTCGATCTAGTCAGCGTTTTCCGGAAAATGCAGTGGCTGTAAAAAACACTAAGACAAGCATTCGTTATTTAGGAATGAAACGGAAAGGCAATTCACTAGCACCGGGAGCAACTTGAGGTAATTATCAGCATCCGAGGCGAGCAACACAACTTTTTGTCCGCCGCCAGCATCACACGCGGCAAACACGGTTATTTTTCGGTTCACAAAAATATCTCAGAATATACTCAATAAAATAAGTTATTGTTTAGTAAAAGCTGAAATTTTACTCAATAACTGGTATTATCTAGTAACGTGTAGTGTTTTGGAACGGCATTTTTCTTGTTCCAAATTACTGCAAGAATAGATATCAAAGCATATACCAGTTTTAAAATGATGCAAAATAAGGCTTGCTTCATTTAGAATTGGAACAAACTTTTGCTCATATTGTGGCGCTCCTGGTGGACGGATTTGGAAGTTCTTGGCGCCCACGTGTCGGGAATTTGGTCAGTTTCACGTATGTATTTTTGACATTCCGCAAATCAACTGTTCTTTGTAAACAATCAACATGGAAGCCGAAAGAAGGGAAAAAATTGTGCACAGTTATTTGGAAAATCCATTGTGGTCTGCATCTAGGCTAGCTAAACAGCTGAAATTGCCCAGAAATACCGTATGGCGCGTTATCAAACGGTATAAGGAAACATTGACGACGATTCGGAAGCCTCAAGCCAATCGTCGGAGTGGAACTGTCGACCGGAAACTGCGTGGTAAGATTTTGGAGACGATTAAGAGGAATCCCAATCTATCGGACCGTGATTTGGCCAGAAAATTCGGTGCCGCCCATAGTACCGTGAGGAGAACTAGACTCCGGGAAGGAATCAAGTCGTATCGAGCTAGCAAACAGCCAAATCGGACCATAAAACAGAAAAGTGTGGCCAAAATCCGTGCTCGGAAGCTATATGACCAGGTGCTGACCAAGTTCGACGGGTGTCTTCTGATGGACGATGAAACCTATGTCAAGGCTGACTTCGGGCAAATCCCAGGTCAAAAATTTTACTTGGCAACGGCTCGGGGGGATGTTCCAGCCAAATTTAAATTTGTTTTTGCCGACAAATTTGCACGAAAATTCATGATTTGGCAGGGCATTTGCAGCTGTGGCAAAAAAACGAAAGTTTTCGTTACAAATAAGACAATGACGTCGGAACTATACCAAAAAGAGTGTCTCCAAAATCTAATTTTGCCGTTCATTCGATCCCACGACCATCCCGTAATGTTTTGGCCAGATTTGGCAAGCTGTCATTACAGCAAAGTCGTTCAAGAATGGTATGCAGAGAAAGGGGTCCAGGTTGTTCCGAAAAACCTTAACCCACCCAACTGCCCCCAGTTCCGCCCTATTGAGAAATACTGGGCAATCATGAAGAGGAGACTCAAGGCAAAGGGAAAGGTTGTCAAAGACATCAATCAGATGAAGACCTGGTGGAATAAGATAGCTAAAACGATGGACGAAGAAGGTGTGCGCCGCCTAATGAGGCGTGTTACAGGAAAAATTCGAGAATTCCTTCGAAACCGTGACGATTAATTTTATCCGTATTTTTTGTTAAAAGTATGAAGAAAACGCTACATTTGTATAAAAAAAGATATTGAATTCAATAATAAATAACTGAAATTCAGGCAATTGTTTTTGTTCTAATTCTATCTGAAGCAAGCTTTAGATCCAGTATAAAACAAAATTTACAACTCCGGTGCAGCGATGTTTTTGCGTTTGGTCTAAACAAATAAATCCAATCCACGATTTGGATCGCCGTTGAAGATGCCCTTAAAGGCCTGACCCATTTTCACGATGAGCGCGAAAATACAAAGGGAAGTATTGTAGCCTGTCTGTTGTGGTAGTGAACCGATTGGACACTTGGTAAACAAAAAAAAAAATCTGAATAATCAGCAACTAATAATACCTGTCCCTCGCAGAGACTGTCGCGTGTTTTCTTAAAAAACTCTGCTTGCTTCTTAGATGTGTAGTATTGTTTATGAACATCAGCCATGGTATCAAACAATGATTAACGAATTGTTCAAGGTCCGTAACAAGATTCGCTAGGCTGCATCTCTCTTGCTGAAACCAATGCTTGTATTGGCCCTCGTTGATGGCGTTGTCTTCAAAATACGACCAAATAAGCTAGGAGCTCATGGATCTCGGTTCACCAAATGTTAAATTTTTACTCTTATGTAAGAACCATGCATCTATTGGTGAGAGCAAGCAGATATCAGAAAAAAACGCTAGATGTCATTGTTTACATTTGTTCCCTTCGACCTTGTGACTTTTTTGCCTTGAGTTTGTTTGAGTCAAACAGTCTGAGGCAAACTTTTCTGATCATACTATTCCTATTTGACATTTAGTTTTGAATGAAACGTAGCATAATTGGCAACACTGCCACCAAAAAAGTTTTTTTTCTTTTTCTAGAACAATGTCACCAATGATAGCATACGATAGATTATTTTAGGCATAATATTTCCGTAAATATACGCGGAAAATCCAGGTTATTGACAATAAACAAGTACTTATACGCTTCCAAAAACTCCAGCTCCACAGTGACTAGGAATACCGTGAGATTTCAAGCGTTTTCATGAGAAGCGTGTATACTAATTGACGAGAAATAAATTTTTTCTTAAATAAAAAATTGCACGTTTTAACACTGAGGCCTAAAAATAGTAATTCCATGTGTTTTTCAAACGATTACGATTCAAACGAACAAAAACCATCCAGCAGATTGTTATTAGACCTACCCTACTAGCACACTTGTTACAAACCAATTGAGGTGACTAAATAGTGACTCAATTAAGTCACAATCAAGTAGCTGCAACCATTTTTGACCGTTGTGTGCTGCTTGGGTAGTCGCTAGAAGAGGAAAAAGAAAATAATAAAGTTTAAAAAAAAACAGAGGTAAATAAGGCCTTTATAAGGAATGAAAAAATAGTAGATTTCGCAACACTATCGAAAGTAAATAGTATTCTTCTCAAATTCCTCGATAATGATTTTTAACAAATAACTTATAAATAAGGACTCTTTTGCTTTAAGGGGACACCCCACCGTGGAAATTCGTAATAATCTACTTTCTTGTATTGCATTTTTGGGATGCTTTACCTTTCGAAATGTTGTATCAAAAGCATTTTTCAATAACTACCCGAGCAAAGGTTTGTACCAAAGTGATAACAAGTTCTTATATCTGATTATCACTGTTTGAT